>CM021102.1:161979201-162118124 GCA_007115665.2 Sequoiadendron giganteum | reverse complement strand
CTCTTATGTATGAGTCTACTCTAGGATGACACAAATTCCTAGTGTTTACAATTTCATTATCATCTTTTTTGACTTAACACACCTAGTCAAATTATCCCCTTGTATACGAGTTTACTCTAGGATAACACAACTTCCTAGAATTTGCGATTTCATTTTCCAAAATCACCTTGTTTGGCTTAACACACTTAGTCAAACTATCCTCAATCCAAATCAAATCAAATCAAACCCTAAAGTCTAGCATTGATCCAAAGTTCCCAAAATTTTAAACACCCATATCATTCACCCCTTTCATCCTTCATCTCATCATTGGTCCTAAACCCCTCAGAGGTCAACAAGGTCAAAACACAAGAAAACATGGAGTTTAAACTTGACTCATACATCATGAGTAATCCAAGTCAACCAAACTATCCAAGTCTCACAAATCCAATTGATTATCAAAGCTCACATTTGTACAATCCATACATGGGATCATTCTCTCCTACAAACATCAAAGGTACAACAAATGTGAGTAGTCCCAATCTAAATGTTTGACCACATTTCCTGATGGTAGATTTAAATCCAAGTCCAAACCTATAAATTTATCAACCAAATAGTCAATGCATGAGTTTTATTCCAAACAACATTATCCAACCAAATCCATACATACCAAATACAAGTTTTCCAAACATGAACATTTCAAATCCCCGCTTGGTCAAATTTGGGATAGATATGTTTGCAAATCATAAAAATGTGGTTCAAAGTCGAAGCAATATTTTAAAATCTCCGGGTATTGATCCAAGTCAAGGTAACACAATGCAAAATCAAAGAAATATGATTCTCAACCACAACAATGTTCAAATTCAACCTATAATGCCCAATGAAAATATCACACTGAATCAAAGCATTGTTCAGAATCAACTTGTCCACAATCCCAAGAAAGCACCACAAGGATGCATTCCAAATCTGCTTTCTAAACAACCAGTTCAACCATATCAAGAATGTCAAGGTCAAACCTTGTGAAACAAAATTTATACACTAATAAAAACCATCGATTCATATCCCCAAGAGACATATCCACCCCAAAATCAATACACTCTTCCATTGTTTGAACCATATCATCAAAGAATTGAGTTGTCTCTGCAACCACATCAGGAATGATATCTCCAATGTTAAGAAATTGGATATCAAGATCAACAACATCAACAAACTCAATCACCGCATCTCAAAGATCGCTTACCACATCTCCAAAATCAATTGCCACAAGGTCAATTTAAAGTGAAAATCTCACAAGGTAACAAATAAAAATACACACCACTTGGGGAACTAATTGAGTCTATCTTGTAGTGGCTAATCCAAGAAAATCTCATTAAAATCCCTCTTTATGAGAATTATCAAGAGCCCATGGTGAAACAACTATGGTATGATGAGAAACACACATTAAAGGGACACAAAACATCAGATTGTATTGGACTCAAAAATCTCATCCAAGACTAGATTGATAAAAAACTAATAACTATTGGGGACAATAATCAAAATTCAAGCACTAGTGATAGCATTAACAATCTCTCCTCCATAATTATTGAAAATGGTGATTGATATCAATCCATCAATGAACACCTTGAATATGTTTCAACCTCATCAAACAATCAAATCAACATACACCAAGAGCTACTTTTCAATCATGATCAAAATCTACCAACAATACCCAACAATGATCAAATTCAAGAAATGCCAACATCACTTGACCCTATGGTTGAAGACATTGACAATATCTCTGCCACAATTGATGAAAATATTGAGCACATTAAAGATGTTTCTACCCCATCCGATGATCAACTCACGATACATCAAGAGCCACTTTTTAGTGATCTATTTCAAGGAGTGTTAGAATTATTTGATCCCATTGACATAATCCATGATCCATCAACCAATGATCATATTGAAAATGTCTCTACATCACCTAAACAGTTAGAGGACATATATCAATAATTTATTCCAAAGCATGATCAACATCTTTCACCAAGGTCTAGCAATTGGCCTTCCCAAGATATATTGACATCCTTTGACCTCATGGTTATAGATATTGAAGGAATCCCCAACTCAACACTAGCTCCAAATCCACTCAAAGCTCAAGATAATATTGAGCCATTTCCCATGCCTAATGACATTGTCGAAGAACCATTGGTAAGAAATCCATCCTTTTAAATTGACCCATGTCAAGAACTTGATCCAAAACATGTCGAAAGAAATTCTAGAATTAGTTAGGATCAATAATTTGTATCTCCAAGATACTAAAATTATCTAATGGGCACTCTTCTATCTATACAAGATGTCACAAATGATGATCATATCCATATAGCACATATTCCTCCATCTACCCACACGATGCTTTCTTTGGATGGACATAGATGATATTCATTCAAAATAAGAGTCTAATACTCTTGACATCATTACCAAGGAACAAGAGTCTCCTACTCTTAAAATTTGTACACACTACCAAGATACAAAAAAATATCGAGACATATTAGAAAGAGGTGATGATGAAGGCTTATACATAAGCTGTAAATCAGAAATGTCCTATGGAGACATATCAAAAATGGGTCATGAAGAAGGCTCCTACAAAAGTCATGAATCAAAAATATCTCGTAAAATGAATCACGAGGAAGAGTTTTATGGGAACAATGAATCATCAACACCTCTTAAGGAAGCATTACAATATGATATCTCACAAGATCAATCCAAAGAGATCAATCAAGAAGTCATCCCACATATGGAGGATCCTATCACTTATAAACTTGGATCACTTGCCTTTCTTAGAGAAATCTATGTCATCAATAAGGAAGTTGTCATTTTTGAAGATCCACCATAGAGAAAAGAAGGATTAACACATTGTTTCCAAGTTTAATCATATCCTATTGCAGATAAAAAAATTGAGCAGATGAATTATCAAGGCAAAAGATTAGGTTTGCATGAAAAAGGTATCCTAGAACCAGTGCAGATTATTGGCAATCCTAAACATCAAGGCCTTGGAAATTCGACAAGCAAGAGATATAAACACATCAGTAATACCTCTATAAAATTGGGGGCAACTTTGTCACAAGAAAATGCCAACATAGGGAGCATGAAGAATCCTTATGATCAAACCAATTCCAATGCTACAACCCACCACGTCATGAATCTTCATCCACCCATCACCCCATCCATAAATTGGGACCAATGTCAAAATATAGATTTGAATCAAAGCACAAAGAATTTTATCAAATAAAAAGAAGAAGCTAAGAAGCGTATCAGAAAAATCAAATATACATGGACAACAAAGAATACAAAGAAAAATTATCCTTATCAAACTCCATTAGTCAAAGAAGCTATGGGGCAAAATAGAAAAGGGAAAAGTATCCATCAAAGATGTCCACAAAGAAAAAGGAAGGATTTTCAAGCGACGTACAAAGCATACCAAGTTGTTGGTCCTGATTCCAAGCGCACTTTCGTATCCATCCATCATTGTTCATCTTTCCAAGTTTGGATAGTCAAAGGTTCCAAACTGTCAACCAATCCATCTTTTATTCCTAAACACACTCCATCCATGCCTCCATGCATGATATCCAATTCTCACATTGACCATGTTTTGGAAATGACACTTCATCATAAGGATTGAGAAGGCACTCTATCGTGATGTGCGCACAAAGACAAAGTTAACTCTGGTATCAACAAAGCAGATCAGAAATCTCGAAAGTTGCTTTGAAGTGCACATATCATGGCAAAGAAGCTTCTTCAAGAAGGATACCAATGGCACATTATGAAAGAAAAATAAATGTTATTAGTACCAAGTGGCTCAATTTAAGCTTAAATCTTTTAGAAAATACAAAAAAATTACAAAAATACAAAAATCCAAAAAAATCCCAAAAATAATTGAAAACAAAAAAATTATCCTCTAGTGAAAACCACATGGGCGGTGATTTGGGAAAGTACCATGATGAAAAAATGGAAAAAGGGCATCATGTGTAGAATTGAGCATCTACATGCACCATTTCAAGAGATTTCATCTTATCACATCCATAATAAAGCCAGAATTCCAGCCATATCATTTGTTCACCCATGAACCATTTATCCAACCCATTACCATCTATCTACCTTATCTTTATCTTGATAAAATTTTGGTACACACTTCACACTTCCTTATGGTAAACATCTTGACATGGGTCATTTTCATTGATCCCACCCTACCCAACATTATCTGAGCCTTGAAGCATTATTTGAATGATAATAGTCTATTTTGAACACCCTTATCTTATCGCAAGATAATTCACATCCATTCGTCCAAGAATCTACCCAAAGTCCTTCAAAGATTGCTAGACATTAGGGGCGAATATTTACATATTTCTTTGAGAGTAAACCTTCATATATATCCTTCAACTTATATGGTGATCTGAACATCAAAAAACATGAAATCAATTGGTCAAAGCATTTGTGAGACAAAAAATCCAAATCACTAGCCCATGGAATATTTTGACAAGAAGATGTTACTTATCAAGTTTTATATTTCATCGAACATCAATCCAAACAATCCACATCAGTCACGTCTAATGTGCACATCAGTATTGTAGACATCCAAAAATAACATTATGTATTCCGCTTTAACTAACATCATGCATTCAATTCTTCTACTAATTAATTAAAGCAATTTATTGATTTAATCCTAAGGTTCATCAAGCTTAATTAAATAAATCAAATTATTTAATTAAGTTCCTAAAGTTCTTCTTATTTGATTTAATAAATCAAACTGATTTAAAATCAAATATCAAATCCCTAAAATCCCCCAAGTTAATTAATCTAAATTTAATTAACTTTTAATCACAATTACCATTCTCTAGCTTTTGACTCAACTAGAGTCAAATCTAAACTCCTAACTAACCCACCCACTTGCACCAATAAATCAATTTATTGATTTATTAAAAAGCTTATTTTCTCTCAATAACTCTCATCTTTGACTTTTTTGGACAAAGATAATTCCCCCCAAAACCCTCAACAACATGCATTTATTGACATTTTTCAAATTTGAATGGGCACATTGACCAAAACTTGCACAAGCTTTGGCCAATCCCATTATGACAAGTGTCTCTATCCTATTGGATGGGATTTAGTCCCACATTGCCTAATTTTGGCCTATCTTCTATCAACTTTTCCTATAAATGCAAGGCCTTTTCTCTCATTTCTACAACACACTTTGAAGGCATCTAAACTATAGGCAACTTGAGCTCATAGCAACTCATTGTCTATCTCATTTGGCTTAGAAAGGGATTGGGAAAGGGCTCTCTCACATCTTCATGGAGGGCACCAATCCATCATAGAATAGGTTGTATTTCATTTTCTCTAATGCATGTTTGTCTTAGTTTTTATTATCTTGTTTGGAGATAATGATTTATATTATTCTATGAGGATGGTTGAATCTATACAATCCATGTGTAAGATTTCACCATCCTACAAATGGCGCTAGAAGGAGGGCAGCTGTTCTAATCCATTTCTTTTTTCTTTTCTTTTTTTTCCATTGGAAATTTTATTGCTAGGATGCTCTTAGTAGTCCTATTTCTATATGTTGAAATTGTTAGCTATTGAAAAAAAAAAATGGGCCCCTGTAGAATACTCTTAGTAGTTTTATTTCTGGAATAAAATGAGATGAAAGGAACATGATTCTTACAAATAGAAGTTAACAAAAACTAATTGTTTTTTTTTAAGAATATGAAAATGCAGTTAACAGATACCAATTTATACAACTTGAGTACAAATTGTGGATGTTTTCTGGATGCTGGTCATGTTTAGTAAATGCCCCTTTGTGTACTAAAATGGCTGATTTGTCCAACAAGGAAGATTAAAATGATGATTCCAAATGTAATATGCAATTTCAAAATGATGTTTTGCTATGTGATGGCTTACCATTTACTGTGTACATGTTACCATTGTGTTGAATATTGGTAATCCAACGATTTGGTTCTAGTTTCCTTTGTTGAAAGAGGATTCTAACCTCATGATGTTTAAAGCTTCTTCCCTCAGAGTGCTTTGTTTCTTCCACCACATTCGATACACATGGTAAGTGGTGCTAAAGTACATCCTATTGCTTTCATATTGCAAAGACAACAGTGCCATGAAAAGATATGTGCCAGTTCGCTTCACCGCGCACTGTCAAACGACAGTAACAGATATGTACACATTTTCTTTGTCAAAAAGTTCACACAGCTAGTTCATACTCCCGCTCGCCCTTAGCTTTCACCTGCTAAATACATTTTCTTGAATGTTCTTTATGGCTTTACAAATAAGTCTCTTTGGTGCAGGTGTAGATTTCTTTGACTATTGTTTGTACAGGAAAAAGCTCATTCTGGCTAATCGGTTTAATATTATTGCAAGTAGTCGGCAGTGATATAATGTCTTTGTTAGGTATTTTATTATACACATCGTGTGTCATATGCCTCATGCTTCGATAGTATTCCCAACCACTATAGTTAGCGGTGTAATTTCTTGTTCATCAAAATATAACCATAAGCACAACTAGGACTAATTTTTGGTTATCAATGTTAATCTAACTTGTACAAGAAATTATTACAACCTACACTACCTAAAAATGTGGTGACTATCTCTACATAATCTCTGTTGGTGCGAATCTTTCTAGAGGGTAACTTTATTATTTTTTGATCTATATCCAGCCAATCTTGGATAGTGAAATTTGGCAATTTGTAGAGCTCGATAGTTTCGGCCGACTATAATAATGGTTACTTGGCTGGTTATTGTTTATTTTATAGAGCCACGTCTTTTTTGTTTCGCTCTGCTGCAGTTTGAAGGGTAGGAAGGTATCCATTACCTTACATGACCTATAAACACTAAGGAAAGTGCCAAGTAGTCACTGTACTGGACGACAGGTTTGTGAGTTATTTTTAAAGCATTGATTTTACCAGTTACAGTTTGGTGTACATCTAATCAAGGCATTTTCTTTCATGCACCTATGAGATCGATTCGTAGGATGTTATTAAAGGTTCATTTAAGACTCGTCGATGTCATATTTTTGTGGGCTCGAGTGATTTTCCAACGAACTATTTACCACGAAACAATTAATGGAAAACATAATGGTTTCATTCATCTTGAAACTGTCTGTTTCTGAAACCATAGCCACTCGTCATATGTGAACATTTTAAATCTTTTAGTATTGTAAGGATCATTATTGCATTAATGCATGGAATGCAATAAAACATGAGTATAATAAGGTGAAAGCTTGTCCAAGACATGGAAGTAGAATTATTTAGTTAATGCATCAAGGTAGTGGAGCGGTCCCCAAATTAATTTGTCACACTCAGCCTCTCTGTGTCCTTTATTATTTGAAAAGAAAGGATTGGCTACCTGATTTTTTTCTTAATTTACTCAAGTCTAATGCTTTTTGAGACGTTTAAAATCAGATTCGCCCACTATATTTGTGTAGATAAGCTTCATATTATTTGGGGAAAGAGAAGATAAGATGGCAACAATAGAGTGAAATCATGGTCAACACTTATATCTTGAAGTTGCTCATGTATATTTTTATAGATATCCTCATTAATTGATCTTGTTCATTTATGACTTTTGTAGGCTAAGTGAAGAGGTTTTAGAATCTTGCTTAAATTGTTATATATGGATTTGGAATTTTACTTAAATTTTTACATATTTGCAATTTATCAAGACTCTAATTAGTGTTTCATTAGTTTGAAATCATTAGTATGCTCATTTAAAGTCATTATATTATTTGAAGTTAATTTAACAAGCTTGGTATTCACATGATTTGTCTTTTTCTCTTATAGGAAGGGGAGGAAAATGGAATAGGTTGACATCAAGATTGAAGTTGAAGGTTGAAACAAAAGTGAAGGCGAAAAGAGTGGAATTGAAGATTTTTGAAAACAAAACTTGGAAAATAGCATTTTTTAATGCTTGATTTAACAATCTTAGAGCTTCCATTTACTACCCTTTTTTTCTATTTTTAGCTAACTCACTTTTCAATTTGGGTTTAAAATCAATCAATGACTTGATACTTTCAAAGTTGGTTAAAATTGAACCTTAGACACTTACTAGATTTCAATTTGGGATTAAAATTGAACAAGGCAACTTCACATTTCACTTGGTGCTTAAAACGAATTCATCACTGCTTTTGGGACTTAAAATGAACACCTGTTTGTCATATTTTGCAATCTTTTTCACAAAGTAATATCATCAAAAAGACGTATGTGCTTCTCTCGCGCCTCATGGCGACCTTGAGAATCAAAAGTCTTTTTTCTGATATTAGGTTGTCAAAAATATTGCCTCCACACTTCGATTTGGGATCTAAAATTGAACAAAACATGCGAGTGTGAACATGATATATTGTGAAGGTTCTCCCCTTTGTTTTTCAATGAAGGTTGTGTGAACGACGGGATATGTTAGCTCACTATTGTTTATCTTAGAGGGCCTGCCTTGTGGGAAAAAGTAATCACCCAAGGGAACGACCCAACCGGGAAGATGCTAAAGCCAAGCGACTTCCAACCGGTATATAACTGTGGATATTGGAACAAAGGCCAATATCACGAGGATTATTTTGACGAGATGGACAGCAATGGACTCTCGCCGATGTTAGATAATCCCCCACGAACGGAATGCCCGAATTAGAACCCCTTGTTTAGAAAAAGGCCAAAACCTTGTCTATCTTGTTGGTGC
This sequence comes from Sequoiadendron giganteum, assembly GCA_007115665.2. Lineage (NCBI taxonomy): Eukaryota > Viridiplantae > Streptophyta > Pinopsida > Cupressales > Cupressaceae > Sequoiadendron > Sequoiadendron giganteum. Next base: position 162,109,442 of record CM021102.1, on the reverse strand, counting down.
AAAAGGTCATGTCCTTTGAAGCCGCCCCACGTAACATGCGGTCTTGTTGTGGAAATGGAAAGTATGCCATGGGAGATTCATGGGTACTAATGCTTGGCTGACCTGAATAAGTGAGTGTCGTGGAGGGGAGCTAGTGTGGTCAAGCATTTAGCCATTCGCACAAGATATGCATAGCTGGATTTATCCAAGTGGGAACCCAACAAGATATTGCCTCATCATCCTAGGGGTGTAAAAAGTGCTTGGAATCAAAAACACTTTGCTTGGATTCAAAACATTGAAAAACTAACATTCACAAGAGCTTCAAATTTCAAACACCTTAGAGGAAACAAATATCCTTGACGAATTTGAGTACTCTTGCTTTCCCTAGGGATCATATCCTTAGAGGTTTCTAAGTGCTCGAATTCTATCATCATTTGTTTTCACTAAGGATAAACCTAGGAAACTTTTGCCCTAATTTCCTTGATTTCCACATAATGGACCTTATGGAATGAAAATGAAAGCAGGACATTAGACATTCAGTTTGAAAACATAATCAAGCAAGTGTGTTGGTAAAAATAATTCACTAAGACAAGATAAAAGACAAATTTGATTACACATGTGTTTTCTAACATGATCAAAATCCCAAAACTAAAGTTCAAAAAGCTTAGTGTGAAAGCTAGTGAGGAGCGTCTTGAGATCCTGAATTGTTTGAAAGGTTTACTTTCCTCTCATAGGAAATATAGCGTGTCCTTCAACACCGAGATCTTGTAAAGCAGAAGTGTCATCTAGGTCAAGTCTAGGATCAAATCCAATCACTTTCATCGATCTTTCAACCATCAAAATCAGTCAAAAATCACCTCATCAACAACTCTTGGAAACTTTGTAAACATCTTTTATGCTAAAATTTTAGGCGAAATCAAAAACTCTTTGTTTTGACTTAACACATCTAGTCAAACCATCATCTTATACATGAGTTCCCTCTTGGATAAAACAACTTCCTAGGGTTTACAAGTGCATTTATCATATTATGTTTGACTTAACACATCTAGTCAAACTATCAATCCAATCACGATCAATCAAAGTCCTAAAAGTTTAGCATTTCCTTCAAAGGTTCTTTAAGAGTTCCATTCATCCGTATCACTCATCTTTCATTTATCTCATCCTCGTCATTGCTTTGATCCTTCAATTTTTCCTAGTTCTTCGCTTCTTTGAACCTAAGGTTTAGACTGATCTAAAGGATTAGGGGTTCATCTCTTACATTCTTGAAAATTGATCTTCATTTTATGGTTCAAACTCGATCTCAACACAAGAGGGACATGGAATATAAATTTGATCCATCCATCATGAGCAATTTGATTCAACCAAACTATCCAAGCCTTGCAATACCATTTGATTTCCAAAGCTTGTACAATGCATACAAGGGAGCATTATCTCATACAAACATCAATGGTACAATGAATGTGAGTATGCCCGATCCAAAGTTTGGAACACCTTTCCCAATGATAGATTCAAATCCAAGTCCAAATCTGCAAATCTATCAACCAAACGCCGAATGCATGAGTTTTCCAAACAACATTATCCCACAAAATCCATACATACCAAGTGCAACTTTACCAAACATGACCATTTCAAATCCACACTTGGTAAACTTTGGGGTTGACATGTTTTCAAATCCCCCTAATGTTGTTCAAAATCCTAGCAATATATTGGCAACTCCATATGTTGATTCAAGACAAGGTAATGCCATGCAAAATCAAAGTTACCTAAATCCAAGCAATATGATTCCCAACCACAACAATGTTCAATTTCAATCTATCATGCCAAATCAAAACATCATACCAAATCATCCCATTTTTCTATCGACATCGCAAAAACAGATGGAAACCATCCAAGCAATCCCAACAATCAACACCATTCCCATTCTGCCACCACCACCACCACCGCCGCCGCCAAAACACAGCACAACCAATTCATTCTCCATCATGTTGCAAGTTGCACAAGAAGCTTCCCGCAAAAAGTCACTCCAAGCCCAATAAGCTACATAGCTAGTTGCTCAGCAAGCACAAGCGGCTCAAGTAGCCCAACAAGCGCAAGCGCAAGAAGAATTCTACGCACAAAAACAATATGACGAACAACAAGCATTGTTGGATCAGCAGCAAATGCAGGCCTTACCCGCTCAACAAAGCTTGCAATAGATTCCCACCGCAATTGTTGAAAACAATGATCAAGATCTATCCATTAATGAACACATTGAAGATGTTCCCATCTCATTCAATGATCAAATAATCACACACCGAGAGTCGCTTTTCAATCACGATCAAAACTCAGTGACAATACCCAACAATGATCCAATCCAAGAAACATTAACATCATTTGATCCTATGTTTGAGAACATTGAAAATCCCGCCACCAAAATTGTTGAAAACAATGATCAAAATCAATCCATCAATGAGCACATTGAAGATATGTCTACCCCATCGAGTGATCAACTCAACATTCATCAAGAGCCACTTTTTAGCGATCTATTTCAAGATGTGTTAACATTATTTGATCCCATTGACATAAACCAAGATCCATCCACCAATGATCGTGTTGACAATATCTCTACATCACCTAATCAGTCAGAGGACATATTTCAAGAACATATTCCAAAGCATGATCAAAATCTTCCATCAAGGTCTAGCAATGGCCCTTCCAGCAACATATTAACATCCTTTGACCTCATGGTTGCAGATATTGAAGGAATCCCTAGCTCAAAATTTTGATCCAAATCCACTCAAAGCTCAAGAGAATATTGAACCACTTCCCAATGACGATGTCCAAGAACCCCTTGTAGACAATCCATCCTTTGAAATTGACCCATGTCAAGAACGTGATCAAAAGCATGGCGAAAGCAATTCCAGAATTAGTCAAAATCAAGAATTTGTATCTCTGAGATACTACAATGATCTAATGGGCACTCTTTTATCTATACAAGATGCCACAAATGATGACCACATCCACATAGGACATACTCCTCCATCTACCCATGAGATGCTTTCTTTGGATGGACACGTGGATGATCTTCAAAAACAAGAGTCTCATACTCTTCAAATCATTACCAACGAACACGAGTTTCTAATCTTAACATTTGTACACATGATCAAGATGTAGACAAATGCAGAGACATATCAGAAATGGGTCATGAAGAAGGTTTCTACAAAAGTTGTGAATCAGAAAAATCATGTGAAAGCATATCAAGAATAAATCATGAGGAAGACTTTTACAATGACAGTGAATCATCAATACCTCTAGAAGAAGCACTACAAGATCAAGCCAAAGAGATCAATCAGGAATTTATCCCACATGTGGAGGATCCTATCACTTATGAAGTTGGATCACTTACCTTTCTTAGAGCAAGCTATCTCGTCAATAAAGAAGCTGACACATTTGAAGGTCCACCACAAAGCAGAGAAGGAGCAACACCTTGTTTCCAAGGGAAATCATATCCTTTTGCAAATAAAATATTTCAACAAATGAATTATCAAGGCAAAGGATTAGGCCTACAGGAACAGGGTATCCTAGAACCAGTGCAGATTTTTGGAAATCCTAAGCGTCAAGGCCCTAGTTACTCAACAATCAAGGGATCTCAACATATCAGTAATACTATCACAAAACTGGGGGCAACTTCATCTCGAGCAAACGTCAACATAGGGAGCACGAAGAACCGTTATGATGAAACCAATGCCAATACTACAACCCGCCATTTCATGAATCTTCATCCACCCATCACCCCATCCACAATTTGGGACCAACCTCAAAAGAAAGATTTGAATCAAAGGACGAAGCATGAAGGAAAAATCAAATACAAGTGGATACCAAAGAATACAAAGAAAGATTATCCCTATCAAACCCCATTAGTCGAAGAAACTATGGGGAAAAATAAAAATGGGGCAAGTATCCATCAAAGACATCCACTAAAGCAAAATAAAGCTTCTCAAGCAACATACAAAGTGTATCAAGCAGTTGGTCCTAATTCCATGCACACTTCTGTATCCACCCATTATTGCTCATCTTCCCAAGTTTGGAGAGTCAAAGGTTCCAAACTGACAACCAATCCATATTTTACTCCTAAACACACTCCATCCATGCCTCCACGCATGATATCCAACTCTCACATTGACCATGTATTGGCAGTGACCCTTCATCATAAGGATTCAAAAGGCACTCTATCGCGATGTGTGCACAAAGACAAAGTTAACTCCGGTATCAGCAAAGTAGATCAGGGATCTCAAAAGTTGCATTCAAGTGCACGTATCTTGGCAAAGAAACTTCTTCAAGAAGGATACCGATGGCATGTTATGATAGAAGCATCAACATCAACACCACCAGGTGGTTCAACATCAGCTTAAAATCTCTCAGAAAATACAAAAAAATCAGAAAAAGTCCTGAAAAAATGGTTACCTTGATGAAAACTTGATAAACAGGCATCTTGGTGACAACAAAAAAATCATAAAAATACAAAAATCCAAAAAAATCAGAAAAAGGATTGAAAATAGTAAAGAAAAAAATCGTCCTCCAGCGAAAACCATTTCGGTGGCGCTTTGGACAAGTACCATGATGAAAACCTGGCAAACAGGCGTCATGTGTAGAATCGAGCATCTACGTGCACCAGTTCAGGAGAAAGCATCTTATCACATCCATTATAAGGCCATCATTTGAGCCATATCATTCATTCATCCATGAACGTTTATCCAACCCATTACCATCTATCTACCTTATCTTGATCTTGATGAAGGTTTGGTAAACGATTTACGCTTGCTTATGGTAAAAATCTTGACATGGGTCATTTTTATTGATCCTATCCTACCCAATGCTATCTAAGCTTTGAAGCATTATCCGAATGAGCATTCCTCTATTTGAACACCTTATCTTGTCACAAGATAATCCTTGACATCCTTTGCATGCTTACCATACAAATCCATCTATCTAAGAATTCACCCATGGCATTCCAAACATTGCTAGACACTGGGGGCAGATATTTACATCTTGCTTCGAGAATAAATCTTGATCTATATCTTCCCACTTATGTGGTGATCCGGGCATTGGAAAATGTAAAATCAAATTGGTCAAGTCATTTGTGAGCACCAAATCCAAATCACTAACCCATGGCATATTTTGACAAGAAGATGTTCCTCATCAAGCTTTATCTTTCATCGAGTATCAATCCAAGCAATTCATATCAATCGCATCTAATGCGCACATCTATGTCACATGAAATCATCAAAGTAATTTTGTTCTAACTCAAGCTTCATCGATCTTGATCAATCGAATCCAATCAATCATCATCTTGTTTGACTTAACACACTTAGTCAAACTATCATCTTGTGCACTAGTTTACTCTAGGATAACACAACTTCCTTGGGTTTACAAGTTCATTATCATCACTTTGTTTGGCTTAACACACTTAGCCAAATTATCAAATCCATAATCACCTCATTTGGCTTAACACACCTAGCCAAATTATCCTTTTTGTACGAGTTTACTCTGGGATAACACAACTTCCTGGAACTTACGAGCGCATTATCACTTTTGTTTGACTTAGCACACTTAGTCAAACTATCAATCCATCAGTCCGATTGATCAACATTAAAGCTTGGTTTTCAACAAAATCTTGAAATAGAGCACTAATATCATCACATATCCGAATCGTCGAAATCATGTGAGAAAACCAAAAACATTCAAAAAATCCATCAAAAATTTCAAAAACATCTAGAAAACTCATTCAAAAATCCAAAAACATCCAAATCATTCAAAAAATCCAAAACATGTTGAAATATTGGAAAACCTTCAAAATTCATCATTTAGTCTTGTTAGTCTTCCACCTTGTCGAACTACGTCGTCTCTGAGCTTGAACGTAGGCAAGGTTGATCTTTGATCATCCCCCGAGACGGTTAGGTCAATCCTTTAGGCGTCTGTTGCAATGGCAATCCGTTTTCCCATCTATCTCATTATTAGTCAAGTCAATTGGAGTCTGAACTACGCCGTCTCTGAGCTTAAATGTAGGCAAGGCCATCCTTGATTGGCCCCCGAGACACAAAATACCAAAAACATTCATAAATCTTGAAAATACCAAAAACAGCCTCAAAATATCTGAAAAAACCAAAATGGTGCATCCATTTCATCTCGCTTTCACCCGTGATTGTCATCACTCATAATAAAGTCAATCATCACTTTCACCCTTTGGTGAGTTAGTCAAAAGCAAGTTTAGCAGGTTCCAAAGTGAATGCCTTATCGTCAAAGTCTTAAGTCTAGAGCAGTAAGCAAGCAAGTTGGTCAACTCGGAGTATCAATAGCTTATCACCCAAATCAGTCTCACCAAAACCCTGATCACTACATGTCCTAGGATGAAGCTTTCCGGCAATGGACATAAGCATCAGGTACCCCACAGTAGTTTAGCCTTGGCTAGCGGTATGAAGAACATTAGCTTGTTTGTTTACTTTATTTTGGTCTTTTTAGACTTATCTTATTTTGCGCTCATTCCAAGGACCTCTCAATGATGCCTAAACAAAACAGGTTTAGAGAGAAAGGAATGGGGCAATGATCATTATCTTTTTATCTGCTGTGCTTGTTGGATATTCTTGTAAAATAACTTCGTCATGCATACTTTGTTTTGTTTGTAGGAAGGATGTTTTAGGTATCCTATTGACCACATAAGAAGGCTTGCCTTTTTATGTTTTGGCCCAAGATGTCTGGAATATCTGAACTGCATTCTGAATAAGGTTATGTTTGTCAAGTGTGAACAAGAGTACTCCTATCTGATTGTCAAGTCAAAGTCCATCACACTAGGCCCAACGCCATCCTGGTTCTTAATACCTTGATGCATCACACCTACGTGTGTTATCAAACATAAAGAAAGGTACACTCTTTTCCCATCCCTGGATAAGCAACACATCATCATCATTCATCGTCATATCCAATAAAGTCTTGATGACTAGGGGACTTGTTGGACCTCTTCATCTTCTTGAATTTAAGGGTTGATCCCTCTCATTCTTCTACCTTCTTTCACACTAAGAATGCATCCATCCTGCATCCATGCTACATTCATCCTCTCATCTTGCATAATCACATGATATCATTATAGGACAACATCATCCATCTCATCCATCTCACATGCATTGCATAATCATTTAACATGCTTAAAATAATATAGATTTGTTATTCTAAGCATCTTTCGAACATCTCATTTACATCATCATTATCATATAGTCTAACCATCCATACATCCATTTTGAACCTCTTTATCGTGAGATCCACCTCAAATCGAATCTTTTCGCTCAATCTCTCGAGGGGGCAATGTACTAGCGTATTTCTTTTCACTGGGGCATCCAAAAAATTAAAAAAAAAAAAATTTCGATATCGGCATCATCATTCTTTGAAACAATGCAACAAGTACATTACTTCAAAAAGGGGCAAAATGTAGACATCCAAAAATAACATTATGTATTCCGCTTTAACTAACATCATGCATTCAATTCTTCTACTAATTAATTAAAGCAATTTATTGATTTAATCCTAAGGTTCATCAAGCTTAATTAAATAAATCAAATTATTTAATTAAGTTCCTAAAGTTCTTCTTATTTGATTTAATAAATCAAATTGATTTAAAATCAAATATCAAATCCCTAAAATCCCCCAAGTTAATTAATCTAAATTTAATTAACTTTTAATCACAATTACCATTCTCTAGCTTTTGACTCAACTAGAGTCAAATCTAAACTCCTAACTAACCCACCCACTTGCACCAATAAATCAATTTATTGATTTATTAAAAAGCTTATTTTCTCTCTATAACTCTCATCTTTGACTTTTTTGGACAAAGATAATTCCCCCCAAAACCCTCAACAACATGCATTTATTGACATTTTTCAAATTTGAATGGGCGCATTAGCCAAAACTTGCACAAGCTTTGGCCAATCCCATTATGACAAGTCTCTCTATCCTACTGGATGGGATTTAGTCCCACATTGCCTAATTTTGGCCTCTCTTCTATCAACTTTTCCTATAAATGCAAGGCATTTTCTCTCATTTCTACAATACACTTTGAAGGCATCAAAACTATAGGCAACTTGAGCTCATAGCAACTCATTGTCTATCTCATTTGGCTTAGAAAGGGATTGGGAAAGGGCTCTCTCACATCTTCATGGAGGGCACCAATCCATCATAGAATAAGTTGTATTGCCTTTTCTCCATTACATGTTTGTTTAGTTTCAGCATTTTATTTGGAGTCAATGGTATATGTTATTCTATGAGGATGGTTGAATCTATACAATCCATGTGTAAGATTTCACCATCCTACAAGTATCACATCAAATTTCCAAAACAACTTTTGTTCTGAATCAAGCTTCAAAACCCTGGTCAATCAAATCCAATCAATCCATTGGGATATCCTTCCCAATCCTCGTGTTTATTAACACTATCCTTGCATTGTTGTGTACCCTCAATAATGTTATCATCATCAATTCATTTATCTGATCAATCAACCCTAGCTTGGTTTTCAACAAAATCCCAAAACAGAGCACTGATATCACATATCAAAAATCCAAAAACATTTAAAAAACCCATCAAACATAAAAAAACATTTAGAAAATCCATCAAAAAAATCCAAAAACATCCAAATCATATCAAAATCCAAAAACATTCACAAATCTCAAAAATACCAAAAAAATTTGTAAAACATCTCAAAATCCCAAAAACAACCTCAAAACATTTGAGAAAACCCAAAATGGTTCATCCATCTCATCTCGCTTTCACACGCAATAAACATCACTCATAATAAATCTATAGTAACCTTAATCCTTTGCTAAGGCAATCAAAAGCAAGTCTAGTAGGTCTGAAAGTGTTATCCTAATCATCAAAAGTCTCAAGTCTAGATTCTTAAGTTAGCATGTTGGTCAACTCAGAGTATCAATAGCTTATCATCTAATCAATCTCATCAAAACCCTAATCACAACATGTCCTAAGATGCATCCTTCCCATGATGGACATCAACATCAAGTATCACCGTAGTTTAGTCTTGGCTAGCGGTACAAAGAACATTAGCTTGTCTGTTTACTTTATATTTTCTTTGGATTTATCTTTTGTGCTCATTCCAAGGACCTCTCGATGATTCCTAAACAAAACACGTTTAGAGCGAAAGGAATCGGGCAATGATCATTATTATTTTGTCTATTGTGCTTGTTGGATTTTCTTGTAATATAACTTTGTGGATACTCATTTTGTTAGGTTCGTCCTAGCAAGGTTTCCATATGTCAAGTGTGAACAAGAGCACTCTTATCTAATTTTCGAGTCAAAGTCCATCACACTAGGTGCAACACCATCTTGGTTCTTTATACCTTGACGCATCCTACCTATGTGTGTCATCAAACATAAGGAAATTTATTCTCTTTATCTATCCCATCCCTAGATAAGAAATGCACCATCCATCTCTCATCATCATCTCTAATAAAGTGAACTTGTTGAACTTATGCATCTTCTTGGATTAAAGGGTTGATCCCTCTCATTCTTCTATCATATTTCACACTATCAATGCATCCATCCTGCATATGCACTCTCATTTTGCATAATCATGTCATACCATCATAGGACAACATCATCCATCTCATCAATTTCACATGCATTGCATAATAATTTAAGTTGTTTAGGATAATATAGATTTTTTATTCTAAGAATCTTAAAAAATCTCATTTACATCATCATTATCATATAGATCTATTAGCCTAACCTCCCATACATCTATTTTGAACCTCTTTTTCATGAGATCGACCTCAAATTGAATTCCCTGCTCGATCTCACAAGAGGGAAATGTACTAACGTACTTCCTTCCATTAGGGCATCCAAAAAAAATAGTTTTTTTAAATTTCAATGTCGGCAACATCATTCTTTGAACCAATGCAACACGTACATTGCTTCAAATATGGGTAAAATGTAGACACATAAAATAGACCTCCACTATAATTAATATGAAATTATTCTATTAATCAATTAAAACAACTTATTGAGTAATTTCGTAGCTTCATTGTATTTAATTAAATAAATCAAATTATTTAATTAAGTCCTAAAGTTCTTCTTATTTGATTCAATAAATCAAAATGATTTAAATCAAATATCAAAACCCCTAAAATTCTCTAAGTTAATTAATTTGAATTAATTAACCTGTAATCATAATCACCCATTCTCTAGCTTTAGACTCAACTTGAGGCAAATCTAAACTTTTAACTAATCCACCCACTTGCACTAATAAATCATTTCTCTGATTTATTAAATCTTCTAATTTCCTCCAACTCGGTATCTTTGAGGGAATATTCTCCCAATTTGAATTTTCCCTCCCACATGAGTTATCCATCCAACAAAGCATTTAGGATCTCTTGCACATCTCTTACATTTCTCTTACACAAGTCAAGTTGGCATTAACTCTCTTCTTTCATCCCCCCTTTAACATGTCATTTCATCAAAATTCAAATTTCTAATTGGCACATTGACCAAAATGTGCACAACCCTCATCCTCTCACATCTTGACAAGTGGCATCTTGTCATTGGCTCATTAATGATCCCACATTCATCCAAATCTGTCAATCTTCCAACCTTGAATCTATAAAAACAAAGGATTTCTACAACACTACAACACAAATTGATGCACAATCTCATGCATTTGCATTATCACTATCATCTTGGAATTCTTGCTTATCAGGGATTGGGAAAGGGCTCTCTTCTCACATCAAGGGGCACCAATCCCCCTATGGGATGGTGGTTGGTTAACTTAGATTAGATTTACATATTTTAGATTTCACATGCATTTTTTCATGTTTTTCTCTTCTATGATTGATCAAAAATTTCATAGGGAGGAGTTTATTTCAATTTACTAACAATGGCTAATCCATCTGTTTTTAGGAATTGTAGATTTACCTCTCACACTTTTATTTTAATAAATAATTCATTTTATTTGGATCAAATATAAAAATTAGAATTTCATGTATATTGTATTATTTACAAAAGATATTTTATTTTATTCAATAATTAGTGTTTTTGATAAAAGTGAAAATTGTTTTAGAAACAATGTAAATTTTTTATGTTCAATAATTTGACGAATAGCCCCATTTTCTTGGGTAGATTACAACTTGTAATATAAAACATCAACATAGTTAAAAGAACATACTAAGCAATGAGAGAGAGTAGAGGGAGGTGGAAGTGAGTTTTGATTATCAGATTTTCCTCATACATTAGTGGGTTCAAAAATGTCCACATGAGGTTCTCAATAATTATTAACATATTTATTATTATCATCTTTCTCATCTTCAATAATAACTCAAATAAGAAAAATAGGAAGAGCCAATTGAGGTAACTTGCCAAGTTTGGCTAGTGAGTAGTCCTATCACCAAAAGTTGGAAGAGAAGTATAACAATGGTAATTAGGATGCAACCATAATCATTGAGAAGGATATCTTTTGATAAGAGGATGATAGTCATAGAATGAGCATCCCAATTTCCATGAGTACAATCAACTTTGCAATTATTCGATTTTCCTAGGTTTCTTCTAAATTATAATATATCCATATATAGAAAATACTACAAAGATATTTTCTCATGGACGGATGGAAAACCTCAAAGATCACAAGATGAACTACCAAAAAAAGGTTCAAGCAATATTTTTTTTGAAGAGCTCATAAAGAAATAACAACTATACTCAAGGAATTGCAATATTTAATATAATAAAAAAGATTCTAACCTCCTATGCCAATAGCCACCAATATGTTTGCATTTATACTGGGTAATATCCCCCAAAATTAGATTGAATGATATTTAGGAGATAGTATGACATCCATAGGGAATAAAAATTTCAACCACTATACTAATCACTACATGGGAAATTTTTTTTCCATTGTTAGAAGTATATGCAAATCCATGTCTTTAGGATAACAATTGTTTTTATTATGGAAAAATGTTACTAGGTAGAAATTTTAGAGTCTTATTGAGTGATTAGTGGTGCACTTAGTCATGCATTGAATTCAATCAGAGTGAATAAAATAAAGTGTAAGAATCTTCAAGATATTGTGGATTGGTAGTCAAGGATTCAACATTGTCTAGGAAACTAGGTAATGGTGCCACAAAAAATCAACCTCGAAAATAAATAGGATGTTATTTACATAGTTGTACGGTGAAGTTTCCAAGAAATTTATCGCTAAATAGATACAAACTGAAAAAATTGTAAACATGCATTCCCAATAAGGTAACAGCATAGTAAAAAGTGTTGGAGACTGGTGTATAGGGATGTCTCATAGTTTGTAATAAATTAGAGGAATTTCCTTATGTTAATTTTGATAAATCACATGGAAGGAAATACTAAAAGTTAGGGATTTGGAATTAGAGATACCAGGAAAAGCATACCTAACAAAAGAAAAATATTAAATTTTGACTTTGATAGGTAACTTAGTATAAATTATTGAGAACTCTTGAGTTAGTAGTTATGTGAACTTCTTATGAGGTACCCAAATAAGGATATGTCTAAACTCATGATCCTAATAATATAGTGAACTTTGTTAGGGATCATAGTGATGGAACCTCAAAAAAAATTCTTAGTTCTATCATTAAAATTGTGAAAAATCCGGCTTGGTCCCTGGCTTTCTGGTTTTAGGTCATGTTCCTTGTCACTATGATAGGGTTCTACTTTCACAAATTTCCCAAAATGCTTGCATAAACCCTTGATCATTATAATTTTACATTGACCTATCTTTCCCCGATCCCCGTTACCTAAGTTGTCACTTTTTCCATTAGAATAATTGATTTACTAGCCCCTAGTATTAGGTTGATGGTTGCCTCATGTCTTTTCAGGTATTAATAGTCAAAGGCTTAATCTAGAGAAAGTTTTAAAAATCCTTAGCCTTCGTTATGGGTCGGCAAATCATTCACCTAGGAACACCCCAGCTTTATAAAAAAATTTTGTGGCATGTGCAAAATTATGCTTCTTATGAGTTGTATGATCGAAGGAATCAATCTTGATTGCTCCTCATATGCCTGTGTTGGTATATCACTTCTTATTTTATTCATATGGGTTGGCAGGCCTCAACCACATATATGGTACAATGGTAGACTCGATATCCTTGGAAAGGATGAATGGCTTATTTCAAAGATGATCGATAGTTTATTTATGGAGGATGTTCCCATATCTTTACTGCTCCCTGCTAGCCTGTCTTGTTGTATTAAATAGAATTTTAAAGACATAGGCTAGTAGGCAATGGCCATGTGGTACCGCTTTTTGGTGGGGCTTGAATCCTCAGAGTGTAGTGGAAGTTGTTCGAAGCATAAATCAATGGCAGAATTTATGGCATGTGTTTTCATTAGGACCGTTCCCTGCCCGCCCTATTTTTTCAACATTAAGGAGGAATGGTCACACAGTTTGGTGGGTGAAATGACATCTATCAAATTGATTGATTTGTTGGACTTTGGGAAACCATGTTTTGATTAGTATGGATTGAAAATCGATGGTCGATGGTAGGTGATGTGGATTAATTCTGACCACTCCTCACCATCCCGTTTGGGTCCCACCAATGTCTTGTATTTTTTACGAGCACATGGGCATGTGCCACACAAATTACTTCTATAGTTCTAATAAAGGTCGATGCAGCTAGAGATAGTAGCTAAGATTGTTCCAAGGTAGAAACAATGCTAAAATTAGAGCTAATTCTTCAACATTCTTGTGAGACCGTTAAATAATTTTAGGGCTGTCAAATCTGTCAGAGGATGGTATGTGTGGGAAACTGAAATTGAAGTAAGGCATTGTATAGGAAGATATGCTGAAGCTAAATCATGATCATTCCTCATTGGCTTTCTATGATGAATTACAAGCGAGTTAGTTTCTATGGGCAAGCGAGTAAATGTGACACGACATGTATGGTTGGAAAATTACGCGTGTGATTGACATGCAAGTTGAGGAAATACTTAAGTCTCTTGATTTGAGACGAGTGTCAAATTTATGTGCTTAATCTTGTTATCATTAATAAGCTGAAATTTCTAACTGTTGATTTAGTTCAAAGTTTTGATCAATGGTTGAGATTTGAAAACAAGGTTAGTTGATTGATAATGCTCTCACATAAGCTCTTCTAAAAATTTAATGTAGACGCACACCAGTTTCTCTATTTAATAAGGATCACTTACTTGATTTTCTCACTATCCAATTGAGAAAGAATCTAAGGTTTGTGCAAGGAAGTGATTTTGAGATAGTCATTTCAGAGTGAATTGGTAATTATGTTTGGAGAAATTTTGTAGTAGAGTAGAGTTTGATTCACCCTATTGAAAATTTACACCAATAAAATTGTATTTTACAAAATTGAGAAAATCAAATGTTTTAAGAAGGTAGAGAAAGGAAAATAGAAAATAAAACTTGAGCATGATGCCCATTTTGCCAAACTCATTGCAAAAATGAATTTTCTTTTACAAATTTTTAACAATGGAAAAATATTGTATCTCCCATGTACACATCACGTTTGTCACATTCATTGCAAAAGAATAGTACTCTTTTATAAATTTTTTAACTATGAATACAAAAATTCTAACTCCCCTCCCTTACAAGCTTTAAGTGAGCTAGGTAAATAAATAATCATACCATTAAATGCTTAATATGGACATTAACCTCTATTTTAACATAAAATGTGAATATTTAATGTTAAAAAAAAATGAATGCCTATGGGAGATATTGATCAAGGCTATGGACGCCAAGTGTAAATTAGACTAAGTAAAGGGGGAATTACGCCAACTATGTTGGAGACGAAAATTAATAGTCCTTTTTTATTTGGTCGATGTGCTCCATGTGGAGGATGTTGACCAGATCAGTTAGGCGCTTGGAGTTGCCTGCAGGACTATTTTGACCGAGTCTTTGGGGAGGATGTGGAGGTAGAGCGCATAGTTGTTGACTGAGGCCGTTGAGATTAAATCGAGTCTACTGAGTTCGCAACCTGCCCGTAGCCTTCCCTCGCCTGTTATATGCCAGTTCATTGATGTATTCATAGCGCGACATTACCTACCCCGATCTCTAAAATTTGAGTAGAAATAACAAGCACAAACGCCAAATGTTGGTGCAGCCCGCCAATTCTATATTCAAATGTGCCTTCAAAGCATGAATCGCGGCTTCTCTAAAGTCGCCCGACCTAAGAATTCACATGGATCTGAGGGTTTTGGGCGTATAAACTGCAGAGACAGAGAGAATTCGTGAGGCCTTGCCCGACATATGCAGGATGAAGGCCTGCATAAGCAATGCCTTTATCTTCCTCGGTAGCTTCAAACACACCTCCAAATAAAACACGGATTTGAAAAAAGTGTAGAGGAAAATTATGCTGCCACCAAGCAAATCGCTGCCTCTGGATGAAGAGCTGCTTGTGCATGAATATCAACATGGGTTCTCTTTTGACGAATTTCAACCATCAAATGAGGTGAATCGGCTTGCTCAACGACCTCATTCCTCAAATGCCAGTAGATTCCATGGTAGGCGGTGGGGTGGATTTTTCCATGCTGTGTGTGTACGTTGACTCCAAACAATATCTGAAAATGATTTTACAGACATCTAACCATCTTTCTACATTTGCACACAGCAATAAAAACAAAGAAAATACAATTTTGTTCACCTATGGCTTGCACTAACTCCACCTAAAGCTCTGATACCATATTAAAATTTAGGAGATCTAGGAGATAGAAATGCAAGCAAATGAACAAGCTAAAATTGTATTAGCTGACCCAAGAGATAATGAGTACAATACCTTGCTTATATAGGCAAGGATGCAACAATCCACATATGAGGTGAATTGACAAGTGTCCCATAGGGTGGCACAAATGAGTAGACAAGTGTCCTGTAGGTGTCAACATTAGGAACACTTGGATTGTGCAAACAAACAACCTCCATGACCAAGTCCTCAACCTTGTGTGCCAAGTGTTGAATGACCTACCTCCTTGACCAAGTCATCAACCTTATGTTCCAAGTGCTGAGTGACCTTTGAGGTGAGATGGAAATACTTCCAACCTCGAAGATGTAGCTCATAAGGTTTACCAAATAACTTGGTAGCTTCTAGAGGTCACAATGGGTGCACATTCAATTAGACAAGAAGTTGTCTAACCTCATATTGACCTAAGTGAGCTTAAGTATAGTGTAATAGAAATTTCACACTAACAATCCGCTTGGCTTATAAAAGGGATTCTAAGGCTGGATAAAAAGGGGAGATCGGGTAGGTCAATGAGTCGATAGATGAATAGGTACTTATTTTCAAGGAAAATAGATACAAGAACATGGATAGTAAGTTTTATAGTAGCATGTTTTATAAGCAAGTCAACCAATATATGTTTTGGATAAGCAATACATATGACAAAGTGATATAAAATTTCTATATATTTTTTCTCTTTCATGCAAATTATACAAGCTATAAATACAATGATTAATGGTTATCTTGTTTATCTCTATTGAGTCCCAATGAATGTGTTGTTTCATTCTTGCTTGTTCATTCAAGGAATGCATGCAAATGCTTGAAATTAGCAGTAGGTTTGGTATAGTCTGTGTATGTGGATGTTAGTAAGAAGCTAATTATGGATATAATGGGTGGAAATATTCTAAGGAAATATCTCTAAGACTATAGGTATTTTCTCTAAAACACAAGGTTTATTATCCAATCGTATAGCTCTATCGTTTGAATCCATTTCTTGGAATATGGCACTGGACTAGTTTAGTATTCATGCTCTCTATTGGTAGCTAAATTGATTGAAGATCACACAACATGATTAAATCATTCTCTAACTATTTCACTAGGTGTGTATGAATGATGGGGCCATATATTCTCTTGTCTAGGTAATCATTATGTGAAAGTTTTCCAGACTTTTAGGGTATGGTGCTTTTAAGCATATAAGGAGAACTATCTGTCTATTTTGTGTTTTCATGCTAGACACACTGATATCTAGTAACATAGTTGTTCCAAGATTACCCTCCTTGGTCTGACAAAGCCTAAAGAGAAGAAGTAGAGATCTAAAAGTCCCTACTTATGTGTTGGCCAATCCTTACCCTTACTGATAATTGTTCTTGGCAAGTGTATAGGTTTGTGGTGAGACTAAGTTTGGTTTTAAAAAAATAACCAACACATAGATATGATGTGAACAATATATTTGAGAAGGAAATGGCCAAAATTTTAGTGCTATAATATAATATAGTGTCAAGTGTAAAGTGTTGAGGAGTTGAGGCTTAGAAGAAAGGTACATTAACATTAAGAAATTTGAAACATAAAGAAAGGAAAGGGGAAAGGTGGGCAATGGATGAAATGGATGTTAGGGAGGAAAAATCTAATGTTATGATATGTAAAGAGAAAATAAATTTGATTCAAATTACGATCTTCATTATATTCTCAAAAAATTTCAAGAATTTGTAAGATATAATGTCGCGATTCTCAAATTATGATATTCACTATATTCTCAAAAACTTTCAAGAATTTGTAAGATATGATGTCAGGTACATACCAATCAGAGTCACTAGGAGATCACATATGCATTGGCGAATGTTAGGATCAACCAAAAACATATGTCATTCATAGGGCTTGTGGACATAAAATTAGGTCAATTAAGCCATAAAGTAGGATAAATAAAGCAAGGCGGGCCCAAAAAAGTGTGAAAGTGCAAGGGTATGCATTTTCCTACACTACTCCAAATATGGATATGTCTAAACTTATGATCCAAATAAGAGTAAATTTTTTTAAGGATCATAGATACAATGTGCGTAATATATTTGATAAGAAGATAGCCAAAATTCCAATGCTATAATATATAAATGTGTCAAGTGTAAAGTACTGAGAAATTGAAGCTTGGAAGAAAGGTATACTAACATTAAGAAGTTTGAAACATCAATAAAGAAAAGAGGAAAAATGAGCAATGGATGAAATGGATGTTAGAAAAGTGGGCAATGGATAAAATGGATGTTAGAAAGAAAACTCTAAAGTTATGATATGTAAAAAGAAAATATATTTGAGTCAAATTACCATCTTCACTATATTCTCAAAAACTTCCAAGAATTTGTAAGATAAATATAACACATGCTTCGCAAAGAATCATATATCTGCCCAAAAAAATTAGGAAGTGAAAATAGCCATTCTCCTCACATTTGTTTCAAAAGAAAACAACCCCACTCACAAAATTTTGTACACTCAAACCCTATAAGAACCACGGGTGCTCAATGAAATCAAAGGCTCTTTGATCTTTTGTAAAGATCTTGAGTATATTTTTGAGGACTATGAATGAATCAATGTAGATTGGCTTCAACAGCTTTCTACTTTAGCCTTAGTTTTAACTTCTTCTTTTTTTAGTTTGAAAGCATACGGTAAAAAAAAAAGACATTTTATTTGAATCACATAATTATTATATTGTAACAATGTTGGGGGATTTAATAAATTGGTTTTGAAATGCATCAATAACACCCTAGTATATAAGTCTTAGCCATGTTGGTTAGAATTGATGTTAAAATAAATACTATCCAGCCACATGACATGAGACATAGTTGCTAAATAAAAGTTGATATGTTTGATCTTCTAAAGAAAAAGACTATTTAGAAGACCAAATATCTATAAAATATCTCACATAGTGAGTTTCAAGAATTTGGGTATATTTTATCCCTAACATTATATGAGATGTATTTAATGAAGATCAAGTATAGTGGCATTTCCTAGGAAACCAACCATTGCATGCAAATAACATATTTTCCATAAACCAATTCTAAATTTGAGAGGTTTCTATTTCATGAAGAACAAGTGCAATGAAATTTCCTCAAAGCCCAACCACTACAATGCAAAGAAACTATTTCACATAAGCCAATTATAAATTTTAGGAAAGAACTCTCAAAGTAGACATGTCATTTCTATGAATAAATTACCTTCCTCAACTTCATCAAGAGGTCTATATGTGTGCCTAATGTCCTCTAGTGTAGAAGTAATTTGAACAATCAACTTTGTATGGAATAAAAAACTCAAAAAGAATGGAGTTTTGGCCTACCAAACTCTTTACAAGGTTCATTGGGAGAGTAGGAGGGTTTGGATTGCAGAAACAATATTTACTTGTGTTTTTTAGTAGTGTTATGATGAAAATGAGCTACTATAGTTGACACACTAGAAGACAAGTTATTATGAGTCTCAACATTGTTGAACTTAGGGCTTTTATTGGGCCCATTATAACCACCTTTTTGGCTGCCAACATTAATCAAAACATTTCTACATACCTAAATGTTTCATACACTAGCTTGAAGGCTAGTTTAGGTTTGTAAGTGATGAGAAAACAATCTTTGGTTTTCTATTTAGAGGATTGATAGGTAAAATATGCATTTAAAATTTACTAATATATGGAAAATGACAACATGGTGTTAGAGATTATAATCTCAACTACCACATCTTTCCCGTATGTTGAGCATTTACAACATAAGCTTCTTCCACCGACCATTCTGGAGAGTTCTATCACCGACCTTCTATTTCCCACGTTGATTACTGTTCTGTATTCTGGATGCTTCCAAAGATCTCTATTAATAGAGGCAAATGTAATCATTTGATTCAAGGAATAAAATTTTCTTCCTTTGCCCACCTCCTTCATGTGGTATCAGAGCCAGGGGAGCCAAGGTTATTGATTGTGTGGGCAGAGCTAGATTGTTGAAGATAGGAGCTGATAAAAAGATGTTGCTGATGGAAGAGGGAAGATTATTGTGTTGCTGGAGATTGCTCTTGAGGATCTATAAAAAGTCGTAGCTGAAGGAAAGCCGTTATTTGAGAAATCACCAGCCAAAATGGAGATCACTGCACCAAGTAGAAGCCGCCAAAAGTTGTAGGCACACAAAGGGTTTGCAGAAAAAGAATACAGGTTGTAGCCTATCCAAGAGTCATCAAAAGAGGAGGATCGCTATTCAAAGAGGCCGCAATTATCCAAGAGTTTGTAAAGAATCGTTGAAAAGGAGATCTTTATCAAGCCGCAACTTGCAAAATTAGCCAAGTCGTTGTTGTTAAAAAGGAGTAAAATTGTTGTCAAGAAAGACACGCAGCTAGGGACGATTGCAAAGCATGCCAAAGGGGATTGCTTGTCACCGTTTGTGGCAGCAAAGGATTGAAGTGACATCGAAGAAGGCAAAGTGAGATCCATGGAGGTTAGTTTTGATTCTCAGAAATAAAGTGAAGAATATGCATGAATTCAAGAAGTTGTAATTTAGTGAAGCCCTTAATGAATTAAGCAAGAAATATTGTTGAGTTGTGTGAGGTTGTGAAAATATAAGTGAATCCCTTGATGAATTAAGGAAGAAATATTGTTGAATGCTGTAGCATTTTGTTTCTATATGAAAGCAATGTATGAGGCCAATGGAGCCCACTAAAACTAGGATCCCCGAGCACCTGCAGAGTGGCTCAATGGGAGGTGTTGATAGAACAAGTGAATCACACCTGAACCTACAATGGAATGGTAATCAAGAAGCCCAGAGCTCGTGGTTAGAGCATCCCAATTGTAACAAGGGATTTCCTAGGTTCGATCGCTAGATCTAGAAGATTTTAGATGCCGTAGCATCAGTGCAAGAGTGAGAATGTATTGAGACTTTTTGGTAGTTGTGATTAGGAGGGAGTGTTGGAGATTATAATCTCAACTACCACATCTCCGTATGTTGAGCATTTACAACAAAAGCTTCTTCCACCGACCATTCTGGAGAGTTCTATCACTGACCTTCTATTTCTCACGTTGATTACTGTTCTGTATTCTGGATGCGTAGTTTCATTTAAATATTGAGATAGGTCTATTTCCGTGCATAGATCCTATGCCAATGAGCTAAATAAAACATGTGCATTTCAACACATAACATCCTCTTAAAGGAGAAAATAACATAGATTAATAGAAAATAACAAATAAAAGATAAATCAAAAATTCGATCCACATATTTGTCCTTCACTATTTTTAAACATAATCCAACTTAATAGTCAAAATTATATTTTAACCAATAAAATTAGAACAAATATTTATCACCTTTTGATTTGAATGATGTATACAATTACTATTGACCATTTCACACTCTAATATCTTTTTGACTTGCATATTTATCAATTAGGTAACTTCCTACCTTTCATTTAGTTTATTAACTTTTCAACAAGATTTTATACACATCTTAAAAATCCTTTCGACTTGCTTGTTGAGTTTCAACACGCCATTATGTGAGTTCGAAATTTTGAATGGGTCCTTTTACGAATTATAATAGTCAACAATTCGGATCGTTGTCTATCCGTGACTTCCCACTATCAATATATTGCATTATATATTCTCTCCGTTCCATATGAAATATATTCCATGTTCTTTCGATCTCTCCAAAAATACATCGCATTTCACCTTATCCCATCCACCCAGCTTTTCCTTGTGCCGAGCTATTCAACGCGAACAACTTTGTTTTCTAGGGACGCTCTCCAGCAGCAAATATGGCCGGATCAACGTTTATGAGAACCATAACAGTGCTTCTTCTTCTAGTCGTTATGTTTTCCCTGCAAGTTTCTGCTCGATACAACCTTAAGACTAATGTAAATACAAATGCAGATATTAGCTACAACAAAGCAAGTAGTCATCTGTTCCAGGTTGTGGAGAGGTTACCATCATGTACCAACTGCGCAAGCTATATTCCAAATTCTAACTGCTGCAAACAATAAAACAGGGCAGCGTATGGAAAAACCAACATTCAGGATCATATTTACTGTAACACTGATATGCCAGTCGAAAAAAAATTCATTTTCTTCGTCTAAAAAAACAGAGGGATGCTTTTAATTTAACTTTTATCTTGTATAATCTGCACTGGTAAAATAGGAATATAAATTATTCTCTTCCAGTCTTCACTCCTACGTTTCACAGCTCCAGTTTTCAAAATGAATACTTATGTAATAAGGTTCAGGTTAAGCTTGTGTTCATGTTTTGAGAATAATAAAATTAGAATGAAATTTACCAGAGAGATTATTTTTTAAATGTGAATAGATTTATCTTATATAATTTTAATTATTTAAAAAACTATAAACAATAAATTCATACAAATAAAACAATAGTATTTCCAACTATGTTTCAGAATTCCTCTGTGTAATATAAAAGTTACATAGTTGATTCCAGAAACATACTTGGAAATACAATATAGACCCCATCATCTATGCCGATAACAAAGACCTCTCCATGGGCCACTCCAGTTTGACTTTAGAAATGAAAGGATATATGGACGAATTAATAGAGGTGGTGACGAACAAGCGCGAGAGACAGCACTGATCTTTTGATCCATAGGAAAAACGAAAAAAAAAAGGGCAATCCATTTCTTGCATAATCTCACAATAGTTTTTGTTCTTATAGATAATTAAAATTGTAGTGATTGAATTGGACTTTTGACTTTTCCCTTATTTTTTTAAAATATTAAACCTAGTTTATAATCTATGGAGTCTAGATATGATAGTTTAAGGTGATAAATCAATTAATCTTTATTAGTATAATACTAGCCTCTATCAAAAAGAGCCTTTGGAAAAAATTATGAACATACAACAAAGCATAACAAAAATAAGATTTAATTTAGATGAAGTTACACTTTTTATGTTATATTTGTATATAAATTTTGTGAGCATATACTTTTGGAATCAAGCTCAGGAAAAAAATCGAGGCTATTAACATAATATTATCTATTGAAATTTATACATATAAAATGGTTTATATAATGTTGATTATTCTTATAAAATTTGATAAAATTACATTCAATTTTTGAATAATATTTTTTTTCAACTAACAAATTAATCAAATTGACATGAATCTAATCTATTAATAGATATTAAATAAAAATAAATTGAATCCCAAAATGTACATTATAAATTATTCTTTGATTTAAAGTGAAATTTTAAGGATCCAACAACTACAAGTACTATACACCCAATGATTAATTCCACCACCTTTTTATCATCTAAAAATGCATTACCTTTTAATCATGTTACTAGAGATGCTTAGACAAAAATTCACCGCTCAATAAGTCTAACTATTTAAACCATAAAGTATGATTACAATGCATCATTTCCCAATTATAATGACCATTTTCCTATTGATTCCTTGTACTTATAGAATTAGTTATATTATCAATTAATGTTTAACTATACACACACATTAATCAAACAAATTTTACTCAAAATTTTATTTATATTTATTGATTAATCATGAAGATGTTACTACTATCTAGAAGTCACAAGGTGGAAGAAAAAACTCCATCAATCCACTAATTAACATGCACAATAAAGCTAAAAACTTAAAAAATAAAACAAGAAACTAAAACATAGTATGCCTACAAAAATTTATACTCAAGTATTTTATCTAATCTCTAATTGAGTAGAAAAATATAGATAAAAATGGTCCTCCATCCTTTGATCCCTTGAATCTTATATGATAGATTTAGTATTATTATTTATTAATTATAAGAAGACAAGCAATTAATGAAATTTAAAAAAAAAAAGCTATACATTTGGAATGAAAATGTGTTTATTATCATTTTGATATTATATCTACAAGTAATAATCAATCTAAAAACTTATGTACTTGTACTTCAAAAAAGGGTTGAAAGAATGCACTTAGAGAAGTTTAAATTCTACTATTTTAGACCTGCCATAGTTATTTTTCCAATTGATCTACCATGTAGTGATAATTTTATATCAAAACATTTATGTTTCAATATACTTTTGTATGATGAGAGAATAAATAAATCAAACTTTATAACCTTCACCAAAATTTGGTAGCAATACCTTTCTTCTTGGAATAACTTATTAAACAAGATAGGATGAATAAATACACCTATATTTTTTCAATAGACCTCAATTTAACTAAACATTTAAATAGAATCTAAAATATTATAATCATGTGTGTGTGTGTGCGTGCATGCTCAAAACATTAACAATAGTTTAATATTGTTAGATGATTTCTAGATTTGGTTATGTAGAGATTTTTGCATCAATATTTCGGATCACACTCTATGATCCATCATTAGGATAGCTGATAGCTCAAGGAGAAAAAACTCTTAGCTATCTTGATGATGGATCATGGAGTGTGATATTCTTAACCAACACAATTTATACTAAAGCTAATGGTGAGATGATAGATATCAAATTTTGTCAATCAAAGTCAAAAATATTTCACAAATGAGAGATACAGTGAAGATGATAGATATCAAATTTTGTCAATCAAAGTCAAAAAATTTCACAAATGAGAGATACAGTGAAAATTGCTATATTGTCTCAATAAAATAATATTACAGATGATGGATGATGGATGATGGATCAATAAATTTTTATATCCTCATTTTTCTCCTTGAGCTCTCAGCTATCCTAATGATGGATCACAGATTGATCCGAAACATTGATGCAAAAATCTCTACACAATGAAATCCAGAAATCATCTAACAATAATCTATATGGATTGTGGAAACTTGATATCATTAATAGTTTAATAAAAAAAATAGTAACTAGATATTCTTAACCAACACAATTTCTACTAGAGTAATGGTGAGATGATAGATATCAAATTTTGTCAATCAAAGAAAAAAATATTTCACAAATGAGAGATACAATGAAAATTGATTTATTGCCTCAATAAAATAATATTATAGAAAGATACAATGAAAAGAATTGTCCTTGAAAAATGGATGTGGATGAAAGACCTAATGCATAAAATATTATGCCATCTTTCTAAATCTTATGAATAGAGGAATATAAGATGAGTGGATTTTAATCAAAGTATATATTAGGAACTATAGCATCGTAAAGATTTCTCACTAAGAACATAGCTTGCTAGTTCACTACAATGTAATACCTAAAAAAAATTAATTATAAAATAACAATAAATTACATAGACAAATAATTATAAGAAACTCTTTTATAGCCCCAAAGATAAGTGCATGATCTTTACATTGAATTACATATGCATTGTGAATTCATACAAGCATAAACCTGAACAACTTTCTCAAACATTAGTTCCCAAAAGATATATATAAAAATATAAAATTGAGATATACAAAGAAGAATGGGGAAATATGATTAATAATTTTTTGATAATTTACTCTAACGAGTCATCATAATTGAACAATAGACTCAAATCCTAATGAAAATGAAAAAAAATAGTTCTATATAAAAAGAGAAATAGCACCACATCAATTTCAATGTGAAACAAATGAAAAATTGGAAAGTAAATATATGTGTACCTAAATTGGTTGTTATATTTATAATAATTGATAACTAATCATGAACTAAAAGAAAAGGTCTCAATTAAACCATTATTCACAAATAATACTATATCATTATAAAAATATGAAATGTGGAGAAAAACATGATATAAAGCTTGAACATATTACAACCTTGTTGAAATTTAAGTATTTAAAGCACTAAATTCATTGAAGTATTTGAAGCTCCAATCAAGACATATAGACACTATTTTTATCTAAAAGAAGAAGAAACATGACATAAAAGAACAATCCTTGTTAAAGGGATTCAATGGGGCCATCAATACACTCCAAACAAATTATTGAAAGATCACCAAAACACTCTTAAGGGAGCCAAAAATAACACAATATAAGATTTAATATCAACACTATTCTAAAAGAAAAATATTTTTACATGATTGTGTAAAATTTGCATAGTCTATCTCATGATTGTGGTGCTCAAGTCATAGATTAACTATGTGTGCTAAGTGAGTTATTATAATCTTTGAAAGAATGAAATTTGGAATGTTCTATTGCATCATTATAGTTCTTCTAGCTTTCCTTATTTTTGAATTTAACATTATAAAAGTCATGTATTACGTAAAGAATTTGTTTTTTCTTTAAACGAATAATATGGATTGTATTAAAGCTTTGATAAGATCTTATTAATTCATAGCCCTTCACATATTATATATCCATACTTTTTTTTAGCAAATCTTGCTGAAATTTATATTGTACAAGATTTAAGATTTAAGATTTGATTAAACCGAATATGAATATTCTTAATGACAAAGAAAATGATAAAACATTACGCAATCCAGATGGATGAAAGCGTTCTTGGTTTTGAAATGTGTCAGTGACTAGTGGGAGGAAATTGATTATATTTATCCGTCACTGCAGATCAGAGAAAATGAAAATTATGTAAAAGTGCCCGGAGTTTCCATGGCTGAAAATCATAATTTGGTAATTGGATTCACAATAGCTCCATGTAGCCTGGTTTTATCTTTTGCAGCAATTAGGATCCGGAATGTTGCCTGAACAGTTAGGACATGATGCTAACATCTCCACAACTTCAAGCAGATTATCAATTGATTTATTGTTGGTCATGCCTTTATTTGCATTAACTTTTTCCTTCGGGATAGATCGAGCAGAGACGGCTAGAGAAAACATCATATTGATAATGAGCAGCACTACCATAATTTTAAGAAGCATTGATCTCGCCATACTACCTGGCAACCCTTATCTAGTTTAAAGAAATGTGTTCGGTTTACTAATAAAGGAAGAAAAGCTGGGTGAATATCTGAAGTGATAAAGAGCAAAGATCGAGAATGGCTATGGATAAAGAAAGTAGATCATATATAGAGACATATGATGAAGTGGAAGTGTAAGAATAGGTCAAAATTTGAATTCGCTCAGGGAGGGTGATATTCAAAGTAAAAGCGTTGAAGATACAGCGAGACGTACTTTTCTTGGGTGATACAGAGCGAAGATCGAGAATTACGACGGATTAATGGAGGATGTCCTATTCAATGAGGAGAATGACAGATGTACAAGAAGTGTATTAATAGGTCAATATTGAAATTCGGTGAGAGTAGTGATATTCAAAGTAAAATTATGGCATCCAGTTAGCAGAATGCATTTTGACTGTATTTATTAATTAATTGAAAATATAAAGTGAAGTTCAATTTTTTATTTTCAATTAATTAATAAATGCAGTCAAATGCGCATTTTGTTGGCTGTATAAACAGTATTCAATTTAAGAAGTAAAAAGATTTTTGCAGTCTTCAAAGTTGTTTTTATTTTAATGAAGGATTTATTATATTTCAATCAAATATTAAAATTAGAATTTCATGTATATTATAATTTAAAAAATATATATTTTATTTTATTCAATAATAATTATTTTTGATATAAGTGAATATGGTTTTTGAAACAGTATAATTTTTTATGTTCAATAATTTGATGAATAGTCACATTTTCTTGGGTGGGTTACAACTTGTAATAGAAAACATCAAAATAGTTAAAAGAACTGTGCTAAGCAACAAGAGAAAGATTAGAGGGAGGTGGAAGTGAATTTTGATTATCAGATTTTCCTCCTACATCAGCGGGGTGAAAGGTGTCTACATGAGGTTCTCAATTATCATTACCATATTTATTATTATCATCTTGTTTATCTTCAATAACAACTCAAAAAAAAGAAAAAAGGATGAGCCAACTGAGGGAACTTGCCAAAGTTTGGCTGGTGAATAGTTCTATCACCAAAAGTTAGAAGAGAAGTAGAACAATGGTAACTAGGATGCAACCATAATCATTGATAATGATCTCTTTTGATGAGAGGTAGATAGGCCTAAGAATGAGAATCCTGGTTTCCATGAGTAGAATCAACTTTACAATAATTCTATTTCCCTATTTTTTTTTCCTAAATTATAATATATCCAAATATACAAAATAATACAAAGATAGTTCCCTCATGGATGGATGGAAAATTTAAATCAAAGAGCACAAGATGAGCTACCAAGCAATGTTCATGAAGTAAATTTTTTGAAGATCTATGTAGTAATAGAAAAAGTTGTCTTTTCCTTACTTTCTTGGATAAGTGACATTAAAACTAGACTAATGGCATCTTGGAGAGGTGTTGTAATGTCTTGTACACATTCACATCATTTTAGGGCCATTATAAAGTTGTCTTTTCCTTACTTTCTTGGATAATTGACATTAAAACTAGACTAATGGCATCTTGGAGAGGTGTTGTAATGTCTTGTACACATTCACATCATTTTAGGGCTTTAATTTATCTCTTTCAAAGGTGTTGTAAAGTGTTGTTGTATACACCTAAAAAAGGTCTAGAGAATTTGATTAATTAAATACGAATTATTTGATTAATTATCCTAATTTCCTCTACTGTTGGAATAAATAGAAATATTTATTTATATAGTTCTCATTCACATTCACATTTAAATTCTTCCAATTCTTCTATTATCTCATTTTAATTAAATAAACAAAATTAAATAATTTGTTTGATTTAATTATCATTTCCCTATTATATTCTATCAAATCAAATCTTAAATTAATTAAATAAAGATTAAACATATTACTGATTAAATATCATATTATTCTCTTTTAATTTAATAAACAGATTCTATAGTTTTTTCTACTAAATTATTTATCCTTCTTTGGCTAATTTAAATAAATCAAAAATATTTAAATTAAGGCATAAGGAATATTCCACTATATTTCCTCAAAATCAAATTCGATATCTTATGTCTAATTTATGTCAAAATGTGTCAAAATTAATGCTTTCAAAATTCATGGGAAGATTTGGAGACAAATTGCAAATTTATCTCTCAATCATTTTCCATCAATCCTTCCTCTTCTCTTGCCTGGTTTTTTCATGGGTAGAGATAATCCCCAAAATCCTCTCAATCTCCTCCATCTCTCATCATTGAATCCTCCAGATTAAATCCAAGCCTCTCTTTGCCATGCCTCATCTCTACAGCCAGGAAATCTATAATAAAACTTCATTCAACCAAGAAAAGGATCAAGATTATCTAACTTATGCACTCTTACTCTGCAGGATTTCAAGCATCAAGCTTCAAGCATCCAACATTCTAGTTTTCATATCATGGCTACCTCTTGTAACTTCATTTTTCAATTTTTATGTCAATCCATGCTATATTAGTTTCTTTTATCATCTAGATTTTATCATATTAGCTTCATATCATTGCATCAACATCATTTTGTTCTTTAAATTATCATTTTAACAGTTATAGTGTTATTTAAATCTGAGAGCACAATAGCTTAATAAATCTTTGAAGATAGGAGGCAGTGAGACACTTTCAATAGATTATTAGCTTGATCTTTGATGCAATGGTTCATTAAGAAGTGTTTTATTCCTTTGTACTTATTCACACTTACAATTTTGCGCCCATCGTGGGGCTCAAACCCCATATTTTTATCAATTCTTCTGAAAAGTATTGCATAGGTTCCTGATGTGTTCCATTTCAACACTTTCGTCTAAACCTATAGCACATCCATGGAAGAATATGGCGCTTTTGTGCTCTGTTTCGATGCTTCTATGATACTATAGCGCATCCTTTAAATTTTTTAGTGCTTTCCACTATAATGCTTCCATGAACTATTTCAGCGCATCGGTTACCCATCTCCAGAAAATTTGATTTAGCACTTTTGTGAAGAACTTTGGCGCATCAGTACTCTATTTCAATGCTTTCGATATTAGCGGATTAGGTAAAAACTATAGCACTTTTGTAGACTATTTCAGCGCTTTTGTAATTTTGATCTGGATCAAACGTGACTCTCGCCAAAATTTCATTTGGATACAATTAGACTAAAATGAACCAATCCTAGGATAATGATTTGGTTCAAAATTTATATATCCTAGCATAGCCATTTATGGTTTAAAATTTATCAATCCTAGGGTAGCCATCACACTTTTGCAATATCAATTAAAAGGACATCATGATTGTTGTGAAGCAAAATCTTCACATAGATTAGAAAAAATTGTATTTTGGGCTTAAAACGAATCATTTATCTAATGCACTTGTGTGGTGAATAGGCTTATGCTCTCCCCTTAACTGGGTGATCAAAATTCCAAACTTGTCCTTATTTTCATGCAAATTTACTCTTTTGTTAAAACCCTTAGAAGTCCTGCCATAGTGGGAAAAAATACTCACCCTACGGGAACACCCTAAGTGGGAATGCCTAAAGCCAAGGATTCCTACGTACTCTAATAAAAATGCAAGTTGTTGATGAAAGTCCAACTTGACGGTAGTGAGCAAGATAACCATCCCCAAAATATTTTTTCTAAAGATTGGGAGGTCTCCTGAAGGATTTTATCAATTGTGACACTACATGGAAGCCCTATCTATGAACCATAGTGTAGTGTCCAGTCGAGTCGGTAACCAGACATTGTAATACTCATGGTGCAAGGGGAGGGAAGAATCTGCCCCCAAGACACTCACCATATAATTGCCAAGGACTATTTTCTCAGAGGATGACAAATCCAACTCTGAGTACGCACCTAGAAACAATAAAAAATAGACAGCTTCTAGGGGTGACATGCCTGTGTGCATCAATGCTATTTTAAGATGTGCGTTGTTGAGTATAAAAATGACCTATTTGAACTTAAGAGTGAGTCTGTCTGAATTGTGTTTATTTTTCAAAGAAAACCCATGAAAATCAATAAGGACCATTCATGGTTCACGACTATACACTATATGTTCAGATTAAAACAATTATTCGACAATTTTCTTGTTGTGTTTTCACAAAATCATTAAAAATTAGATAAAGGGTCATCCAAAAAATAGAAAATCAAATGAGGTCAAAAAAATTCATGATTCGAAAGTGGAAATCAACCAAGTTTATCAAGAAAACCATCAAAGTCAACAAACCCAAGAGACCACTCAGTTACCAGGATAATTTAAGCAGAAGTCATTTCTTATTTGAAAGTCGAAAGATCTTGTTACAACACAAGACCTTTATTCATAGGTATGATGACTTTGCTAGAGGTCATACTCTTGAGTACATTGTAGAACCACTTTATTCACGAGCTTTCTTTGAAAGGAGAGCCCTCACACAATATCACAACCATAGTCAATGCATACGTCATTCCTACATCAAAAGAGCCATGATAGAACATGCCACAAGGCCAAGTCAAATTTTCCAATAGGGAGTCTTAAAAATCATCCTCGGTTTTAGCTCTCTAGAAATCTATTTTAGCGCAAGTACGGTCATTGTTTTAGTGATTCCATCAAATAACGCTTCCATCATTTGTTTCAACGCTTTCAAGTACTATTGTAGTGCATCCATAAATATAGTGCTTCCATCATCTCTTTTAGTGCTTTTAAACTCTGTTCTAGCACTTCTACGAAATAGTAGTTTCATCACCTATTTTAGCGCCCTTGAAATCTATTTTAGTTGTTTCAAAATAGAGAGTTCCAAATCATATCAGTCAGTTTTTTTGTCATTTACACATGGATTTTTATCAAAATAGAAGTACCTTTTTATTAGAATCACTATCTAGAAACTGAAATTAGATAGGTTCATACAAGTTTCCAATCTTTTCAACTCAAACACAGATCTTGCAAATCATAAAGTGCCAAATCAAAACACAATCTTGATTATTATTCTAAAGTTTCATCATGAGGATATTATCATCCTATTATCACGAAACAAGGCATAGTAATCAAATTTTTAACCTAGTTTTATCAATAAGATATATTATCTTATTTGACTTTGTTAAAAAATCACTTGACATTTTCCAACATAGAAGATCAAATTTTGGAAGAAAGAACAAAAAACCTATATGCCAATCTTCACCAGGTCACAAAAATAGGGGCTCTTAGAAAAGGAAGAAGAAACATCAAATACAATGATAGAAGAAAATCCTTGGAATAGTCTACATCAAAGTGACAAAAATGAAATAACTCGAGAAGACATACAAATAGCCCAACAGGATCCAAAATTCCATAAATTCATGGAAAATATCTTAGAACAAGACATGGAGAAATACCTCTATATGTTGGTTGAATCGGGTGCTAAGATTCCCAAAGAATTTGACGTAAATAACCTAAGAGAAGCACCTGAAACAAGTGAAACCAAAATACCACAACCCACACAAGGAATAGATCTTGTTGTTGCCTTAACATCCCAAATGCAAATATTACAACAAAAAATACAAGACATGACAAAAGGGAACACTGAAAGGTATGTAGTACAGAACATTTGTCCTTATCCTTTCAACTCAATATCAGATATGATACCTTTTCCTCCATAGTGTGAATTCCCCAAGTATGAAAAATACAATGGAAGAACAGATTCGATCGATCATATCCATGAATTCAAAACCATGAGCCTAGAGTTTTCTCAAGAGGAAACTTACTTGATGATATTGTTCCCAAGAAGCTTGGGAGGTTCATGTATGGAATGGTTTTCAAAATTACAACCAGGAATAAGGACTTTTGAAGAACTTGTTAATAGGTTCATCTCACAATATTCTTTTAACATCCAACACGATGTCACGATAAAGGATCTGTATAACCTAGAATAAAACAAAGGGTGGAAATTCTTGTCCTTTCTACAAAGATGGCGATGACTATTCACTAGATATCCTCCATCTATTCCCGAGGAAGAGAAAGTGGAGTTGTTCATTGATAATTTAACAGAGGAGATGAGTTATAGACTTGAATTGCAATTTCCTCCTACGTTTGAAAAGGTGATAGAAAATGGCCTTAAGATTGAAGAAGCGTTAGTCAAAAGAGGGGTTATTAAACATTTCAACGACAAATCAAATAACAAAAATTCCTCAAATCAATACCCCAATAGTGATAAACCAAAATTTTGGCAAAAGAACCAAAATATGACTGCAAGTGAAACAACAAGTGATCTAGAAAATGCCAAACCAGTTTTAACTTGATAGCATCTACTTCAAAAAAAAATCAAAACAATGATCAAATCGTCAAGTCAAATTTCATTCAAAACAACGAAATCACAAAATCGCAACCATACCAAAAGTCATCAAACCAGCATAGGTTCATACCTTTAGCCCAAACATTGGAATCAACAATGAAAAAACTAGCCACCAGCGGTCTTATGACCATGCAAGAAGTAAGATTATGGGATCCAAAGGTCAAACCACCATGGTGGAATGATGCAAATTACTGAAACTTCCACAACAATAAAGACCACAAAACTAATGATTGCATGGAGTTAAAACACACAGTTCAAGATCTGATTAGCAATAACAAGGTATATATAGAGGAACCCGAAAACAATAATGATCATTCAACCTTCAAGGACCCTTTACCAAATTATGACAAAGGAGCATCATCTTCTATGAACAACAAAGGTAAAAATATCAATCATGTCTACAATAAAACAATCCTTTGTCTTACTAAAGTAGAGAGTGATCATACCATTCATCATAACATGAATGGACATGAAACAAATGAAACAATCCCTTTGGATTTTCTCCCAAGCATACAAGTCTCTGAAAATCAAATAAATGTTTTAAAAATCAAAGAACGATAAAACTATCAACCAACAAATGTAATGACAAGGGGGCAGTCCAAGATAGTCTTAAAGGGATTTGGGCCTAAAAATGCATATCCACCTCCATCTCATTACAACATTGTCGATCAAATTCAAAACATTCCAGCACAAATATCAATACTTGAACTCCTCAAACTATCTCCATCACATAAGGAGGTTCTAGAACAAGCACTAGTTGCGAATATGGTACTGAAAAGTCTAGATGTTTGCCAATTCCAAGCTATGGTGGGGCATCTAACTACACCACATTGTCTATCATTCTTTGAATAGGATGATTTCTCACTCAACCATCCCCATAACACCACACTCCACATCAAAGTCTTGATCCACAATCATCATATCAAAAGAGTCTTAATAGATGGGGGAGCTAGTTTGAAAATTTGCACCCTAAAGTTAATCTGTGCACTAGGGCATTCCAATGATGTTATTGATGCGCGAAGGAAAATGACCATAAAAGCATATGATGAAGAAGAGAGATCTTCAAAGAGATTGATTGTGTTACCCATTCAAATGGGACAAACGATGAAACACATAGCATTCCAAGTATTGGAAAAAGAGTTAACTTACAACATACTCTTAGGATGCCCATGGATCCACAAAATATAGGCACTACCTTCCACATATCACCAATGCTTAAAGTTCCCAATAAACGGATAGGAGGTGACTATATCTGCTGATTATAATCATCCTCAACATTGTGATACACTTAAAATCTCTAAATATACCTTTGTGCCTCACAATCGGGAAGCATCCAGTTCAAAGTCATCAAGTGAAGAAAAACGTCAGAATATCACCACCAAGTGGGTAGAGAAGAAGGATAAAGCAAAAGAGAAGGTCCAACTGACAGACAAGGGAATGGGGCAATATTCAATGGAGCAATCGCTTAATATTTCACATTTAATGCCATCTCCAAGGACATATGGCCAACCATCCATGATAAAAAATCAAACATCACTACCTTTCACAGTTCTAGAAGAAAGGTTTGTAAAAGTCGGTACCATAGAGGATGAATAAGACAACAAAGTAATCCTTGATTGGTTGTATAAAAATAAGGAACCATCAACATCAAATATCAATACAGAAAAATATGGCAAAGGGAAAGATATTCTCGAAAAAATGGGTTATGAGGGACAAGGACCTATCAGAAAAAGGAAGGAAGTCATAGTTGAACCTATTCAACCCCTCACTCTCCATTCAAAAGAGAAGACGAGACTGGGATACTCTGAAGAACAAAAACAAGAAATGACAAAGAAGGTTATCGAAAGAATCCTTCAGGTTAGAGATAGCTTTGAAACAGATTCAAATGAATATGAGTGGGATATGTGTTCCAATATATCTTGCACCGATATTCAAATTGATGTAATACAACAATATGAACCTATGCGTGAGGAGGGACAAAGCTCTGGGTCTAGACCAGTCGTATTAGGATCACTAAATATTGATGACTCAAGTGGGGATGAACAAACATCAAGTGAACTATATGATATTGAAGAGGGTATCATCATTGATCTCGATATCCCTAATAAAAACTATGACAAAATTTTTGTCCTAAACCTTAACCCCATCAGCCTAATTCAATCCGATGACTTCATGCCTTTAATTCATCCTGAACTTATTGATTGGGAACTTGTCAAACCTAGGAATGTACCCATATTTGCAAATGATGATTCCATCGTAAATTTCCTATGTCATGACGAACCTAGTATGAGTTCTATCTATAATACTCATAACAATGTGACTCGGTGGGAGGATGTCAAATCTTTGAGTTGCAAAAGTAAAAATAGGGATAATAGATCTATTGCTAAAAACCATTCTATGGCAGCATTAGATCTCGAAAAAGAAAAAATAAAGAATGCATCTAATGGTGAAAACCTCTCTGAGGCACCGAAAGATGGGAGATTTGAAACTCTTATGGAACATTATCATGAACGCTCATCACTTCTAGTAGAAGCAACACAGTCTGCAAACATCGACACAGAAGAAAAAGAAAAAATCCTACATCTGTCAGAATCCATGACAAATCAAGAGAGACCAGAATTCATCAATTTCTTTAAGGAAAGAAGCATCAAATTTTCTTGGTCATATTCTGATATGCCAGGCTTGGATCCAAATCTGCTCATGCATCATTTGTCTTTTCCTATAGGAATCAAGTCTGTGAAGCAAAAATTGCGAAAAATGCATCCTCATATTGCATTAATGGTAAAGGTTGAGTTAAAGAAATTGTTAGATGTTGGATTCATAAGGTCTATTGACTATGTCGAATGGATATCAAACATTATACCTATTTCAAATCCAAAGAATAGCATCAAGATATGTATAGATTTCAGGGACCTGAATAAAGCATGCCCAAAGGATGATTTCCCATTACCAAATATAGATATCATTGTGGACTTCACAATAGAGCATGACATGTTGTCAATCATGGATAGTTTCTCCAGATACAATCAAATTAAAATAGCTCTAGAAGATTAGGAGAAGACTACATTTACATGTCCATGGGGAACCTTCTGCTGGAATTTCATGCCTTTTGGTCTGAAAACCACAAGAGCAACCTATCAAATATCAATGAAAACAATATTTCATGATATGATGAACACCTTCATGGAGGATTATGTGGATGATATCCTATCAAAATATTGTACTAGGGAAGGACATATGCATATCCTGAGAAAATCTTCACATGGCTAGAGAAATTCAATGTTAGGCTAAACCCAAAGAAGTGCGTCTTTGGGGTCACATCAACGAAATTGTTGGGATACTTTTATCTCAGAAAAGGGAATTAAGGTAGATCCAGTGAAAGTTAAGGAAATAATGGAGATGTTGCCTCCCAGAAATATTAGTCAACTCAAATCACTACAGGGAAGGCTCCAATAAATCAGGAGATTTATCTCCCAGCTAGCGGACAAAAGTCATCCATTCAGTCATCTGTTGCATAATTATTTTTTTTCAAATGGGATAATGGGTGTGAAACAACGTTCTATCAAATAAAAAAATATTTGATGTCACCACCTATTCTCATGCCACCAAAAAAAGGAAGACCTCTAATACTGTATATTGCATCAACGCATATCTCCTTAGGAGCATTATTAGCATAAGAAGATTATGAAGGAAAGGAACACCCCATCTACTATATCAGCAGAACATTAAATGGCTATGAAATAAACTACACTTTCATAGAGTGGTGGTGTTTTCTACTCAATAGTTGAGACAATATATGCCGACTCATACAATCAGACTAATAGCAAAGATCGACTGCATAAAATATTTAGTCAATAAAGTTGCCTTAACAGGTAGACTGGCCAAGTGGGTCATGCTCTTAAGTGAGTTTGATATTCAATATGTGGAGAGAAAAGCCATCAAGGGTCAATAAATTGTCAATAATTGGCTAAGGCTGCTTTACCAAAAGATTGACTTATAATAATAGAGTTTACAGATGCAAATATTTTGACAGTGATGCCACAACAATGGATATTGTATTTTGATAGATCGTACACACAGTGGGTTTCTGGAGCAGGGATTTTGTTCATTACTCCCCAAGGACACACCATCCTAAAATCATATAGACTGATGTTTCAATGTACAAATAATGTGGCAGAATATGAAGCATTAATCATTGGGGTCAAAATAGCAATTGAATGGAAGATAATAGACTTACAAGTATATGGGGACTCTCAATTAGTCATTTATCAAGCAAATGACGAGTATTAGACAAAAGATGAAAAGTTGATGCCCTAAAAACAACAAATAGATGATCTAAAACATTTTTTTTTCAATGTAAAATTTGATCAAATTCCAAGGGTGGAGAACAAAGTTGCGGATGTTATGGCCAAAATTGCTTCACTCTTACAATTTCCAGAGAAACGAGGTTGTTATGAGTTTATGGTAGAACAAGTATCATGTCCTTCTTAAAATAGTTTGGATTCCAATACCATATGCCATCTAGATACCATTAAAACCTTTGTCTATGAGAAAACCTATTCTTACCTCAAGGATAATATACTCCCTCCCGATCTTTCCAGGAACCAAAAAAGCAGTTTTACCCACCAATCAGTCTGACATATTTTAATCCCTGACATTCTTTATCGTCAAGGTCTTGATGGTACCTTACTCTAATTTTTAGAACACGATGAATCTAAGACAACCTTACATGAGGTTCATGAGTGTATTTGTGGCACTCATTCAAGTGGTATAACTCTAGTGAAGAAACTCCTCTGTTTAGGATATTATTGGCCATGGATGGAGAATGAATCTTATCAGTTTGTAAAGAAATTTCAAAAGTGTCAGATTCATAGTAATCTGATTCACGCACTAGCTCAAGAACTACATCCATCCACATCAACATGGCCCTTTTGTCAATAGGGACTAGATCTAGTAGGAAAGATAAATCCCTCTTCATCCAATGGACACAAGTTCATAATAATAGCTACAAAATACTTCACAAAATGGATAGAAGCAGTGCCTCTTACAATGATCACGAGGAAGTAGATCTCATCATTTATCTTGAATTACATAATCTATCGGTATGACATCCCTCAATCTATTATCACTAATAATGGATGACCATTCAAGAACCAAGATGTCCAAGAATTATGTGAGAATTTTCATATACAACATCGTTTCTCAACACCGTACTATCCTCAAGGAAATGGCCAAGCAGAGGCCTCTAACAAAATAATTCTAAAAATAATCGAGAAGATGGTTAACAATGTTGGACGTGATTGGCATGTTTATTTTAATCTCGCACTATGGGCCTAAAGAACCAGTATTAGAACACTGACAGGAGCTACACCATATGCCTTGGTATATGGATTAGAGGCCATACTACCTATTGAAGTAGAGATTCCATCGCTCTATGTATCACTCAGAGGAATCATTTCAAATGATGACTATAGGGCATCTAGACATCAAGAACTAGAATTGTTCGATCACCATCGTCAACAAGTTGTCAACCATATCAAGACATATCAAAAGAGAATATCAAGGAGTTACAATCATAGGGTAAATGCTAGAGTATTTCAGGTTGGTGATTTTTTCTAAAAGAGAACCCTATAAATCAATAGGATAGGGAAAATAAAGGGAAATTTGAGCCTAACTGGCTAGGTCCTTTTTTCATCATATCAGTGTATGGATTAGGGGCTTATCAACTATCAATATTAGAAGGGGATTTATTTGATGAACCTATCAACAATATCCATCTCAAAAAGTTCTATACTTGAATTTGCTAGTGCACGAGTCAAAATGTTGGAAAAGGGTTTCCTTGATGAAAACTTGGCAAATAGGCATCTTGGCAACAAAAAATACAAAAAAAATTACAAAAAGAAAAAGAAAAATGAGAAAAATAAAAATATACAAAACAAAGAGTGTAATCAAAACATATGGTGAAAACATGGAAACAAGTTTCGTATGTGAATCTAAACCATCTTTCCCATCTATTTTGATACATATCAGGATCATTATACTGACAATCATTACCATTTCATATCATATCATTAGTCTTGCCATCATTTGCAACCATTATCAAATCATTTCATACGGTCATGTCTTACTCTAGCTTGGGGGTAACATTTGGATATCACTAGGGGCAACAAAAACATTGGCTTCACCAAATGGGAAAACAACAATATGACAAGTACACAAAAAAAATGATCAAAACACAACATCAATCACCATCGAAAAGGCATCAAACATCTGTATCATATTAGAAAATACAAAAATAGGTCAAAAAGTCAGTCTAGAAAAGCAAAAAAACAATGTGGGTTTGTGTCAGTCGAACTACGTGGTCTCTACGTGTGTAACGTATGCAAGGCTAATATTTGATCAGCCCATGAGACCCCTAGGATAGGTTAGAAGGTTAGGTCTTTGGTCAAAATATCAGAAAATAGAAAAAACATCAAAATATCAGGATGGATGATCTAATCTGAATAATGATTGAAACACTCTAAGTAAAAGGTGAATAAACTATATTTTTGATTGATATTATCATTTATTTGGAGTAAGTCGATGATGTAAATGAACTAGAGAAAGAAGGAAGAAGAATGTTATATTTTGTATATAAGTTAAGATCATATAAATGTGGGAATTTTTGGGGGATGTGCTATGCAAATGTATCACCGATGACATTCAAAATTCATACATTGAAATGATTAAGGGTGATCCCACAATAGTGGTTTACAATTTTTGGCCAAACTGGACATTGAAATTATTATTTCTAACTAAATCTTCACATTCGGGCACCTATAGCGGCTAAACCATGAGGATTTTGAAGATGATGCAAACTAGAGTCTCATCAAATTTTTTCTATAGATTCTAAAAATATTTTTTTCAAAATTTTTGGAATAAGATTGCACTTCCTTTCTCATATCCCACGAAAATTGGTTTTTTCAAAAAATAACATTTTTAAAAAGTGACACTCACCGTATACAACATAATTTTTTTTGTATGAAGGATAAAATTCTAATTTTTTCGAATTTAGATTTGTAACTATGATATCTAGCACTTTCATTTGGTCTCATAGTTTTTTATTGAATAGTTTTTCCTTAATAGATTTTCGAAGTTAAACGAATTGTAATTCATACATAGGCGGACTGTATACAACATAAATTTTTCTGTATCTATCAAAATTCAAGTTTTTTTTTTAATGGATCAAGGACATCAATACCCAACATGAAAATATTTAAAAAATTTATTTAGATAATTTTCTACTTTTTCACATGTGCAAAACAAAGAGCTTGATTTTTAGTGAAAAACCTATGTTTAATAAAACTAAAAAGCCACATACATAATAAAACCAAAATATATTAAAATTATATTCATGGGATAGCTCATTTTGAGGACTACCATAATCATTTCAAATAAATTTTAAATGAATTCATTTGATCCCCCAAAAGGTAAATCAAAAGTGATTTTTTATCAGCATTTTGATAGGTGTAAAGGAAACTTATTTATAGGTATGGTTTAAAACTAGCGAGGTTCTATCCAAGGGGGTTTTATCTAAGGTGGTTTCATCAAACCCTCTTCAATTGGAATCCTTAAAAAGGAACTTTTAAAGGCTTAAATTATTATATTTTTTAAAAATATGCGATTTCAGCAAAAATAATTCCTCTCAGAAATTGTAAACCAGCTTTGTGGGATCACCCTTAATCACTGCCTGTTTATGCAATGAATTCTCAGGTCATCTCAATTCAATTATACCTAGATTCTTGTGTTCATTTACAATATAAAAAATCATGAAATTAGTACTCAGGTCGTCATTGGTCTAACATATACCATTTATGCTTGTACTCACTTTCAACATCCTAAAAATCTCTATGATGATACCAAGCACAAAAGTATTGTTAAAATGACAATGTTTTGCATATAGTTGCATGATAAAATTAGACTGCATTCATAATAAATTCTACATTTGCAGAGTGTTTTTTTCATAAAGGATTCCAATTAATGATTATCTTTTCTACAAAGATAATTGAGTATACTTGACATTAAACCAATAAAATAAAATAAAAATATAGAGGCATCAGATCTCAACATTGCAAGCTTTTATCATCCCATCATTCATGAATTTAACATCAAATAGTTGTACATTTATCATACCATATTTTCCACATGATATCATAAATAAATACATCATGTTCATTAAACCATATCATTCATTATACATTATTATCATATGCATTTGATCAATTTATAGCCCATACATCATTTTTCATCCATTATCATCCATCACAAAATCATCATTTTTTTATCATCATCACATTTAAAATAAAAATCATTTACTGTCCATCCATACATTTCATCACATTAAAATAAATGCAAGCTATTCCATTATTATCCATACATCCATACATCATAGATCATCCTTTAGAACATCATACATCCATACATCATAGATCATCATTTAGAACATCATAACATCAATACATCATATATTCATACATAAGCGTTATTTTTATCATCATCACATAAAAAAAAAGCATTCATCATAGAATAATCATATAATAAATGCATCCATCATAGAATAATAAACCATCATAGATCAATAGTAATCAACTGCATATCATATATATCATCAATGACAAGTATATAATGAAGTCTTAAATAAGAAAAGATACATCGTCAAAAATAAGTTGACTCAAAGTATACGTCATATGTCAAAAAGAATGTCTCGAAATCATAAACGGAATCTATGATCTGCTACTACTAGAATGAGTAGGCATAACGGGACCAGTACCACTACCACCCCCAGAAGGACTAGGATCTCTAGGATCTCTCCATGGAGCCTATGTCACACCCTCGATGATTGTCTAGGTACGTGTCTGACCAGATCTCAAGGGGGCATAACTAACTTTGCAATCAGCAGGCACTGCATCATGATATCGACCCCCGTAAAACTTTTCCTCTTGGCTAGCCCGCAAAACTTCCCTCATATAGTTAGCAGTAGAGGTACCATTAGTTACTCCCTGTAGTGTCTCAATATTCTCCTGTGCCCTCTTGGAAATCTATCTAGGAATTTCCCTCTCTCTTGTCAAAGTATCAACCTGAGTCTGAACAACTGCCAACTGTCCTTGTACCTATGCCAATTTTTGTGCATGAGCCTATGCCTGACTTTTCATTTGAGTCTGCGTCTATACAAGTAAACCCTGTGCCTACACCAACTATCCCTATAGATTCTATACCTGTGTCTGCAAACTAGCAATCCATCTCTAATGGTCAACTAAAGGCACTACCACTACTTGCCTCTTGTAAGGCCTTCTCGATGATGGACTGACAATGCTTGGCTCAACCCCTCTACCACCTCCTCCACCACCATCCCCATCATCACTGCTATTGTCATGATTGTTGCTCTCAATATTGTTGCTCGATTGAGTATCATCCCCACTATCCTCCTCCACAAGTAAAGGTGCAGGCACATTAGGAATGGTAATCCGAGGATGTGGATGAGAGACCAAAAATGTTGTATACTCCCCTATCACCACTACCTCTGCAATATCTCTATGCATATTCCAAGTTGATGGTTGTAGAGTTCTATATCCCTCTACTAGTGTCTCATAAGACAAGCATGGCCCCCAATCCGCTATATCACTCTGCCATCGGGCATAATGAGCAACCCCCTGAGGCATACACTATAGAATACCATACTTCCTATAAACCTGCCACAATAAAAATATCTCAAGGACAAAAGAAGTCCTACCGATCAAATACATGGAATCACATAAGTACCTGAGTAATGCATCATCCTTATCCCACTGCTCATAGTCCAAATAAGGCCGCCTGATGACACTCTCCATGTCCTCCAAAACCCGTCTCCAATGCTCTAACTTTCCCATTTGATCTTGGGTAAGTCTACCTCTGTATCAGAAAACATAGGGTCTGCCTGCAAGTCTATCAAGAACCGGAAATGGTTGTGCTATGGAAACATTCTCCCATGCCCACACTTGTAAAAGAGTCACCCTTGCTGATAGGCTGCGCCCTCCCAAATACACTACTGAATGTAAATCATGATAGAGGTGGGCTATCATACACATCCCCCATGCATATCTAGTCCCATGCACGAACATGCTCTCCAGAATACAACTCAAACCCATAGAGAATCCCTTTGACCTACAATCAGGACAAAAGAAACCTCCAATGGATCCAGCTAGCACTGTTGGTAATGTAGCATAGGCATTAGCCATCATTTTCCATCAGACACTCGGTCCTAGAATATGCTGATCATGGAAAAATATATGGAGTGCATCTCTCCCACCAACCTCATGTGAATCATAGACAACAATCTCTCCCATAAATGGTATCCATAATATCTGCCACAAATCCTGAGGTGTGACTGTCATCTTGCCGGTGGGTAGATGGAAAGTGTTATGGTCAATGTGCCACCGCCCAACCAAAGCAGTAAGGAGACCCCGATTAATCCTAATATGGGGCATATTGAGGAGATTAGACAAATCACATTGATATATGATCTGAATCTCATTAGGAGTCAGATGAGGAATCAAATTAGTAGTCCATGGAGACTACTCTCACATATGGAGATTACCCAGACCCTCCTATCACCATAATTTTTTTAAAATCAGTGCACTAGTCAAAAATAAAAAGTCATTCTACTATCAGATCCAAACAAAATTTGGTATGAATTTTCAATCAAAATTCATG
Organism: Sequoiadendron giganteum; assembly: GCA_007115665.2. NCBI lineage: Eukaryota > Viridiplantae > Streptophyta > Pinopsida > Cupressales > Cupressaceae > Sequoiadendron > Sequoiadendron giganteum. Next base: position 162,066,002 of record CM021102.1, on the reverse strand, counting down.
AAAAAACATCAACAAACCTCATCTATCATGAGGCTCATCACACAAATGATCTAATCTCACCTATCATGAGGTTTACCATATATGAAATCATTCCTCAACTATCATGAGGATCATCACAAATAGGATTATTTCTTGCCTATCATGAGAGTAAGTCTTATTAATCATCAAAATTAGTCATTAGGGAATTTGGATAATCAAATCATACGAAACCGAAGAATGGACATGATCAAAATTGATGAAATTAAGGTTAATTGTCTTAAAATTTGCAAATCTCACATGGATGCACTAAAAAAGGCATCCAAAGTGCTAAAAATCAAAAGTGCTACCTCATCATTCAAATGCACTAAAACAGGCATCCAAAGCGCTACAAAACCATAAGCGCTTTTTCAGCACTTCGATGTGCTAAAACAGGCATCCGAAGCACTACTTTACTCAAAACGCTATTTTAGCACTTCGATGCGCTAAAATAGGCATCTGAAGCATTACTTTACTCAAAGTGCTATTTTAGCATTTCGATGCATTAAAATATTCCATCAAAGTGCCACTTTAATCAAAGAGCTATAACAGATCATAAATGCACCAATTTATTCAATTAAAGCACTAAATCTGACTATCTAAGCGCTAAATCTTGATAGCGCTAAACTTTCCTACGAAAGTGCTAGAGAAATTAACAAAAATGCAAATTCCTCAAAGTGCTACAATAGTTAACAAAAGCTCTACACTAGAGTGCAAAGCACTACAATGTGACATTGATGCGCTAAACTATGAAAACCACACAAATACATTTTAAAAAAGGCACAAAAATTGAGAAAATATAAAATACAAGGTGGATTATGGGTACATATCAGAGGTCAGTACGTGGTCGGTCGCTGGTGATGTCACACATGCTCGAAAAGATGAGTGTGGTAGTCGATAGGCATCTTGCTCCAGCTAGCTCAAATATCTCTATCACTAGATATTTGAAAGTCACAAAGTACAAATGGGAATGAAAATGACCTTTTTGACCTTATAAAGATTTTTGAAAAGGTATTTTTGAGGAATTTCTTTTATTTAATTAATTTTATTTATGGAATTAAATGAAATTCAACCACGGGCTATATTTTCTTCATCAATGTTAGGAGATAAATCAAATCTTCATCAAATCAACATCAAATCATCATCAAATTATCAAATCATTAATTTATCTCCTGAGGGGGCATATTATCGACAATAATTTGAAAACAAATATCTAGGGAATGTCTAGGGAATAGTGATTTTTTTCATCAATACTCGTAGTTGTAGAAAAAAATTATTTGAAGCAATGCATAAAAACATCACTTCAAAGAGGGGCAAAATGTATACACCTAAAAATGGTCTGGAAAATGCGATTAATTAAATACGAATTGTTTGATTAATTATCGTAATTTCCTCTACTATTTGGATAAATAGAAATATTTATTTATATAGTTCACATTGACATTCACATTTAAATTCTTCCAATTCTTCTATTATCTCATCTTAATTAAATAAACAAAATCAAATAATTTGTTTGATTTAATTATCATTTCCCTATTATATTCTATCACATCAAATCTTAAATTAATTAAATAAATATTAAACACTTTATTGATTAAATATCATATTCTTCTATTTTAATTTAATAAAATATTCTATAGTTTGTTCTATTAAATTATTTATCCTTCTTTGGCTAATTTAAATAAATCAAAAATATTTAGATTAAGGCATAAGGAATATTCCACTATATTTCCTCAAAATCAAATTAGATATCCTATGTCTAATTTATGTCAAAATATGTCAGAATTAAAGCCTTCAAAGTTCACGGGAAGATTTGGACACAAATTGGAGACAAATTGCAAATTTATCTCTCAATCCTTCCTCTTCTCTTGCTTGGTGTTTTCATGGGTAGAGACAATCCCCAAAATATTCTCAATCTCCTCCATCTCTCACCATTCAATCCTCCAGATTAAATCCAAGCCTCTCTTTTCCATTCCTGTGCACTTTTGCAACCATGAAATCTATAAATAAAGCTTCATTCAACCAAGAAAAGGATCCGGATTATCTAACTTATGGAATCTTTACAGGAATTCAATCATCAAGCATCAAGGATCAAGCATCTAAAGCACGACTTTACTCAAAGCGCTATTTTAGCACTTCAATGCGCTAAAACAGGCATCTGAAGCACTATTTTACTCAAAGTGCTATTTTAGTACTTCGATATGTTAAAATATTTCATCAAAGCGTCACTTTAATCAAAGAGCTATAATAGATCATAAATGCACCAATTTATTCAATCAAAGTCCTAGAACTTTCTAGGCGCTAAGATTTGGCGTCGAAGTGCTAAATCTGACTATCTAAGCGCTAAATCATGAAAGCGCTAAACTTTCCTACGAAAGCACTACATAAATTAACAAAAATGCTAATTCCTCAAAATGCTACAATAGTTAACAAAAGCTCTACACTAGAGTGAAAAGTGCTACAATGCAACATTGATGCGCTAAACTATGAAAACCATGCAAATACATTAAAAAAAAGGCACGAAAATCAAGAAAATATAAAATACAAGGTGGATTATGGGTACATACCAGAGGTCAGTAGGCGGTTGGTCACTAGTGATGTCGCACACGCTCGACAAGATGAGTGTGGTAGCGGATAGGCATCTTGCTCTAACTGGCTCAAATATCTCTATCATTAGATATTTGAAAGTCACAAAGTACAAATGGGAATGAAAATGACCTTTTTGACCTTATAAATATTTTTGAAAAGGTATTTATTTTATTTAATTAATTTTATTTATGAAATTAAATTAAATTCATCCACGGGCTATATTTTCTTCATCAATGTTAGGAGATAAATCAAATTTTCATCAAATCAACATCAAATCATTAATTTATCTCCTAAGGGGGCATATTATTGGCAATCATTTGAAAATCAATATCTAGGGCATGTCTAGGGAATACTAATTTTTTTCATCAATACTCGTAGTTGTAGCAAAATTTTCTTCGAAGCAATGCATAAACACATCACTTCAAAGAGGGCAAAAATGTATACACCTAAAAATGGTCTGGAGAATGCGATTAATTAAATATGATTTTTTTGATTAATTATCCTAATTTTCACTACTGTTTGGATAAATAGAAATATTTATTTATATAGTTCACATTCACATTCAAATTTAAATTCTTCCAATTCTTCTATTATCTCATCTTAATTAAATAATTTGTTTTATTTAATTATCATTTCCCTATTATATTCTATCACATCAAATCTTATACTAATTAAATAAATATTAAACACTTTATTGATTAAATATCATATTCTTCTATTTTAATTTAATAAAAAAATCCTAGTTTGTTCTATTAAATTATTTATTCTTCTTTGGCTAATTTAAATAAATCAAAAATATTTGAACTAAGGCATAAGGAATATTTCACTATATTTCCTCAAAATCAAATTAGATATCCTATATCTAACTTATGTCAAAATATGTCAAAATTAATGCCTTCAAAGTTCACGGGAAGATTTGGAGACAAATTGGAGACAAATTGGAGACAAATTGCAAATTTATCTCTCAATCCTCTTCCATCAATCCTTCCTCTTCTCTTGCTTGGTGTTTTCATGGGTAGAGACAATCCCCAAAATCCTCTCAATCTCCTCCAGATTAAATCCAAGCCTCTTTTTTCCATTCCTATGTATTTCTGCAACCACGAAATCTATAAATAATGCTTCATTCAACCAAGAAAATGATCTAGATTATCTAACTTAAGGAATATTACTCTACAAGAATTCAATCATCAAGCATCAGAATCAATCCTCAAGCATCTAAGCATCCAACATTCTAAATTTCATATCATGGCTGCCTCTTGTAGCCTCATTTATTAGTTTCTTTTATCATCTAGATTTTATCATATTAGCTTCATATCATTGCATCAACATCATTTTGTTCTTTTGACTGTCAATTTAATAGTTATAGTGTTATTTAAATCTAAAATCACAATATCTTAATAAATCTTTAAAGATAGAAGACAATGAGATGCTTTCAATAGATTATTAGCTTGATCTTTGATACAATGTTTCATTAAGAAGTGTTTTATTCCTTTATACTTATTCACACTTACAATTGGAACACACTTTCATACTTTTCTAGGACTTATTTGTTTCATTAAGCCTTATGGCCCCCTTCCTAAATAAAATATGCATAATGAATACCTTTTTAAAGTGTTGTAAAGTATTTTAAATCACTTTCACACTTATCTAGGTGTTTCTAATTCATTTTTGTTCAGTGGAGATATTAAGCCCCCTTTTAGGCCTTCGTTTTGACACCTCTTGAGGATCTCTCCCGAAAATCATAAATCAAATATCAAATTATTTCATTGAGAAAAATTTGATCCTATTAAGCTGAGCTAGGACCCATTTTCCCTTGATAGTGAATAGGTCCTCCCTTAACAAGACCCCTTTTTTCAATTGTTTTTGAATGGTTTTTTAGCTCTTTCAACTCCTCAAAGCTTTGTCCTGGAAACTTAGTTAGGACCCATTCGCCTTTGGTGGCAAATGGGTCCTCCCTTGATGATACTTTAATTTTTGACTCATTCTAGCAAGAATTTTATTGCCTTTCTTTCCAAATTCGGTGTCGGCCTTAATTCTTTGAATTCAAGGGTCAGTTTCCTAATTTAGTATAAATAAGGGGTTAATTCACATAGTTTTACATTATATTTTCAAGAGAGCATCCTAATAATTTACAAGAGAATTATAGATAACTTCAAGATAATTTTCAATGAATTTCAAGGTAGAAATCAAGAGTTTATAGCAGCAATTCAAAGATCATATAATCATGGTGAGGTTATAATTGCATCATATCATGTTCATTCTTCATTATATTATTTCTTTATTTGGTTTAATTACCTACAAGGGGTTTGATTGAGGAAGTCCCCCATTCACTAAAATTCAACAATTTTTTATGTTCTTAAGAGTGTGATCACAAATTTATAGGTTGAAGAGAAAGATTATCAAATCTATCAAAATTGTCAAAGTTGCAAAGTTATCATTCAAGGTGCAAGAACATAGAAAGAGCCCTACGAAATTGAATATTTTCTTATAAAACTTGATAAAAAGGATTTCAATAGTGCAAAAATAAAATTATAGGATCCTAAAATTAGTTTTTGAAAACCCTAAAAGGACCCATTCACCCCTCAAGGCGAATGAGTCGTCCATAGCTCAAAAGGATCATGCAATCCAGTGATCTCTCACTTGTTGTGGATCTTGGGTGCTCTAACTCTCTTTTTCATACTGTTGAGAATGAACCCTCCATGGCTTAGTTTTCATGATTCATTTCCAATGACTTCACCCCAAACAACCGGTTTCCTTAACATTCCCAACACCATCCCTACCATTACTACTTCCACTCAAGCTTTGGGGTCTACTCAAAGTCAAGCTGGAATTTTTATTTTTTCATCCATAATAGCAATGTCCATCCCTACATACACTAGTACACAACCTACAACAACATTGCAACCCACAAAAAATTTCTAACCTACAACAACTTTCAAACCTACAACAACATTGCAACCGACAACTACCATTCAACCAACAACAACAGTCATACCTACTAGCAACGCATAGACTTCCATAGGTATTCCCATAGGAAATGCCTCAAATACAATAATACATCAACAATCCACCTTCAATAACCTATAATTCACTAGTCCAATACATACGTACACTACACCAGCTTATTTCCCTCAACCTTATAACCAAAATGACCCTCTCATTTGTTCACTTTTGCAAACCATGACATCCCTTCAACAACAAGTGACAACATTACAACAAAATAGTAATAGTCAATTTTGTAATAAATCAAGTCCACCTTACTTTCCCTTGAAATATTAAGAGCACAAATACCATAAGGAATACAAGTCCCTTGATTTGAGAAATATGGTGGAAAAGGAGATTTGGTAAGCCATGTTTCTACCTGTAGATGCTGAAATCTGCAAATTGCTAAAAACCTTCAACACACACTTTTAGTATGGTTATTATTTTAAAACAAGGAAAATAATCAACATCTGTATGAAATACTCCAACATTCTTAATAAATAAAATAAAATAAAAACTAATTAAAAGCATACAAAATATAGTGTATACCTATTCCATAGTGAATTGGTGCACCCTTGATATGTAAAGGATCCCTTTCACAATCCCAAATATGTTTAGATGATGATAGTGGAAATGAGATACAAATGATAATCAACTCCAAAATTCCTATAGTAAAATTTCTCAAATTGTAGATGGAAATGAAGGAGAAAGGTCTTGAATTTATACATTAGATTGAGAAAAGAAGAAGCAAATTGGATGAATGTGGGACTAGTTTTCAACCAGTGGATTCATGCCACTTGTCAAAATGTGAGAGGATGAAGGGTGAGCACATTTTGGACTTTGTGCAAGTAAATGCTTATTAGGTGAGTTTGAATTTTGAAAAAAAACATTAAATGCATTTGGTTGAGAGTTTTGGGGGGGGAAATTTGCTTGGACAAAAAATTCAAACAAATGGAGTTAATGAGGGAATATTCCTTAGGAATATGCCTTGTGAGGAAAATAGAGATTTAATAAATCAAAATAAATGATTTATTGTGCTAGTGGGATTATCTAGAATATGTTGCATGGATTAGACTTAGTTTTAGTCATGGTTTGATTAATTTTAATTGAGGTTAGTTGATCGTGATATTTAACTTAAATATTTGGATTTATTTAAATTAAATGAGAGGATAAAGAATATTAGAGATTTAATTAAATGTTTGGATTTATTCAATTAAATGGAGGAACTGTAGGAGATTAATTAAATAATTTAACTTATTTAATTAAGTGTTATGAAGCTTAGTGAATTAATTAAATTTATTTATTTAATTAATAGAGGAAATAATATTGATTGAAGCGTTAATAGATGCATGATGTTAGTTAGGATTATTTTCAGGCTTACACTTTTCCCCTCTATGAAGCAATGTACTTATTATATTCGTTCAAAGAATCATGCTGCCGAGATCGAAATTAAAAAAATTCAGATTTTTTCGAATGCCTTGATGGAAAGAAGTACGCTGATACATTGCCCCCTCGAGAGATTGAGGGAAAAGTTCAATTTGAGGGTCAATCTCACAACAAAGAGGTTCAAGATGGATGTATGGATGGTTAGACTAACACATCTATATTATAATGATGATGATGAAAATGAGATGTAACTTGTAAGATGCTTAGAATCACAAATCTATATTATTTTAAACATCTTAAATGATGATGCAAATGAGATGTTTGTAAGATGCTTAGAATTAAAAATCTATATTATTTTAAGTATCTTAAATGATGATGAAAATGAGATGTTTGTAAGATGGATGAGATGGATGATTTTGTCCTATGATGATATAATGGGATTATGTAGGATGAGAGTGTAGATGTAGGATGGATGCATTGATGAAATGATACTATGTTAGTGTGAAAGAGGATAGAAGAACGAGAGGGATAAACACTTGAATCCAAGAAGATGCAGAAGTCCATAAATTCTATTAGTCATCGAGACTTTATTAGATATGATGATGAATGATGATGATGTATTGATTATCGAAGGATGGGAGAGACAAAGAGCGTAAATTTCCTTATGTTTGATAACACACATAGGTATGATGCATCAAGGTATAAAGAACCAAGATGGTGTTTCACCTAGTGTGATGGACATTGACTCAAAAATTAGATAGGAGTACTCTTGTTCACACTTGACATACATAACCTTATTCAGAGTGCAGTTCAGATACTCTAAACATCTCAGACCAAAACATAGAAAAAAATCCTTCCTATGTGATCAACAAGACATCTAAAACACCTCCCCTACAAACCAAACAAAGCACACATGACCAAGTTATATTACAAGAACATCCAACAAGAATAGTAGAAAAAAAGATAATGATCATTGCCCCATTCCTTTCTCTCTAACCTTTTGATTATGCATCATTGAGAGGTCCTTGGAATGAGCGTAAAATAAGATAAGGGAAAAATACTAAGATAAAGTAAACAAACAAGCCAATGTTCCTCATACCGCTAGCCAAGACTAAACTACTGTGATGCCAGATGTTGATGTACATTGTAGGAAGGATGCATCCTAAGACATGTTGTAATCAGGTGATGATGAGGTTGATTGAATGATAAGCTATTGATACTCTGAGTTGACCAACTTGCTAACTTACTAACCTAGACCTGAGACTTTGACGATTGAGATTTTACCTTTAAACCTGCTAGACTTGCTTCTAATTAAATTACCAAAGGATGAAAGCGACAGTGATTTATTATGAGCGGTGATTATTGCGGGTGAAGGTGAGATGAGATAGATGCACCATTTTGGGTTTTTTTCAAATATTTGGATGTTTTTGGAATTTTGAAATGTTCTCAGGCGTTTTTTGGGATTTTGATATTTTTCAATATTTTTGGTATTTTCAAGATTTGACCAAGAGACCAACTTAAAGACCTATCCTAGAGGTCTCGAGAGTTGATCAATAGATTAGGCTTTCCTACATTATACACATAGAGACCATGTAGTTATATTGACATAGACTTAATTACTAATGAGATTTGTCATTTTATTATGATGGACGCCTAAAGGACTGACCTAAAATTTCTCAGGGGATAACCATAGATCAACCTTGCCTATATTCAAGCTTAGAGATGATGTAGTTCGATTGGATGACTCTATTTTTGGTCTTTTAGATTTTCAACATGTTTTGGATTTTGATATGATTTTAATATTTTTGGATTTTGGATTTTTTTATGATTTTCGATTTTTTGAAGAGTTCTTTGAATGTTTTTGGGTTTTTTGATGGATTTTCTAAATGTTTTTGGGTTTTTTGAAGGATTTTTTTGAATGGTTTTAGGTTTTCGGAAGGATGTTTTTGAATGTTTTATGGATTTTTGATTTTAAGGAAGATCACAAGAATATACATGAATCTGATCCAATGTAGGTACAAGAACATGCCCTCAATGTGATGTGAGAGACTACTTCAATACAGGTAGGACAAACTGACCGTGGGAATATGCCAAGTAGTTCTAGGGTGGAACATGATATAAACACAAGATCAAGCTATGATTTAGATGTGGATGGATGATGGAACAATAAGTGGAATGTAATGGATAAGTGAGTGCACGGAATAAGCATTGAAGATCCTGGTGGATAGAGAGTGTTTTATTTAGACAAGGTTCCTATTTATGAGGTTTTCACTAAGGTACTTGTCCAAAGCGCAAGCGAAGTGGTTTTCACTAGAGCATGATTTTTTTCTTTACTGTTTTCAATCATTTTTCTGATTTTTTTGGATTTTTATAGTTTTATATTTTTTCGTTGTCACCAAGACACCTATTTACTAGGTTTCCATCAGGGTGGTCATTTTTTTAGGATATTTTTTAATTTTGTTTTGTAATTTTTGGTTCTATACCTTGAAAGAATTTAGGAATAATTTTTTTTGAGATGGGATTTGTTCATGGGCTCCGGTAGAAGTTCACTTTCCAATGTTGATAATTCATATGCCCCTGACTTGTAGCTCACTATGATGATGAAAATTCCCAACCAGTTGGGCTCAAATTTTCCTTTGCTTTCTAGGTTTGGCACATTATTTTGGTTCTCTTTTAGTATAAGCTCACCGATTTGAAAGGTCCACCTCTTGATCTTCTTGTTATAAATCTTCTTGAGTCGGTTCATCTAATAGGTCCATCTCCTTTAGTCGTGAGCCTATATTCTTCATCTAAAATGATATTTTTCAGTGATATCCTCAAGGATGGGAGCTTGATCTCAATGAGGAGGATGGATTTTGATCCGTAGACCAAGGAGAATGGGGTGGCACCTGTTGGTGTGTGATTGATGGTGCGATAGGCCCATAAAGGAGGATTTAGTTGTAGATGTCAGTCACGACCGATGTCATTGATTGTTTTCTTAAGGATTTTCAAGATGGTTTTATTGGTGGATTCTCCTTGGCCATTGCATTGGGGGTAATATGGAGTGGAAAAGCAATGTTCGATTTTGATGTTTTCACATAAATCATGGGCATCCTGATTTTTGAAAGGTTTCCTATTATTTGAGATAATAGCTTGGGGGACACCATATTGGAAAATGAGGTAGTTCAAGATGAACTTATATATCTTCTTTCCAGTTATGCAGGTCATGGGAATGGCTTCAACCTACTTTGTAAAGTAATTTGTGGCGGTAATGATGAATTTATGGCCATTGGATGAGGTGGGGGTGATTTTACCAATGAGATCGATAACACACTATGAAAAGGCCCAAGGTGTAACAATGGGATGAAGCTCCTAAGTAGGTGCATGGATGAGGTCCCCATGTTGGTGACACATCAAACATTTTCTAACAAATTCATGTGCATCTCTTTCCATTGTGCGCCAATAGTATCTAGTCCTCATTTATTTCTTAACCAAAGTCATACCGCTTGAGTGCGATCAAAAAATTTCATTATGTACCTCGGTTAAAGTACTCAGGGCTTCTTTCTTATTTAGGCAACACAACAGTGTTCCTTCAATGCTCCTATGGTAGAGGGTTTCTCCTAGGATGATGAAACGTGAAGAATTTTTGACAAAAGCTCATTTAAGGTTTGGGGTTATGTCAGTGGGTAAGACTCTTATTCTCAAGTAGGTGTAAATGTCATGATACTAGGGATCATAGGGACCAACAAGTTCACACATGAATTTAGACTTTGGTACCTTGAATACTAGAACAAGAAGCTGGTCTACAAGGAATTCTTCCTTTGGTACATTGTGCGGGATTTTGAAGAGTGATCCAATTGTAGCCATTGCATCTGCTACTCTGTTGTTTTCTCTAGGTAGTTGTTCAAATGTTATATCAATGAATGACTCTTTGAGGCTTTCCACCAATTTCTTATATGGAGTTAGCTTATCATCCTTCATCTGATATTCATTTTTTAATTGATTGAATATGAGCTGAATTCCCCATATACCTTTATAGCCATAATTTGCAATTGTACTATAATCCTCAAGCCTATGACGAGGGCCTCATACTTTGCTATTTTATTCGTGCATGGAAATGATAGCTTGTAGGATTTGGGTATGTAGTCTCCTTAGGGAATGATGAAAAACATTCCTGCTCTTGACCCATGTTGCATCTAAAATCCATCAAAATACATCTTCCAGTGGTCTTCTACACTTAGGCTGAAAATTGATTCATCAAGAAACTTTGAGATAAGTTGGTTTTCTATATATATAGGTGCCTCTACTAGTTGATCTGCAACTACTTGTCCCTTAATGGCCTTACGCTCTACATATTCAATATCATGCTATATTAATATCAAGACCTGCTTGGTTGGCTATCCTCTGAGAGTGGCTTTGGAGAGTAGGTACTTGAGTGGATCTATCTTATGTAGTATTTGAACTTCTGAGCTACAAATACGTCAGCAAGATAATCTTTTTCAATAGGTGTATTGTTTAGCTCGTGTCCTACCATGGTTTTGTTGTTATAGTATATGTCTCTCTCCCTTTTTTTTCTCATCATGCTAAGCTAAAAGAGCACCGAGAGTTGTCATTATTGCTGAGATGTATATTATTAATGGTTTTCATGGGATTTCTAACATCATTGGTGGCATGAGTAGGTATTCCTTTATTTTGTAAAATTCCTAGTCACACTTTTCATCCCATTTGTATGCTACCCCCTTGTGGAGTAGATGAGAATATGGGATTTGTTTGTCTGCCAACTATGCTATGAATCGACAGATAGACTGGAGCCTACCTTATAGACCTCTTAGGTTCTTTAGTTTCATGGGTGTTTCCATTTCGAGGATCACCTTGACTTTGGCAAGATCTACGTAGAATCCTCTCATTGACATGATATATCTAATGAGCTTGCCTAATTCTACTCCAAAGATGCACTTCTTTGGGTTGAGATGGACCTTATACTGTTCCATCCTATCAAAAATGGAGCTCAAAGTTGATATGTTGTCCTGTCTTTTTCTAAATTTAGCCAATATGTCATCTACATAGTCTTCCTCTATCTTATGAATCATGTCATGAAATATTAGTGTCATGACTCTTTGATAAGTTGCACCTACATTATTTAGCCTCAATGGAATCGTGTTCCAGTAGTAGGGCCTCCATTAACATGTGAAAATTGTCTTGTGTTGATCTTCCTTTGCTATCATGATCTGAATATATCCAGAAAACCCATCCATTAGTGATAGCATCTTTTTTTTGGCCACCATATCCACTATCATGTCAATGTTAGGTTGTTGGAATTCATCCACAGGACATGCTTTGTTTAAATCTCTAAAATCGGTGCAAATACGGATGCCCCCAGTTGGTTTTGAAATAGGTACCATTTTGGACACCCACTCTAGATAGTTGATCGAGCGTATGAACCCTGCATCTAAGAGTTTTTGTAACTCCATTTTGACTAACAAGGTTATTTGGGGATGCATATTTTTGAGCTTTTGTCTTAGGTTTTTCCTTAGGATATACTGCAAGGTGATGGACTACTACCTCTGGGTCAAGCCTATGAATATCAACATAAGTCCATGCGAATTTAACTTTTATTTTTTTCAGGAATGCAACTAAGAATTCTTGTTCTTCCATGAGAAGTGATTTGGCATAGAAGGTTATGTGTGGTAGCTCCAATATTCCCAGGTTAATAGGATTGCATTGTTCTGCTAAGACTGTTGATTTTTCTTGATGAAGTGCAATGAGGGGAAGATTGAATCCTTCATCCTCCAACACCTCAGAGAGGTTTTCACCATTAGATGTGTCCTCTATTTTAACTATTTTATGGTCCTAGAGTGCCACAATGTGGTTTTCACTCAAGGACCTTCAAATTATTCTCAATTTATCACTTTTGTGACTGAAGGATTCAATCATCTCCCTATAATAGGCATGACTATCCAATGTAATGTCAAATGTAGCCTTATGATCTCCACATGATACTATATCCCATAATCCCATGAATTCCAAGAGTGCCTCATCATTTTCAAATGTATCTAGAATTGGTGGTCCTCGTTGGTCATAATCGATGAGTTGGGGATAGACCAGGTTTATTTGGTGAGTTTGGTGGCCGGAATAAAAATATAGGGTATTAATCATGAGTAGGGAGGAGTCTTCAAAAATAATAGGTCATTGTAATCATTACTACTACACACATTGGTTATGTCAAAGCTAAAGTTATCTATGACTCGACCTATGGACACAGGTAACTGGAGGGAGGTTGTCGATAGTTGAGGGGGATTTCTCACTGCATTAACTAGGGGAATTTTTCCAGATATGGTTATACTCAGAGGGGTACACCCAAAAGCAATATTTTTCATTCACTTTTCAACAATGATGGGTTCCAATCAGTCGGTGTTGTTTTTTCCAAGACTTGAATTCTTACTATAACCCATACCCAACATCATTTTCAATCCTTTGCTTCTTTTGTCCATTGGAAGATTAGGCATAGGCCTTTATTCCTAATAGAGGAGACTGGATACATCTCTCTCATCCACCACTTCTCAGCCTAGATCTCCCCAACACTTGAATCAAGAGGGATCTGCTCTAGAGGATTGAGATGTTGTATTAGTGGGTTGCGACTGTCCATGGGATCTGAGGGATTGAGGTAACTCCTTGAATATGTTGAGGATGGCGGATTTCTTTGTCCAAGAAGTGGAGGCTATGTTGGATGGATCAATATATGGAGTGGATGGGCCTTCATCATTCTTTGAGACTTGGGTAACTTTATAGTACTTGGCTTCCATAATCTTGTAATAGACGAATGGTTTAGGATCACCATAGATTGTGACCTCTTCGTTTCGATATGAAATCTTGACACATTGGTGGAAGGTCGATGCAACATATTGCATGTTATGGATCCAAGGGTGTCCTAGAAGGATGTTATATGGTAGGTCAAGGTCAAGCACCTGACAGGTAGTTTCCATAACCGTTGGCCCTACTTGAATATGGAGTTGAATAGTGCCCTGAGACACTCTTTCTTGATCAGCGTAAGCCATGATTTTGATTCCCTTACCTTTTTCAAAGAAATATTCAAATATTTCTAGATTCCTTATAAGCTTGAGTGAAAAAAAGTTGAGGCCTACACATCCATCCACAAAGACCCTTTTGACCTTATTTTTGTGAGCTAGGACTTCAAGGTGGAGTGCATGGTTGTGAGATGATTGGGTGGGGAAGTCCTAATCAAAATAAGTGTGGATATTTGGAGTGGTGATGTTACTGACCATACCTTGGAATTGATTTGTATCAAATTTTGTGGCAATGATAAATGAAGCCAATGCTTCCTCAAGGATTTCTCTCTAGGCAGCTAAAATCTTCAATAACTCCATGATGGAGATCTAAGCAGGGGTTCTTTTCAACTGGTCAATAACATTGTAACCATTAGGAATGGATCTCTGATTCATGGTATAGTCTTATTTGGTTTTGGTGCACCAACAATAGTGATCTTGTTGCCACCTGTGGTGACTCCACAATCAATGTTGCCTCCCTCAATACTAACAAAAGTCACCATTTCATCTAGGGATGCGATAACTCCGTCGTACACATGATTTGCATTTCCATAGTTTTGCTTTCCTTTGTTGTTTCCTTGGTTGTGATTGGGCATTAGATTCATGTATATTTTTTGATCTTGGTTACTAGACGGTTGCTCCACATTTATGATTTTCTCATTAATGCAATCCTGGATGACGTTCTTAAATTTCATGCAATTGGTGGTTGTATTTCCCTTAAGTTTATGATAATTGCAAAGGAATTTTTTTTTGTACTAGGGTGGTTTCATCTGGGGTTCTTGGTCATTATCATAGGTGGGGATCTTGGTGAGGTTCTCATTGACCAACTTATTCATGATGGAATTGATTGAATCCCAACGGGTTGTGAATTTCCTCTTGGGGGGATACTTTTTTTGCAGAGTTAGTCCTCCTGATTATTCAAGTTGTTGACTTGATTGTGGGGTGGTTGTTGGTTTACCGCATTTTCTTGCATGTTATTGCGATTATTTTTTTTGTGGTTAATGATGTGTTTGATTGTTTTTCTTTCGACCATTGATGACGACCTTGGCATTGACCACTCCATCATTGTTGACATTCTTGTTCTTTGCCCATATGCAAGGTTTCTCATTGTAACTAGTAGATGGGCGACTATCTTGATGTTCAAGATAGGTAGGCATGCCCCCTTGTGTGATAAGGGCTCTCTTGATTTTCACCATTTTTCTGATTAATTGGTCGTATGTGGTGATGCATTGCATCTTCAGATAGAATGCCAAGGTCTTTTCCAGAGTAGCGATGATAGTGAAGATTTGTTACTCTTCTAGCATGGCCCACTTGCTCTGATTGAGCTTGGATCACCATTGTTAGAGGAAGGAGGTGAATGATTCCCCCTTTCCCTATTTGGGCATCAAAAGTTCCTCTAAAATAAAATCCACACCGACGTTGAATGCATAATTTTGAAGGAATGGGTCTTTGACTTCTTGTAATTTTCTTATACCAGTAGGTAGATGAGAAAACCACTCCATGGTGGGACCAACCAGGCTTCAAGGAAACAACCACATTAGATATGTGTCATTGTATGCAACTTCCATACAATGTACCTGGAACTCCCTGATGCAGTCTTCATGGTTTCCTATTCCACGATATTTGTCAAATTTGGGGATTTTAAATCCCTTCGATGATGATATCATTGTTAAGATCACATTGAAAGGATAGGGACACAGATTGTTGGGTGTCCTTGTTATTTTTTCTGATTGAAGATCCAACAATTTTTGCGATAGTAGCCTAATTTATGTTGTCACGTTTCCTTTCAGATCAAGAGGTGGGGTGAACATGTTTTGAGGTGTTGGATTGATGGGTGGGATGTTGGTGGAAATTTCTTGCAAGCTTTGTTGAGCGAGTAATGTCTATTTTTTATGTTGAGTTAACAACGCATGTTGTTGGTCATGTTTTTATTGCACCAACAAGGCTTTTTGTTTGTCATGTTGTTTCACCAATAAAGCTTGTTGTTGGGCTTGTTGTTGAGTAGCTTTCTATTATGCTTGATAATCTTGCAAGGATTTTTGATATTCTTCTTGCTAGGATGCTTGTAACTACACCTAGTATTGTTCTTATGCTTGTGCTTGTTGAGCTTGGTATTGGGCTTGGGCTTCATAATGTGCTTGTTGGATTTCTTGTGCAATTTGAGAAACTTGTGCAACTTGTGCGGCTTGTGTTTCTTGAGTGGCTTGAGCAGCTTGTGTGGCTTGATGTGCTTATTGCGCTTTTTGTGTCCCTAATTTTTTTTGCGCTTGTTGAGTAGCTAGTTGGGCAGCCTGATGATTTTGAATTTCCTTTTGATAGGAATCTTGTGGAGAATCTTGCAATGTGATGCTGAATGAATTCACCATGTTGTGTTTTGGTGGTGGTGGTCATGGATTGGGAATGGTGTTGACCATTGTGATAAGAAAAATGATTGTACTGATTACCAGAGTTTGATTTGTTGATGTCATGATCGATATTATTGGTCCTTGGGAGACCATTCTTTGAGAGACTTTGGGAATACTGGATGTGTTGATTATTGGGGTTGTTTGGATATTTTCCATTTTTTGTGATAACGATGGCATGACGAGAGAATTTATGATAAGGGGTTGCTTTGATTTTTGTTGATTGATGGAGGGTAAAGGAGGAAGACCCAACCCAAGAGTTAATGTGTATGTAAGTGGTAGACATGGAAATGGCGGAAAGATAGGTGATGCATTCCCTTGAATTGATGATGATTGATCAAAAATTCATCCCACCCCAAACATATCACCTTCTCCTTGTTAGGTAGGGAGAGAGGTTTGCATGTCCAAAGGATAATTTAGTGTTCCATGAAAAGAGGTTGGATTGGTGGAATCATGGAGTTTGAGTAGAACATATGGGTGTAATGGATTCAATGGGAGGGATTGATCGTATGTGGTGTTCACATTAAACACCCGGTTGCTCATAAGGGGATGTGTTTGAATTGCCTAAAGCGAAGAGCTTCCCTTGCTAACAATTGGCAGGGTTAGAGCGATGGATGATGTGATCTATGTGATACTTTGGGTGATTCTTTGAGACGGAGGCATGGGTGTGATCGAAGGCATGATCCCAAGAGGTCTCTCCAAAAGGGTGCTTACATCATAGTCGGAAGGGAGTTTAGCCCCTCATATTTCTAATTCAAGCATATATTGGGAGGGATATAACCTCATCATGGCATTAATGATTTGATTATTTTTAGGATTTTTGACCATCTTAAGGATTTCAACTTGTGTCATCCCTAAGACATTGTTGATGATGTCTTCCACTTGACCTTCATCTTAAGGATTTTGAGCTATTTGAGGAGGATTGATTGGGAGATCAATGGATATTGTAGGGTTGAATTATGTTTCAGTTTGACTTAGATCACTTGATGTGGATGTTTCTTTGTTTTTCCCCATGTTTTTCTTGTATTGAGATTGAGTTTGAACCTTAAAATAAGGATCAATTTTTAGGAATGTATGAGATGAACCTCTAGCACCTTATATTGGTCTAAAATTTAGGCTTAAAGAAGAGAAACCAAGTTTCTTTAAGGATCAAATAATTAGGATGAGATACACGGAGGATGGATGGTGCAGATGATTGAACTCTTGAGAAATTTTGGAGGTGATACTAGAATTTAGGGTTTCATTTCAGATTTATTGATTTGAAAAACTGCACTTGTAAACTCTAAGAGGTTGTATTTTTTCTTAGGGTAGACTTGTACACAAAGTGATAATTTTACTAAGTGTAAAGAAGGATTCATCAAGACACCCTTATTCAAACAAGATGATTTTGGATAATGAACTCATAGACCCCAAGATGCTAGATTTTATCAAGAGGTAAATTCATTCACAAGGATTGATAATTTGATTAAATATGTGAAGAAGGATTCATGCAGACATATCTAACCAAACAAAGTGATTTTGATTTTCCAAAAGTCTAGTATAGATGATGTTTTCAATATTTTCAAGAGTGTTTGCTGAGATGGGATTTGAGTTTGAAGTTTGAAGGATGAATGAGAGTGTTGATTTTGACCCTAAATTTGAACCTAGATAAAATTTATTTTTACAAGACCTCAGTTTTGAAGAACATGCAATACTTCCTATGTGAGAAATGAGAACCTTTGGAAGAGACTTGAATTATGCTGATAATAAAAATCATACAAGTTAGGATTGTTCCTTGAATATTTCTTGTAAAAATTGTAAACCAACCTTTCTCTAACTTCAAAAATTCTTTTAGGACGCTCCTCATGAGCTTTTGGACTAAGACTTTTGAAACTGGGTTTTTAGATTTTGATTTTGCGGGAAATAATTTGGAAGAACACATGTCTGGGGTCCAATTGTCTCTTAACTTTCTTCATGAGTTATTTTTACCACAAATATTTCTTTGATTTAAAGTTTTAAAATAGATGTGTAATGACCTAACTTCTTCTGATCCCACAAAGTTCATTATCTGGAGAATTGAGGAAATTAAGGAAAAATTCTCCTAATGTTGAATTTAGTGAAAAAAAATGATGATTTAACCCAAGTACTTAGATGCCTCTAAGGATGAAATCCCTAGGGCAAGCAAGAGCACTTAATTCTTCAAAGGTATTTTCTTCCCTCAAGAGTTTGAAATTTTGAGGATCTTATGAATGTTTGTTTTCAAATGTTTTCAATCAAAGCAATGCATTTTTTATTCCAAGAACATGTACAATCCTAGGATGAAGAGATAATATTTGTTGGGTTCCCACTTGGATAAATCTAGTTGTGCATATTCACTATGGATGATTAGATTCTTGACCACATAGGCTCCCCCTTACACAACACTTGCTTCTTAGGTCAGCCAAGCATCAGTACCCATGAAAATTCCATAGCATACTTTTCATCTCTGCAATAGAACCACATGTTATGTGGGGCGGCTTCAAAGGACATGACCTTTTACACCAAGAAATAGAAAAGATTTTTTCCTTTGCTAAACAAGGGGCATTTCATTCGTGGGGGACCATTGATGTGGCAAGAGACCATTTGTGCCCTTATCGTCAGAATAATCCTCGTGATTCTTGAACTTTCCTCAAGAATCCACACTTATATACCGGTTGGATGTCGCTTGGCTTTAGTGTGTTCCTGATTAGGTTGTTCCCTTTGGGTGATTAATTTTTCCCACTAGGCGGGCCTCTAAGAGAAACAAAAGAAAGTGAACATATTCGTAACTTGATCAATATTTTTTGTGAACCAAAGAGAGACTGTACGCAATATGTTCCACTCACACTCACAAGATTTATTCAATTTTAAAATCCAAATTGAAGTGTGTGGGCAATTACTTACATAACTTAATGTCACCAAAAGTAATTTTGATTCTCTTGATCATCCTGAGGTGCAAGAGAAGTGCATACATCCTTTTAATGATATTACTTTGGGTAAGTAATTAGAAAACAAAGAAACATTTTTTTATTTTAATTCCACAAAGCAATGATTTGATCCTTTTTTAGTGCACCAAAATGAAATATGAAATTTGCTTTGTTCAATTGTTAATCCTCAAACAAAATCTAGTGATTTTTTCCAAAATTTCTTTTTCAGTCCTTTGTAGAAAAAAATGATTTTTTTTGCTGTGCTTATTTTAGAATCCAAAAATAAGTGAGTTGGTGTAAAAACCAAAACACTAGCATAAAATGGAAGCTCTAAGAATTTAAAAATTCTTTGTAAATTTAAAGTTTAATGGTTAATTTTCTAAATCCAATATTCCTCCAAGATCACCTCTTCTCTTCCAATGTTACAATTCCTCTACATGAACAAAATTATCCTCGTTCCTTTTCCTATTCCTATAAAAAAATGGCAAATCATGTGAATACAAAGTTATTATATTAAATTCATTTTTGAAGCGTTAACTTCAAATAACGAAATTATTTTAAATAAAAAAAATTATGATTTCAAACTAATGAAGCATTAATTAGAGTCCTGATTTACAGATAGATAAATATTTACAACAATTTAAGTAAGATTTCAAATCCCCTTCACTTAGCCTGCAAAATTCATTATCTTAGATAATGCTATGAATGGAAGGGAAGGAGAAAGGTTGTGACCATGCATGATAATTCTTGCTAAAATAACAATAACTAAAATATAATGCCTTGAAATAAATAAATCTACAACACATTGATAGGACATCCCTCAAATCAATAAAAGAGAAATAGAAGTTTCCCTTCATGCAAAAAGCTGCAATTGGTGGTTAAAAAAATGTTTTTCATGTACATAGGAAATAGTACACATCAGGTGAAAATCGATATCCAAATCAGTCTTAAAACACAAGGGTATGTGCAGGATCATGATGGGCCAAAAAGTGGTGATATGTAAGCCATATGATGGTCCATGTGGCTGACGACCTTTTTTTTACCCAAAATTTATGAAACGAAAAAGGTTTTTAGAGGAGATTCTCAGCTTTCAACCAATATAAATTATTCTTTAATTTGAATTTAATATATAATTATTATTCATTTTCTATTAGAATTACAAATAAAGTCCTGATTGATAGGTTGATTGAAAAAAATCTATAACTTTCAAATGGTATCACATTTTTTGAATCCAAAACATGTGTCACATTCTATGATTTGCATACTATAGGATTAAAAAATAAAAAATTAAATTTGATGAATTTTTGACCAAGTTAAGGTGGTTAGATAGACGAGCTTTTATATTTTTTAAAAGTTGTAATAAAAAAATCATAATTAATTATTTACTTGAAAAAAAATTATTAAAAAATATGCATCACATTAGGACATGAGTCTTCTAATTATATCTAAACTATTATGAAAAAATATTATCATTCTATTGTGGTTAGGGTGGCCAAACAAACACCTACTTATTTTACCTTGAAATTTAAATACTACTGCATTGAAAATTTAAATTTTCACGAAATAGATTTTGTTTTAAAAAGATAGGTCTAGTAGTTTAGAAACTACATTCAATTTTTTATAGATTCTATTTTTACATTTTTTTGAAATAATATAGATAGCTTATTCAGTTTTTTACGTCAAATTGTCTAACTTTGATTTTTTATCTTTTTATTGCCAGTTAAGGGCCTATTTTTTCCATGATAATCCTGCACATACCCACAAGCAACCCACAAGCCTCCACATTCCTATTGCAGCTCAAAGCAATGCGTTTTAAAATAAATATTCATCCGTAAGTATAGGTAATTCTCCTATGGCGTCATACACAACAACTTGATTTAAACACAACCATTGTCACAGCTTCTATAATTGTCTATTTTAAGAAAATAATGATCTATACAAATTTGGTTCAGGTTTAAAGAAAACATGTTAATGATTTTAAACATTTTTACAAATGGAACAACTTGAAATATTTAAGTAGCACTTTGTCAAGGCAAGCATGATGACATGAAACACATAATATTTATCACAAAATATTCTGAAAATTTGAAAATATGAATCAAAATATTTTTTGGTGACGTGATTGCTTATTAAGTTGAATGCTATTGCATTAGATATGTCAAGTAAGAGAAAAAAATCATGAATATTTTACAAAATCCAGAAAATTATAAATAATTTAGAAAATTTTGGTAGCTGGCCACAATATTAAGGTTGGTTTTCTATTTCGTTGAGAATAATTGAAGTCAATGAACTAAATATATAAGAACATGTCTACCAAATATGAAAATTTGGGTTAAACTATTGAATCTGAAAAGAATCCATGTATATTGAAAAAAGTATTGGAAACACATTGAAATAGAGCACCAAGATCAGGGATTACTAAAATTTCCTCATCAGCCAATTATTACACTTTGCAATAACAACCTCGTATATATACGTAATTATGCTAATATTTATGGAATAAATAAATATCATAAATACTACCTCAAATCCATCTGACTTTAGAGCTTCTAGACATTGACTTGTAGTGCATGAGACAACACCGTAGGTTAGGGGAGCTATGGGGAAATGTGAGTGATCATTAATGATAAGAAATATGGAGCCCTTAAAAGCCTTGCAGAGAGAAGACAAGCATTTATTGAATATTCAGTCCAATAAAGGAAACATGAAGACAAACACAATAAATGAGGCAGAGAATCTGATTGGGCATTTATTGCGGAGTTTATTAAGATGTTGGAGGAAATTTGTCTTCAAGATTTCATGCCATTATGTGTGGAAGAGATGGAGAGGAACTCTTTTTTTGAACTATTTTCTTAACTTGCAATGCAAGGAAAGGGACAAAGCAGGTGAGCCATAGAAGAGGAATGCCAGTGAATGTAAGGAATATTTGGCATTTAGATTTGGAGCAAAATAAAGCTAAATTCAAGTACATTCAAATGGCTTGCATATGCAGATAAAGGAAACACCCAAAGATTTGGAGGTCCCGAACATAATTTAGGTGTAAAGGAAAATTTCACAACTTTCTGAGCAATACATCTGCTGACAACAAAAATAAAAATAAAAAATACCGGTCTATATATGCTAAAAAATTTCACTATTCTCTTGAGCTTCAATATCAAAGAACAAATTGATGAGAGGCGTCGTTTGATGAAAAATAACAAGTAGGTGAAAGAAACAAACAATCAATACCTTGATATATCTAGACAAGGAGGACCAATGTTAAAAGAAAATATGGCTATAAGAAGTCATAGGCCCTTGTTAGTTGCATGTGTCCAACAATTGATTTAAAGAGACAACATGGACGATATGTGAAAAATTTGGGACAACCACATGCATTAATGATTAGAGGTCGACAAGAACAAGGTGTGTGCAGCTTAGACGAAGGTGGTTCATATGGTAACATGAGTGGGTAAATTTCAGATGGTCCTCGACTTCATAGTCCATACAAAACCAAAATATGAAAACATGGTTTCTAGTTTGTCATTGTCGCAAGTCAGTTTAGGATTATAAAACGGAAAAATCTTTAAAAAAATTTAGTGAAAAGGAAAAGAAGACAATGGTCTCTATCAAATCCATGCATTAAACTAATAAGCCCATGAAATCACTTATGCTAAAAAAATTGATATTTATGTATGAGACCACTTATGTTGAAAACAAATTGAACCAATGATCTCTAGAAAGAACAGTTGGAAAAATCATACCCATAGAATTGTTGTGAATGATAAAAGATAACATGTACTAGAATGTGATATGTTGTACTAAAACCTTATCTTTTGTGTATTTTCTTAATTTATTTTAAAGTGGATGATGCTCAAGAGACACAATCAGTTAATGTGTATCAAATCACTTGAATGCCTCCAAAAAATGCACATTAACACATAACAGGATTGATTGCAGATGGCAACAATTATTGCTAATGAAATTAGAACACATCTTTCTGAACATACCCAATGTGTTTTAAAAGCTACAAAATACAACAATATACCATTTAGTAAAAAATGATAACTATATTCTAAATAATCCCTCCTTCTAGTTTCATTATGTAGATGGTGAAATCTACAAATTGCTAAAAACCTTCAACACACACTTTTAGTATGGTTAGTATTTTAAAACAAAGAAAATAATCAAAATCTCTATGAAATAATCCAACATGCTTGATAAACAAAATAACAAACTAAACTAATTAAAAGCATAAAAAGCATAGTGGATACCTATTCCATAGTGGATTGGTGCACCCTTGATATGTAAAGGAGCCCTTTCCCAATCCCAAATAATCTTAGATGATGGTAGTGGATATAAGATGCAAATGATGATCAACTCCAAAATGCCTGTAGTAAAAGTGCTTAAATTGTAGATGGAAAGGAAGGACAAAGCCTTTGAATTTATAGATGAGATTGAGAAAAGAAGAAGCAAAGTGGATGAATGTGGGACTAATCTTCAACCAATTGATTCATGACGCTTGCCAAAATATGAGAGGATGAAGGGTGAGCACATGTTGGTCTTTGTGTAAGTAAATGCTTATTAGGTGAGTTTGAATTTTGAAAAATAGCATTAAATGCATATGCTTGACAGTTTTGGGGGGGAAATTTGTTTGGACAAAATATTAAAAACAAATAGAATTAATGAGGGAATATTCTTTGGGAATATACCTTGTGAGGAAAATAGAGATTTAATAAATCAAAATAAATGATTTATTGTGCGCAAGTGGGATTATCTAGAGGATGTGACATGGAATAAACTTAGTTTTAATCATGGTTTGATTAATTTTAATGGAGGTTAATTGATTGTGACATTTAACTAAAATATTTGGATTTATTTAAATTAAATGAGAGGATAAAGAACATTAGAGATCTAATTATTTTTTTGGATTTATTCAATTAAATGGAGGAACTTTAGGAGATTAATTAAATAATTAGACTTATTTAATCAAGTGTAATAAAGCTTAGTGAATTAATTTAATTAATAGAAAAATGATGTTGATTGAAGCGTGATTAGATGCATGATGTTAGTTAGGATTATTTTCATGTCTAAACTAGCCTTCACAATATCATGTTGTAGCATATTGATAAAAAACCTTCTTATATTACCTCTTGTAGAGAACATGACCCTACTATACCATTGCCTAAATTCTTTTGAAAAAATGCTTATTTGCATTACCATCAAATTAGTGGACATAGTATATAATATTGTAAGTGTCTCAAACATCTTGTACAAGACCTTATTGATTCTAATCATTTTGTAATTGGAGGTGAAAATGATCAAGGAAATAATTTTGTAGCTCATCCTAATCAAAATTTGTGAATCTTTACAAATCCTATGCCTAAGCACAATATTTCATTTGTCAAACCTAGTGAAATGAAAATTGATGTGATGAATTTGATATGAATGATGCAAATACAAAAACATTGAACAACATCCCATGAAGGTGATATAATTTATTGAAGTTAAACCTCGTAAGGGCTTGAATAAATACTCTCTTCACATTTCTTTCTCACAAAATGACATACCTAAATGTGCACCTGGTGGTTCTCTTTACATAGATGGCGCAATCACCAGTAAGCCCACTAATGGTATATTGATTGATCATTTTTGTGGAGAGAATGTGATCACAAAAGAATTATTATATGTGCATGAGCTATATCAAGATACATATGACAAACCAAAATCATGGATCAAGACACATAATGGATTTGCTTGCCCTACGATAGGATTGATAGATCTCCCTTTAAAGGTGGGACCAAAAACATTAACAATCTCATTCTCCAGCATTCCACAACCATACCAATTTCATGTAAATCTAGGCTATCCATGGCTTCACTCCATGAATGTTGTCCCTTCGATTGTGCATAAAATTCTAAAGTTTCCATTTGGAAATAAAATCTTCATTGTGCATCATAGAGGACTCCATACTGCCTCGACAAAAGGGAATTTTTCACTAGATTATGTTTGGCCTGAGCCTATGGAACCTATCAAGCCTCATAAATATTTATTTCTCAAATCATATAAAAAATTCAAGGCAAAGAAAATAGTAGAACTATCCCTTTGACATGCATCAACCCATGACCGAACCAACCATCCTTTATGGGATAATGATTTAACTAAAATCAATGCCAAACATACAAGAACGGCCTATTGTTAACACATGGATTGCACCTTTACGTTAAGATTGGAGGCTCAACAATAATGTGTAACATTGAAACACCTTCAAGCCTGTGGGTTGCTCATAGTGAAGGTGAATCTATAGATTATGGGTTGGTTCCCCTTTTAATGTCCTAGAAAATAATATATTTTACGGGAAAAAGGAAGAAGGATGATCTAGAAATGGGAAAAAATAATTCTATGTGGTGATGTACCATTAATGGATGAGAGTTTAAACTTCTGCACTAACTCACAATTTTCCTGAACAAAGCGGTTAACCTATTCATAACTTGATTCAGGACATGAGGTACATGAATATTTTATATGGAGGTAGCTAAACCTAGTGTGTTTGTTAAGGAAATAAACATTTCACAACTTCAAACTACAAAAAAGTAGCTTAACACAACATATAACTTACAATAATCATGAAATAACTTGTTCAATCATTGCAAAGATGGACAAGAATCAAAGTATTTACTTGATTAAATCACAATAGTCGCTTTACAATCATACCAAAAAAAAGAGAACTAATAATAAGACTAGATGCAATTGATGTACTTTATTGAATTATAAAGGAATTTTATACAAAGAGCATTCATATATTATTTTAAACAACTAAAAATGAGTTACAATACCATATCTTACTTGTGTGCAACAAGCAAAAAGAAAATTAGGTCTAGGCCTTTGAATATAAAGAGAGAAATAAGAGAAAAAAGGCTTGAAGGTGATCTTAAGTGAAGTGGAAGAGTCTCCTTGTTGAAATCCTTGTCCCTTTCTTGTTGAAAAAGTTGATCTCCTTGATCCGTGCATGTGAAAGATGCTTATTTGGTAGTGCAAGATTGAAAAGCATACAAAAAGGGCCTCAAAACTTGACCAAACTGAGTGATTAAGTGTCCAAAACTCCCCTTGAGTGATGGTCAACCCATGTGGGACCTCAAAACTAATGTAGGACTACTAAAAATCCTCATTTTAAGGCTTCTATCTTCCTATTGAGACTCTTATCATGGTGTGTCTCCTATGTTGGGTGTATAAGGTGAGCCTTAATTTGAGGGCTCCAAACTTCATCAAACTAGAATATTTAGTGCTTGAACTCCCACCAACCTTAGTTATGACCATGAGGATATTCAAAACAAGTCTAAACTACTTGTAAGAGCATTTAAACTTCACTTAAAGGCCAGTAAACTTGTGCAAACTTCCTTGTGCATGATGATTTACATGTGAGGTTTGACTGAAAGATAACTATTATTTTTATTGAATCACCTTGATATCTTCTTGATAATGGTCTCATCATATTCTTTTTCCCTTTCATTATCTCTTGAGGACTTCACTAGAAAGTGTAGACACTTAGATAAACCTTATTGATACTAAGTATTTGATTTTGATAAAATAACACCATTTCTTCCTAAATCACTTTGAACTAACCAATTAATTAAATAATTAACATTGTTTAGTAAAAATTATACTATTAATCAAATAATTAAATTTATTAGATTAATTCCTCTTTCTTCTGACTTAATTAAATCCCCCTAAATTCCTCTCATTTTATTAATTAAATCAAATCAAATGTCACAATCCCCTAACCCATCCAAGTTAATTAATTGTAAATTAATTAACTCTAAATCACTTTCTAATCATCACTAGAAAATCCTCTAGCTTTTAACTCCACCTTCATTGAGTGATCTCATGGTCAACTAACCAAGCTGCAAATCAAATTAATTTATCTTAATTATCTAATTACCTTATTTATCCTCACATTGGAATATTCCAAGGAATATTCCTTTCAACCACCCTTTATTCAATTCCCCCACAAAAAGGCTTTAAATACCTCATACAAAAGAATTTAATTTATTTCACATGCCATATTGTCTCTTACAAAGGCATTCACTCCTCTTACATTTTCAACAATATTCTCTTACATTCCAACCACATTCATTTACTTCTTATTACATCCTTTCAAATCCTCAACCATTTTCATTTATTCCTTTTACATCTCCTTTACTCTTAACATTCCCTAAAATATGCTTCACTCTCATCCAATGGAATTATGACACTTGTCACATTCCTATTGGCTCCCTTTAAATCCCACATTCACCAATTTATCTCATTCTTCAGCCCTTGATCCCTATAAGTAGAATCTTTCTTTTCCCAATATGGAACCACAAGTTGAAGCAAGTTTAAAATACACATTTCCATCTATTTTCATCATATATTTAGCAATTTTTATCACACTTTGCCATCATTTTCATAGTTGGAATCAACTATTTCATTGAAGCTTATCAAAGGGGTTGGGAAAGGGCTTCTTTCCACATCAAAGGAGCACTAATCTCCCTATGGGATGGAGGTTTAGATATTTTTAGTTGATTTCATGTTATCTTTGGTTTCTTATGCTTTCATTTTCATGTCTTCATTTCTATTTAGCTAAGACTTTAATAGGGAATGATATATTTTTGTTTCTAACAAATGATTAAATATTATTTTTGGGTCTTGCATTTAGAAAATTGCAAATTTGATGTTCACATTTTGGCACTACAAGGAGGGCTAACCATTTTATCTTGTCAACTTTTCTTGAAAATAACATTTTTTTGTAGCTATAGGAGGGTTACACTTCTTTTTCTTCATACAATGTAGTGTCTTTGTAGCCAACACCACCTTTGTCTTTCAACGTCACCTTTGCATGCTTTTGTCACATCACCTTTTTCTTCTCGAGAAACCTATTAATTTTTCTTTTTGTCAGAGCGTTGCCTCTATTTCAACACCACATTTGTGCTATTTATCCTTTGCAGAGCGTTACCTTTTTTTTCATTCGAGCATCTCTTTTGTGTAGGGTGGTAAATCTAAAAAATTGTTAGTATATTGACAAAACCTCTTATGGAAGTCAAATAAACATGTCCAAACAAACACCCTTATGAAATATTACCCCATGTTAGACATGATAAACTAAGACATTAAAAACAACAAGAAATACTAAATGAACTAATTGAAAGCATAAACAACATGGTGCACACCTATTCCATTTTGGATTGGTGCTACCCTTTGTGTAAAATGCAGCTCTTTCCCTACCCTTGATAAGCTAAATGGTGATGATAGACAAAGAGATGCAAGATGAACTCAAGTTGCCTATAGTGAAAATGTTCAAATGGTAGATGCAAACGAAGGAGAAAACCCCTTAAATTTATAGGTGAGATTGAAGATAGAAGAGGCAAGGTTGATGAATGTGGGAGTAATCCTCAACCAATAGGAAATAGCCACATGTCACTATGTGAATGGGCCATGATTGTGTAAGTTTTGGTCAATGTGACACTTTGAAATTTAAAAATAGGATTAAATGCATATGGTTGAGAGCTTTTGGGGAGAAATTTGTTTGGAAAAAAAAGTCAAACAAAGGGAGTTAATGAGGGAATATTCCTTGGGAATATGCTTTGTGAGGAAAATAGAGCTTTTAATAAATCAAAATAAATGATTTATTATGCAAGTGGGAAAAGCTAGAGGATGGAATATGAATTAATTTTAACATTAATCATGATTTAGTTAACTTAAGAGAGGAGTAGGTGATTGTGACATTCACTTATTGTTTTGGATTAAAATAAATCAAAATGAGAGGAAATAATGTATATTAGCCATTTAATTAAACAAATTTGATTTAACTCAATGAAGAGACTTTAGGAGATAATTAAATAAAAATGAGTTATTTAATTAAAGAGATAACCTTAGGAGATTATTCAAATAAACCTGATTTATTATGATGTTAATTTTGCATGTCTACGTTTTGCCCCTCTTTGAAGCAATGTACTTGTTGCAATGGTTCAAATAATGATGTCGCTGACATCGAAATTAAAAAAAATCTTATTTATATTGGATGCCCTAGCGGAAATAAGTACGCTAGTATATTTCCCCCTCAAGAGATTGAGTGAAAAGATTCAATTTGAGGTCGATCTCACGGAAAAGAGGTTCAGAATGGATGTATGGATGGCTATGACTAATTGATCTATATGATAATGATGATTTAAATAAGATGTTTTTAAGATGCTTAGAATAGAACATCTATATCATCCTTAACAACTTAGATGATAATGTAAATGAGATGTTTGGAAGATTCTTAGAATAACAAATCTAGATTATTTTAAACATCTTAAATGATTATGCAATGAATGTGAGATTGGATGAGATGGATGATGTTGTCCTATGATAATATGACATGATTATGCAAGATGAGAATGCAGATGCAGGATGGATGCATTGTTAGCATGAAAGGGGATAGAAGAATAAGAGGGATCAACCCTTGAATCCAAGAAAATTCAAAAGTTCAACAAGTCCACTAGTCATCAAGGCTTTATTAGATATGATGATGAATGATGATGATGTATTTCTTATCCAGGGATGGGAGAGATAAAGAGCATAAATTTCTTTATGTTTGATAACACACCTAGGTGCGATGCATCAAGGTATAAAGAACCAATATGGCATTGCACCTAGTGTGATGGACTTTGAATCGACAATCAAATAGGACTGCTCTTGTTCACACTTGATATATGAAAACCTTGCTAGGATGGACCTAACAAAGCAAGTATTCACCAAGTTATATTACAAGAACGTCCAACAAGAACAACAGACAAAAATATAATGATCATTGCCCCATTCATTTCTCTCTAAACTTGTTTTGTTTAGTCATCATCGAGAGGTCCTTAGAATGAATTCAAAATAAGATAATTCAAAAATACCAAGATAAAGTAAACAAACAAGAAAATGTTCATCATTCCACTAGCCAAGGCTAGATTAAGGTGATACCTGATGTTGATGTCCATCACAGGAAGGTCACATTTCTAGGACATTTTGTGATTAGGGTTTTGATGAGATTGATTGGATGATAAGCTATTGATACTTCGAGTTGACCAATTTGCCGAATTTCTGATCTAGACTTGAGAGACTTTGTTGATTAAGCTTTCACTTTAGAACCTTCTAGACTTTCTTCTCACTAACTTACCAAAGGATGAAGATGAAAATTGATTTATTATGAGCGAAATTTATTGCAAGTGAAAGTTAGAAGAGATGGGTGCACCATTTTGGGGTTTTCCAAATGTTTTGAGGCTAGTTTTTGGAATTTTGAGATGTTTTACAAATGCTTTTAGAATTTTAGAATTTTTTCAATGTTTTTGGGTTTTTTATGAGATTTTATGAATGTTTTTGGATTTTGTGTCTCAAGGGCCAATCAAGGATCAGCCTTGCCTATACTTAAGCTCAAAGACAATGCAGTTTAGATGACAACACACTCAATTGAATGATGAGATGGATGGGCAAACAGATTGTCATTAGGACAAATGCCTAAGGACTAACCTAAAATGTGAAATAGATGGGAAAATAGATTGCCATTGTGATGGATGCCTAAAGGACTAACCTAAAATGTGAAATAGATGGGAAAACAGATTTCCATTGCAACAGATGCCTAAAGAACTAACCTAAAATATGAAGTAGATGGACAAATGGATTGGCATTGTGAGAGACGCCTAAAGGACTAACCTAAAATGTGAAATAGATGGGTGGACAGATTTTCATTGTGACAAACACCTAAAGGATTGACCTAAAATGTCTAGGGGGATGATCAAAGATCAACCTTGCCTACATTCAAGCTCAGAGACGACGTAGTTTGGATGACATGTTTTTGAATTTTTTTGACTTTTTGAGATGTTTTAGATTTTCAATGATTTGGATGTGGATATGTGATGATATTAGTGCTATGTTTTAGGATCTTATTGAAAATCAAGCTAGGTTGATTGACCACATTGGTGGATTGATGATGATAACATTGCTGAGGATACACAACAATGCAAGGATAGTGTTAAGAAACATGAGGATTTAAAGATTGATGATGATAACATTATTGAGGATATAAAAAATTCAAGGATAGTGTTAAGCAACAGAAGGGTTGGGAAGGATATTTCAAAATGATGATGGATTTATTGATTCGATTAATCAAGATTTGGAAGCTTGGCTTGGAACAAAATTGATATGATGATTTGATGTGATGTTGAAGTGCAGGTTAGATGCAACTAATATTGATTGCTTGGATTGATGTTTGATGAAAGATAAAGTTTGATAAGGAACATTGTCTTGTCCAAATATGCCATGTGCTAGTGATTTGGATTTTTTTTGGCTCATAAATGCTTGACCAATTTGATTTCACATTTGCCAAATGTTCTGATCATCACATAAGTTAGAGGATATAGATCAATATTTATTCTCGAAGCAAGATGTAAATATCTACCCCAAGTGTCTAGCAATTTTTGAAAGGCCATGAGTGGATTCTTTGATAGATGGATATGGTAAGCATGAAAAGGATGCCAAGGATTATATTGTGACAAGATAAGGTGTTTGAACAGAGGATGGTCATATGGATAATGATTCAAGGCTTTAGATAATGTTTGGGTAGGGTAGGATCAATGAAAATGACCCATGTCAAGATGTTTACCATCAAGAAGTGAAAAGTGTGCACCCAACTTTTATCAAGATAATGCAGATAGATCATAATGGGTTGGATAAATAGTTCATGGATGAATGGATGATATTGATGGAATGCTAGCTTTATTGTGGATGTGATAAGATGATTTCTCCTGAACTAGTGCACATAGATGCTTAATTCTACACATGATTCCTATTTACCAATTTTTCATCATGGTACCTATCCAAAGTGCCATCGAAATGGTTTTCACTAGAGGATGGTTTTTTTCTTTACTATTTTCAATCATTTTTTTAGTTTTTTTTTGGATTTTTATATTTTTTGATTTGTTTTTTGATTTGTTTTTTGATTTTAAGCTCATGTTGAACCAACTGGTGGTGCCAATGTAGATTCTTATTTCATGATGTTTCATTGGTATCTTTCTTGAAGAAGCTTCCTTGCTGAGATACATGCACTTGAAAGTAACTTTCAAGATTTCTGATCTACTTTGTTGATACCAGAGTAAACTTTGTATTTGTGCACACATCATGATAGAGTGTCTTTTGAATCCTTATGATGAAGGGTCATTGCCAAAACATGGTCAATGTGAGAATGGGATATCATGCGTGGAGGTGTGTGTTTAGGAATAAAAGATGGATTGGTTGATAGTTTGGAACCTTTGACTCTCCAAACTTGGGAAGATGAGCAATGATGGGTGGATACAAAAGTGTGTGTGGAATTAGGAGCAATAGCTTGATATACTTTGTACGTTGCTTGAGAAGCCTACTTTTTCCTTTGTGGACATCTTTTATGGATACTTTTCCCTATTTTAATTTTCCCCATAGTTTCTTTGACTAATGGAGTTTGATAGGGATAATTATTATTTGTATCCTTTGGTATCCATATGTATTTGATTTGTCTGATATGATTTTTAGTTTATTTTTATTTGATGACATTTTTCATGCTTTGATTCAATTCTTTCTCTTGATGTTGGTTCCAATTCATGGATGGGGTGATGGTTGGATGAAGATTTATGACATGGTGGGTTGTAGTATTGGCATTGGGTTCATCATAAGGATCCTTCATGCTCCCTATGTTGATGTTTGCTTGAGATGAAGTTTTCTTGAGTTTTATAGGGGTATCACCAATATTTTTATATCCATTTATTGTCGAATAACCAAGACCTCGATGATTAGGATTTCCAATAATTTGCACTAGTCCCAGGATACTCTGTTCATGTAGGCCTAATCCTCTACCTTGATAATTCATTTTTTGAAACATTTTATTTGCAATAGGATATGATTTACCTTGGAAACAAGGTGCTACTCCTCTCCTCTGTGGTGGATCTTCAAAGGTGAAAACTTCTTTATTGATGAGATAGCTTGTCCTAAAAAAGATAAGTGATCCAAGTTTATAGGTGATGGGATCCTCCATCTGTGGGATAAATTATTGATTGATATCTTTGATTTGAGCTTGTGAAACATCATATTTTAATGCTTCTTCAAGAAGTTTCGATTATTCACTATCCACATAAAATTCTTCCTCATGATTCATTTTGTAGGATGTTTTTCATTCATAAATTTTATAGGATCCTTCTTCATGATCCACTTTTGGTATGTCCCTAGATTTCTCCATATCTTGACCATGTGTATAAATGTTAAGAGTAGGAGACCCTTGCTCCTTGGTAATGATGTCAAGAGTATGAGACTCTTGTTTTGAATAAAGATAATCTACATTTTCATCCAAAGAAAGAATCTCATGAGTAGATGGAGGAATATGTGCTATATGGATATGATCATAATTTGTGACATCTTTTATAGATAAGAGAGTGTCCATTAGATCATTATAGTATCTTGGAGATAGTAATTCTTAATGTTGAAGGATTTCATAATTTCTTTCCACATGCTTTGGATCAAGTTCTTGACATGGGTCAATTTTAAGGGATGGTTTTCTTACCATGGGTTCTTTGACAATGTCATTAGGCATGGGAAGTGGATCAATATCCTATTGATCTTTGATGATTCCTTCACTATATGCAATCATGAGGTTGAGGGAGATCAGTATGTCTTGGGAAGGACCATTGCTAGACCTTGACGGAAGATGTTGATCATGCTTTGGAATATGTTCTTGAGATATGTCCTCCAATTCATTAGGTGATGTAGAGAAATTTTCAATATGATCACTAGTCGATGGATTGAAGATTATGTCAATAGGATCAAATATTGTTAACACATCTTGAAATAGATCACTAAAACATGGCTCTTGATGAATATTGATCTGATCACTGGATGGGGTAGACATATATTTATAGTGGACATTGACGGATTGAGTTTCATCATTGTATTCAGTAGTTATGGTGGAAAAATTCTTAATTCTATTGCTAGTGGTTGAATTTTGATTATTGTCCCCAATAGCTATTAGCTTTTGATCAATCAGGTCTTGGATGAGATTTTTGAGTTGAATACAATTTGATGTTGGGTGTCCCTTTGTTTTGTGAAAATCACAAAAGTGATTCTTGTTATACTCTAGTGGTTTCACTGTGGGCTCTTGATAATTAACATGAACATTGATTTTAATTAGATTTTCTTGTATCAACCATTGGATGAATGATTCGATTGGTTCCCCAAGTGGTTTGTATTTTTGTTTATTACCCTATGAGATTCACACTTTAAATTGACCTTGTGGTGATTGATTTTGGAGATGTGGTAATTGATATTTGAAATATGTTGATTGAGTTTTTTGTTGATGTCATTGATCTTCATATGGTTGACTTGTCTATAGAGCAAGTAGATTTGGAATGCATCCTTGTGGTGTTTTCTTGAGATCATGGACAAGTTGATTCTAGATAATGCTCTTATTCGGTGTGATGTTTTCATTTGGCATTACAGTTTGACTTTGAACATTGTTTTGGTTTGGAAACATATTGCTTGGATTTAGGTAACTTTAATTTTGCATGGTGCTATCTTGACTTGAATCAAGATCTAGATTTTTCAATATATTGCCTTGATTTTGAACAACATTGGGGGGATTTGTGATTTTGTCTATCCCAAAGTTCACCAAGTGTGGATTTGAAATGTTCATGTTTGGAAAACTTGTATTTGGTATGTATGGATTTGGTGGAATAGTGTTGTTTGGAATGATACTCATGCACTGATTGTTTGGTTGATAGATTTGCAAGTTTGGACTTGGATTTAAATCTACCATCGGGAAAGGTGTTCCAAAATTTAGATTGGGCATACTCACATTCGTTTTACTATTGAGGTTCAAAGGAGATAATGATGCTATGCATAAATGTTAGTTTCGATGATGAATTGGAATTACAGGACTTGAATATTTTGGTTTACTTGGATTACTCATGATGTATGAGTCAAGTTTAAACTCCATGTTTTTATTATGTTTTGACCTTGCTGACCTCTGAGGGGTTTAGGACCAATGATGAGATGAAGGATGAAAGGGGTGAAACTTTTAGGAACTTTGGATAAATGCTAGACTTTAGGACCTGATTTGATTTTATTTAGATTGAGGATAGTTTGACTAAGTGTGTTAAGTCAAACAAGAGTGGCAATGCACTTGTAAACTCTAGGAAGTTGTGTTATCTTAAAGTAAACTCATACACAAGAGGATATTTTG
This sequence comes from Sequoiadendron giganteum, assembly GCA_007115665.2. NCBI lineage: Eukaryota > Viridiplantae > Streptophyta > Pinopsida > Cupressales > Cupressaceae > Sequoiadendron > Sequoiadendron giganteum. The sequence continues at coordinate 162,030,424 of CM021102.1, read as the reverse complement.
ACTAAGTGTGTTATGTCAAACAAGGTGATTATGAATTGGACAATTTGACTAAGTGTGTTAAGTCAAACAAGATGATAATGAACTTGTAAACCCTAGGAAGTTGTGTTATCCTTGAGGAAACTTGTACAAAAGAGGATAATTTGGCTAGGTGTGTTAAGCCAAAGAAGGTGATTTTGACCTTGTAAACCTTAGGAATTTGTGTTATCCTAAGGGTAAATTTGGTTAAGAGGGTTGATAATTTGACTAAGTGCATTAAGTCAAACAAGGTGATGATGATTTTTCCTAAAAGTCTTGCATAAGTGGTGTTTTCAAAGTTTCCAAAAGTTTGTTAATGAGATGATGTTTGATTGATGTTCGAGATGGGTGAAGTGTTTGACTTGATACTATTTCCCTAAGAGTATTTCAAACCATAAGATAGAAGATTGCAAGCACATGTGTGAGGCTCAATTGTTTGTTATCTTGCTTAGATTCCGTTCTTTTTACCACAAACACTTTCTTGATTATGTTTCAAGCTGAATTTATAATTTCCTAACTTTCTTTTCATCCCACAAGGTCCATTATTTGGAAATCAAGGAAATTAGGGCAAAACTTTCCCAATGTTGACTTTGGGAGAAACAAATTGATATGTTTGAATGTTTACAAGCCTTCTAGAGATAAGAACCCCTAGGGACAAGCAGTAAAATGTGAACACCTCCAAGGTATTTTTTCTTCCAAAGGGTTTGAAATTCTGATGATTCGTTGAATTTTTGTTTTCCACTATTTTGGATCCAAGCAAAGTGTTTTCTGATTCTAAGAGTATGCACAATCCTAGGATTAAAAGATAGTATATGTGGGAATCCCACTTGGATAAATCTAGTTGTGCATATTCAATGTGGATGATTAGATGCTTGACCACACTATCTCCCCCTTACAGTGCACTCGCTTCTTGGGTCAGCCAAGCATAAGTACCCATGAATCTCCCATGACATACTTTTCATCTCTACAACAAAATCACATGTATATGTGGGGCGGCTTCAAAGGACATGAACTTTTGCACCAACAAATATAAAGGATTTAAGCCTTTTTTAATCAAGGGGTTTTAATTCAGACTTTCCGTTCATAGGAATTAACTCATGCGGTGAGAGACCATTGTTGCCCTTCTTGTCAAAGCCAACTGGGTGATACTAGCTTTTGTTCCGGTACCCACTTTTATATCTCGGTTGGAAGTACACTTGTCCTTAGTGTGTTACTGGTTGGATCGTTCCATTGGGTGAGTACATTTTCCCACAAGGCAGGCCCTCTAAGATAAATAAAAATGAGCAAACATATTCGTAGTTTGATCAAACTTCTTTTAGAAACAAAGGGAGAACACATGCAATAGGTTTACTCACACTCGCAAGATGTTTTTGTTCAATTTTAATACAAAAATGAAATGTGGAGGCAATATTTTATACAACTTAATGTCACCAGAAAGACTTTTGATTCTCAAGATCACCATGAAGCGCAAGAGAAGTGCATATGCCTTTTTAAATGAAATTACTTTGCAAATAATATTACAAGACACAAAAAACACATCTTCATTTTAATCTTCAAAGGAAAAAAATAATTCTTTTTAAATCCACAAAATCGAAATGTGAGAGTTGTTTGTCAAATTTTTAGAGCCCAAAATAAAATTTAATAAGTTTCTAAGGTTCAATTTTAATCCAACTTTAAAAAGATCAAATTAGTGATTGATTTTAAACCCAAATTAAAAGGGGAGTTCATCTAAACTAGAAAACAAGAGCATGAAACATAAGCCCTTGATTATAACAACAAGCATTAAAAAATACTTTTTTCAAGTTTAAGCTTCAAGCCCACTTTCAACTTGAGATTCTCCAAATATTATTTCCTTCGCTTCAATATTTCCAAATTCTTTGTACAAATGAAATCACTCCTCCTTCCTATAACAAAAATACAGTCAGGTAAGGATCAAGTTATTTAATTAAATTTGTTTTAGGCATTAGTTTCAACCAATAGAATGATTTCACATGAAAATACTAACGATTTTAAACTAATAAATGAAACATTAAGAAGGATCCTTTTTTTTTTTCTATTTTAAAATGATCATATTCAAAATTCAATTTAATCACCTTACCATCGACTATCGTATATCAGCAATGATGAGCATTATTACTAGACCTATCGTATATCTCAAAGTTACTTTAAAATTATTGTTCCTCTTTGCAATGTACCTTCTGCTCAAGATATGGATTTTTAGGCCTGAAAAAAAATATCATAACCTGCGAATCTGACTACTACAATAATAGCAACACTTTCAAGAAGTTAGGTACTTGTTCAAAAAATTTGATTGAGGGAAAAGAAAGATATTTTGATCATCTTCTTGCAGATAGGACTAGACAAAATGTGCTCATACTCTTAGAAGTAGGTAGCATATCATGATATCTTGTGAATATTTTTGAATTAAAATGAAAGATCATGCCTATAAAAGGGCATTAGTTAATGTCTAATAAAGAACAAATAACCTGATTATTAAGCATAATGCCAAAATCCAAGCAAGAAACACGTCAATAATCAGATTATTAGGCACAAATAGATATTCCCTCAAGACTGCGACACAAAGATTCAAACTACCACAAGAGATTTTCGCAAGTTTACACTAGTGATGTTCGTGTGTGAGATAAATACATAGACTTATGATTGGTAAATGCACATTTTTCTTCCTCTGAGAAGGGCCATAGGGAATATTTGAATTCTGCTAATTTACCTTTTAGCCTTCAAAATGCAAGAACAAGCGATGTAAGGCAGTGACTTTGGGCATACTGAACTTAGTTTCTCAAGGATTATAGTTGAATAGGAATTGATCATACAAAATGACACGATTATGAATTTTCTCAAAGAGTCATTTCAAACAGTTTTATTCCTTGCCTGAGGCGTCATGTCAAAAATAGTCCCATAAAAGGTATGGCAGAGGATTAAAGGTGGCAGTTGATGATGAAAAGGAAAAAGTAAAATATGTATACTGAGATCTTCACTGGTTCCATAAATTTGAGAATTGAATGGGTTAAATGGGCGCATTGAATGAAACCAAGTGAACATAGAAACAAACTCTTACATATGTACTACAATGTTCTATCAAGTTGATGCCAAGTGACCATTCAACTTTTAAATTATCACCCAGATAAAAATACTGATCAAGATTAACTAAGAGAGCGTCTCGAATCTCTACTCTTAAAAAACTCGAGGCTTTACTCTTTTATCAACTCAAATAATAAGACATTCTCTGTGTCGAGGATATGCTATTTTATTATTATTATTATAATGATATTCATAAGCAAGGCACACAAACTGTTTGCATAAGCAAAAGGTCAGGTTGCCACTAGATAATCACAAATGTTTCCTTCCTGATAATATTAGTCAAAAAATAGTTTATGACATGCGTATTAAGAGCTGTAATAAATTACTCATGCTTTTCCTACACTATGTCATCGTACCCATCATAGCTCGCACCTACTATTCAAGTGCAACATTTAAAAAATATATATATGAATATATTCACATCATGGAATACAAAAGACATAACTGAATGATCCAAAGATATAAACACGGGTGGTAGACTATCAACTTCTTCCCTGGCAATGTTATTACATGTTTAGAAAGAGATAAAAACTATGGTCGTTCGGATGCATTTTTTTTTTTCTTTTGGGTAACTATAGTTCATTCTTCCCTTTGGCTATGAAAGAAATGGATACATTGTAGGATACGAAAGACACAGATACGTTAAAAAAAAGAGTGAAGAAACTCGTAAACAAATGTGATTGGTAAGTGAAAATTGAGAGTAGAGAGGCCCAAGGAGAACAAAAGAATCAGGCTTGAGTGAAAGGCATGATAACAAAAAATATTTGGTCGCAACCAATGAGTGAAAGGCACAATAAAGGCTTGATTCAACACAAGTCTGATTCCACACGAAAGTGGAGGTATTAAATGTCAAATTCCATGCCCGAATATTTGTTGAAACCGACATAGAACAATTCACACTTATAATGCATGCCTGATTTGATTCAGGGTTAGCAAAGCCCCCTAGTGGATGAGGAAAACCATGTTTTTATGCCCCATTTATAGAACTTCTAACATTCTACTCACCTAATTCACGGGAAAAGAAGCACAAGAGCTTGAGTTTGATCATATGAGAAAATTATCAAAGAAGTTTCAGATAGTCTAGTGAGCTAACGACGATAGTAAAGAGAATCGAGGTAGAAATGGTATTAATGGCACTAAATATTGTGTATCATAATAAGATAAACAAAGTCTTCAAGGGTGTGCTAATGATCAGATGTAAATTAAATCCCTTGTTTTGAGGCTCCTATAGTTACATAGCAATGGGTTCTAGTGGGAAAGACATTGATACAATTGCAGAGTCTCTTCCCAAGAGCTCTTCACAACCACTAATTCCTCCCTGACAACTCCTTTTTGCAGGGGAAGCCATGCACAAGACACATTATTCAACTACACATGGAGCTTACTTTAGTGGCGGGACCAGTAAAGTGATCATTTTGGCCCAAATATCCAGACAATTATGATATAACTTAATGTAGATGGAGCTAAATTCAGTGGTTCAAATAGATATTTATCAATGTGAATAGGTATATCATAGTGTGAATGGATATTATGGGAATGCATTCAATTATCTTTCTGACTAAAGGCATGGGAGAATGCCAACTTCTAATTCAACAAGTAACGAAGACACTATGTATAAATCCAAGCTCGTACGAGGGAGGCATCCACAAGACTTCCTCTATCCTTTCATGAGTAACTATTTGAAAGGATTCGATCTCTAATATGAATAACAAACTAAAGCTTGTTGCAAATGTTGTGCATAAAATAAGGATTTGAACTGCGAGTTTTCAAAGAAAGCGGATACTTGAGATGAAGAGCACTCCTCGTAGAAAGAAAACTAAAAATGAGAAAATGTAAGGCCCTTTGAATAACTTACCTTTAAAACTAGATCAGCAATGTTGGCCAAGGAAAATTAGAGCAAATGTGATAAAGGCTACACTCAGTGATGTAAATCTCGTGGGAACAAATGCATAATCAATAGAACGATTAACACTATGCCAAAGTGGGAGCGCTAAATAGTATAATCCTCTAATAAATAAACATAGTTTGATAACATGCCAACTTAGATGAAAGCAAATATGATAGAAAAATGCAAAATAATACTGCCCCGAGAACTACAAGATACCAAGACAACCCTTATCCATTAGAGTAATACTAGTAAGATGAAATAGATGCAAATAGGTGCCCTCCTTCTAGCACCATTTGTAGGGCGATAAATCTGCAAAATTGATAATATATTGACAAACCCTCTTATGGAAGTCAAATAAACATGTCCAAGAAAACACCCTTATGAAATATTACCCCATGTTAGACATGCTAAACTAAGACATTAAAAACAACAAGAAATGCTAAATGAACTAATATAAAGAATAAACAACATGGTGCATACCTATTCCATATTGGATTGGTGCTACCCTTTGTGTAGAAAGAAGCTCTTTCCCAACCCTTGATAGGCTAAATGATGATGATAGACATAGAGATGCAAGATGAACTCAAGTTTCCTATAGTGAAAATGCTCAAATGGTAGATGCAAATGAAGGAGAAAACCCCTTGAATTTATAGGTGATATTGAAGAGAGAAGCGTCAAGGTTGAGAAATATGGGACTAATCATCAACCAATAGGAAAGAGCCATGTGCCACTATGTGAATGGGTCATGATTGTGCAAGTTTTGGTCAATGTGCCAGTTTGAAATTTGAAAATAGCATTAAATGCATATGATTGAGAGCTTTCGGGGAAAATTTTTTTGGACAAAAAAGTCAAACAAAGGGAGTTAATGAGGGCATATTCCTTGGGAATATCCTTTGTGAGAAAAATAGAGCTTTTAATAAATCAAAATAAATGATTTATTGTGCAAGTAGGAAAAGCTAGAGGATGGGACATGATTTAAGTTTAACCTTAATCATGATTTAGTTAACTTAAGAGAGGATTAGGTGATTGTGAAATTTTGACTTAGAGTTTTGGATTAAAATAAGTCAAAATGAGAGGAAATAATTGTAGGATGGTGAAATCTTGCACATTGATTGTGTAGATTCAGCCATCCTCATAGAATAACATGGTTCATTTCTCCAAATAAAATGCTAAAACTAGATCAAACATGCATAGAGAAAAGGAAATACAACCTATTCTATTCTATGATGGATTGGTGCCCTCCATGAAGATGTGAGAGAGCCCTTTCCCAATCCCTTTCTAAGCCAAATGAGATAGACAATGAGTTGCTATAAGCTCAAGTTGCCTATAGTTTAGATACCTTCAAATTGTGTTGTAAAATGAGAGAAGATGCATTGCTTTTATAGAAGAAGTTGAGAGAAGAGAGGCCAAGTTTAGCCAATGTGGGACTATATCCCCTCCAATAGAATAGAGCCACTTGGCATGATGGGATTGGTCAAAGCTTGTGCAAGTTTCGGCCAATGTGCCCATTCAAATTTGAAAAATGTCAATAAATGCATGTTGTTGAGGGTTTTGGGGGGGAATAATCTTTGTTCAAAAAAGTCAAAGATGAGAGTTATTGAGGGAAAATAACTCTTTTTAATAAATCAATAAATTGATTTATTGATGCAAGTGGGTGGGTTAGTTAGGAGTTTAGATTTGACTCTAGTTGAGTCAAAAGCTAGAGAATGCTAATTATGATTAGAAGTTAATTAATTTAGATTAATTAACTTAGGGGATTTTAGGGATTTGATATTTGATTTTAAATCAGTTTGATTTATTAAATCAAATAAGAAGAACCTTAGGAACTTAATTAAATAATTTGATTTATTTAATTAAGCTTGATGAACCTTAGGATTAAATCAATAAATTGCTTTAATTGATTAGTAGAAGAAACAAATGCATGATGTTAGTTACAGTGGAATGCATAATGTTATTTTTGGATGTCTACATTTTTCCCCTCTTTGAAGCAATGTACTCGTTGCATTGGTTCAAAGAATGATGTTGTCAGCCTCGAAATTAAAAAATTCTTTGGTTTTTTCGGATGCCCCAATAGAAAATAAGTACGTTAGTACATTGCCCCCTCGAGAGATCCAGCGAAAAGATACAATTTGAGGTGGATCTCGCGACAAAGAGGTTCAAAATGGATGTATGGATGGTTAGACTATATGATAATGATGATGAAAATGAGATGTTTGGAAGATGCTTAGGCTAACAAATTTATATTATCGTAAACAACTTTAAATGATTATGCAATACATGTGAGATGGATGAGATGGATGATGTTGTCCTGATATGATGGTATGACATGATTATGTGAAATGAGAATATGGATGCAAGATGGATGCATTGTTAGCGTGACAGAAGATAGAAGAATGAGAGGGATGAACCCTTAAATTCAAGAAGATGAAGAAGTCCAACAAGTCTCCTAGTCATCAAGACTTTATTGGATATGACGATGAATGATGATGATGTGTTGCTTATCCAGGGATGGGAGAGAGCGTACCTTTCTTTATGTTTGATAACACATGTAGGTGCGATGCATCAAGGTATTAAGAACCAGGATGGCATTGTGCCTAGTGTGATGGACTTTGACTCGACAATCAGATAGGAGTACTCTTGTTCACACTTGATAGACATAACCTTATTCAGAATGCAGTTCAGATATTCTAGACATCTCGGGCCAAAACATAAAAAGGCAAGCCTTCTTATGTGGTCAACAAGATACCTAAAACATCCTTCCTACAAACAAAACAAAGTATGCATGACGAAGTTATTTTACAAGAATATCCAACAAGCACAGCAGATAAAAAGATACTGATCGTTGCCCCATTCCTTTCTCTCTAAACCTGTTTTGTTTAGGCATCATCGAGAGGTCCTTGGAATGAGCGCAAAATAAGATAAGTCTAAAAGACTAAAATAAAGTAAACAAACAAGCTGATGTTCTTCGTATCGCTAGCCAAGACTAAACTACTGTGGGGTACCTGATGCTTATGTCCATCGCAGGAAAGCTTCATCCTAGGACATGTAGTGATCAGGGTTTTGGTGAGACTGATTGCGTGATAAGCTATTGATACTCCGAGTTGACCAACTTGCTAACTTACTGACTTAGACCTTCGAGACTTTGACGATTAGGCGTTCACTTTAGAACCTACTAAACTTGCTTCTGACTAACTCACCAAAGGGTGAAAGCGACGATGATTTATTATGAGTGATGACAATCACGAGTGAAAGCGAGATGAAATGGATGCACCATTTTGGTTTTTTTTTTCAAATGTTTTGAGACTGTTTTTGGTATTTTTGGAATTTTACAAATGTTTCTGGTATTTTCAAGATTTTCCAATGTTTTTGGTATTTTCAAGATTTTACAATGAATAGACTAACTTAAAGACCTATCCTAGGGGTCTCGGGAGCTGATCCATAGATTAGCCTTGCCTACGTTATATACGCAGAGACCACGTAGTTCGATTGGTGGTGGACTAACTTGATGATAATATGGACAAATGGATTGCCATTTTATTGCCGAAAGGACTGACTTAAGATGCAGACTAGATGGGAAAACAGATTGCCAATGCGACGGACACCTAAAGGACTGACCCAACCGTCTCGGGGGATGATCAAAGATTAACCTTGCCTACGTTCAAGCTCAGAGACGACGTAGTTCGACAAGGTGACTCTATTTTTGATTTTTTTTTTGACTTCTGACATGTTTTTGGATTTTTGATGATTTTTCTAGATGTTTTTGAAATTTTTGATGGATTTTTTGAATGTTTTGGGTTTTTTGAATGAGTTTTCTGAATGTTTTTGGAATTTTTGATGAATTTTTTGAATGTTTTTGGAATTTTTGATGAATTTTGAAAAAGATCACGAGAATATACACGAATTCGATCCGATGTTGTGAGAACGTGCCCCCAGTGTGGTGCGATAGACTACTTAGATAAAGGCGGGACAAACTGACCTTTGAAATGCCAAGTAGTTACAGATACCAATGCAGGCTATGGTATGGATGCGAGCGGATAAGTGGAATGTGATGGAGTGGATGAGTTGTGTAGATCCTGATAGATGGGGAAGGTACTTTATTTACACTTGACGCCTGTTTGCCAGGTTTTCACCAAGGTATTTTCCCAAAGTGCCATCGAAGTGGTTTTCACTAGAGGACGATTTTTTCACTTTACTATTTTTCAATCCTTTTCTGATTTTTTTTTTGCTGTCACCAAGATGCCTGTTTGCTAGGTTTTCATCGAGGTAACCATTTTTTCAGGACTTTTTCTGATTGTTTTTATATTTTCTGGTTCTATACCTTGCAATGTTTAGGCATAAAACTTTTTGAGATGAGAGCTATTCAGAGGCTCCTGCAGAGGCTCGCCTTCTGGTGTTGCTAGTTGATATGCCCCTGATGTGTAACTTGTAGTGATGACGAAAGGTCCCAGCCAGTTGGGCTCAAACTTTCCCTTTGTATCTGGATTTGGCACGTTCTTTTGGTTTTCTTTCAGCACGAGGTCACCAACTTGGAAAGTGCGTTGTCTGATCTTCTTGTTGTAGCTCCTTTTTAGGAAATTCTGGTACACTTGTAGCTGATTAAAGGCATCCATGCGCCTTACATCTAGTAATTCCAGCTCATTGAGTCTTGTGACCCTGTATTCCTCATCTGTAATAAGGTTTTGCAGTGATATCCTTAGTGATGGGAGCTCGATCTTAATGGGGAGTATGGCCTCTGATCCGTAGACTAGAGAGAATGGGGTGGCACCTGATGGCATGCGGATGCTGGTGCGGTAGGCCCATAAGGCGAGATTTAACTACAGATGTTAGTCACGACCAGAGTCATTGACTGTTTTCTTGAGGATTTTCAAAATGGTTTTATTTGTAGCTTCTGCTTGGCCATTGCCTTGTGGATAATATGGAGTGGAAAAGCAATGCTTGATTTTGAATTTTTCACACAAGTCACGGACATCCTGATTCTTGAAGGGTGTCCCATTATCAGAGATAATGGATTGGGGGACACTGTACCGACAAATGAGGTAATTCAGGATAAACTTGGATATCTGCTTTTCGGTGATGTAGGTCATGGGAATTGCTTCGACCCACTTAGTGAAGTATTCGGTGGTGGTGATAATGAATTTATGGCCATTGGATGAGGTGGGTGATATTTTATCAATGAGATCAAGCCCCCATTGTGAAAAGGGCCAAGGTGTAACAATAGGATGCAGTTCTTGAGCTGGTGCATGAATAAGATCTCCATGCTGTTGGCATTGCAAGCATTTTCTGACAAAATTGTGTGCCTCTTTTTCCATCGTCGGCCAGTAGTACCCTGTTCTTAGCAAATTTTTAGCCAAGGTCATACCACTTGAGTGTGACCCACACGTGCCATTGTGTACCTCAGTTAGAGCAGTCAGGGCTTCCTCAGGTTTTAAACAATGTAACAGGGTTCCATCGGTACTCCTACGGAAGAGGGTCTCTCCTAGGATGACGAATTGTGAAGTTCTTTTGATGAAAGTGCATTTTAGGTTCGGGGTGATGTCAGTGGGGAGGATTCCTAACTTTAGGTAGGTGTATATATCATGATACCAAAGATCACCGGGACCAATGAGTTCACATGCGTATTCTGACTCTGGTACCTCGAATGTGGGTACGAGAAGCTGCTCTATGAGGAATTCATGTTTCGAGACGTTACGAGGGATGTCGAGTAAGGATCCAATTGTCACCATTGCATCAGCCGCTCTGTTGTTTGTCCTTGGTATCTGCTCAAAGGTAATATCGATGAAAGATTCCTTGAGGCTTTCTACCACCTTCTTGTATGGTGTGAGCTTATCATCCTTGGTTTGGTATTCCTCGTTGACTTGGTTGATGATAAGTTGCGAGTCGCCATAGACTTTTAGTGCCATGATTCGCCATTGTGCTGCAATCTTGAGTCCTATGGTCAAAGCCTCATATTCTGCTATATTGTTCGTACAAGGGAATGCCAACTTGTATGATCTAGGTATGCAATCTCCTTGCGACGTGATGAAAAATACACCAGCTCCTGACCCATGTTATGTGTGAGAGCCATCAAAATATAGCTTCCAGTGGTCTGTTGCATCAAGGTTAAAAAGGGACTCATCTGGGAATTCTGATATGAGTGGATTATCTGTGTAGAGGGGAGCTTCTGCCAGCTGATCCGCAATGACTTGTCCTTTTATGGCTTTTCGTTCTACATACTCGATATCATGTTCAAATAATATCATTACCCACTAAGCCATTCTACCTGTAAGTGCTGCTTTTGTCAATAGGTACTTTAGAGGGTCTATTTTGGCAATCAACTTGATTTGGTGCACTAGCATGTAGTGTTTGAATTTCTGAGCCGCAAATACCAATGCTAGGCAAGCTTTCTCTATCGACGTGTAATTGAGCTCATGTCCCACCATTGTTCTGCCGATGTAGTAGATAGCCCGCTTGGTTCCCTTTTCATCATGTTGGGCTAAAAGGGCCCCCAGGGTGGCTGTTGTTGCAGAGATATATAGGATTAGTGATTTCCCCACAATTGGTGGCATCAATACAGGTGGTGTAAGTAGATATTCTTTTATTTTTTTGAATGCTTACTCGCATTTGTCATCCCATCTGAAAGCTACTCCCTTGTGAAGTAGGTGTGAATAGGCAATCTGTTTATCTGCCAATTGTGCTATGAATCTTCGGATGGACTGGAGTCTTCCTTGCAATCCTCTTAGTTGTTTCAATGTTCTTGGTGCTTTCATTTCAAGGATTGCTTTTACCTTTGCAGGGTCTACCTCTATCCCTCTCATTGAAACTATGTATCCTAGCAGCTTCCCTGATTGTACCCCAAAGACACACTTCTTCGGGTTGAGTCTAACCTTATATTGTTCGAGCCTGTCAAAGATAACACTTAGAGTTGCTATATGGTCTTGTCTCTTCTTTGATTTAGCAAGTATGTCATCTACATAATCTTCGACTATTTTGTGGATCATGTCGTGGAAGATTAATGTCATGGCTCTTTGTAGGTAGTTCCTACATTCTTCAACCCAAAGGGCATTACATTCCAGCAGTAGGTGCCCCACGGACATGTGAATGCTGTCTTGTGTTGGTCTTCTTTTGCGATCAATATCTGATTGTACCTCGAGAAACCATCCATTAGGGAAAGCATCTCATGTCCGACCATCATATCCACTATCATGTTAATGTTGGGTAGTGGAAAGTCATCCTTAGGACATGCTTTGTTTAGGTCTCTAAAATCAGTGCAAATGCGGATGCCCCCTTTTGGTTTTGAGACTGGTACGAGGTTAGATACCCATTCTGGATAGTCGATCGGGCGTATGAAGCCAACATCCAGAAGTTTTCGTAGTTCAATCTTTACAAGCAAGGCTATTTGTGGGTGCATCTTCCTTAGCTTCTGTCTAACTAGTTTTGCTCCGGGGTGAATGGCCAAATGATGCACTACTACTTCAGGATCTAGGCCTGGCATGTCTGCATAGGTCCACGCAAAATTTACCTTTCTCTCCTTTAGGAAAGCTGCCAGTAGTTTTTGTTCTTCTTCTAGGAGGGATTCTGCATAGAAGGTAATTTGTGGTTCTGATTCTGTTCCTAAGTTGACCGGGTTGCACTGTTCTGCCAATACTGTTGACTTCTCCTGGTGTAGAGCAGTAGGGGGAAGATTGAATCCTTCATCCTCTGGCACCTCAGAGAGGTTTTCGCCATTGGATGCGTCCTTTATTTTTACTATTTTATGGTTAGAGAGTGCCACAGTGTGGTTTTCACTCAATAACTCTGAGCTTATTCTCGATCTTTTTCTTTTGCGACTGAAGGACTCAATCGTCTCCCCATAGTATGCTTGTGTGTCTAGAGTGATATCAAATCCTGCCTTGTGATCTCCACATGGAACAGTATCTCTTAGTCCCATGAATTTGGAGAGAGCCTCATCGTTTTCGAATGAGTCTAGAATCGGTAGTCCCCGTTGGTCGTGATCGATGAGTTGGGGGTATACTAAGTGGATTTGGTGGGTTTGTTGGATTGGCTCAGCGGGTGAGACACTAATCATCAATAAGGTGGAATCTTCAAAGAGCCCAAGTAAGCCACCTATGGTGTAATCGTCGTCACTGCTACTACAAACGTCAGTTATGTCAAATGTGAAGTTATCAAGAGGTAATCTAAGGTCAGTTGCTGAGACCCGAGGAGAGGACCTGACTGTTCTATTAGGAACACTTCTGCCACGCATAGTTATACTCGGAGAGGTACAGCTGAGGCCAAGGTTTTGCGTTCTTCTTTCTATAATGATGGGCTCCAACCGTCCATCACTGTTTCTTCCTAGGCTTTCATTCCTATTATAGGCCATGCCGAACATCATTTGTAACTCTCTGTTTGTTTCCTCCATGGGTAGGGTGGGAGTGGGTCTTTCATCTTGGTATAGTGTGTTTGTGATGTCCTCGTCCACATTTTCCTGACTGAGATCCCCCCAACTGTGGAATCCAGAGGGTTCTATTCTAGTGTGGATAGGTGTTTGAGTCAATTGTGGTTGCCCATGTGATCTAGGAGATTGTGGTAACTCTCCTACAACAAAAGCATTTCTCTTCATTCTATAATCACCACATCCATTGTCCTGTATCATGTTCTTGATCTCAGATATATCGGGGATGGTGGGTGTCTCTGTCGCAGAAGTGGAGGCGAGATTAGCTGGGTCTATGTATGAAGTGGATGGTCCTTCATCATTTTTAGGTACTTGAGGGATCTTTTAAAACTTGGCTTCCAAGTTTTTGCAATAGGCGAAGGGTTCGGGATCCCCATATATGGTAACCTCCTCGTTTTGATATGAGAACTTAATGCACTGATGATAGGTTGAGGCCACTGCCTTCATTCCGTGTATCCATGGGCGTCCCAGGAGGATGTTGTATGGCAAATCAAGGTCAAGAACTTGACAAGTTGTTTCCATGGTTGCTGGCCCCACTTGGATGGGGATCTTGATAGTGCCCTAAGACACTCTTTCTTGGTCATCATATGCTCTTATGGTGATACTTTTGTTTTTATTGATGGAATCCTCGGCGAATCCCAATTTCTTTATAAGTTTCAGAGAACAAATATTAAGACCTACACCACCATCTACCAGGACTCGCTTGACTTTCTTTATATGAACTAGAATTTGGAGGTGAAGTGCCTGGTTATGAGATGGCTGTGGGGGAAATCTTGGTCCGAAAATGTGATGAGATTCGGGGTAACGATGTTACCTACCATAGCCTGAAATTGCTCTATGTCAAGGGTAGCAGCGACAGTAGAGGCAGCTAGTGCTTCATCCAGGATTTGTCGATGAGCGGCAGAGATTTTTAGTAATTCCATGATGGATATTTGTGCGGGTGTTCTCTTCAGTTGGTCAATTACATTGTAATCATAGGGGACGGCCTTTGTGTTGGTAATGGGGGTCTTAGCAGGTGCCCTGGCAATGTTAACTTTTCCACCTCGTGTGGTGACTCCATAGTCATTGTTGGTTCCCTTGATATTTATGACAGTGACCAACTCGTCGACACATCCGACTATCTCCTCGTATACTAGATTAGCACTAGCATACTTTTTTTTACCCTTATTATTCCCTTGGTTATTTCCCTGATTATGATTCAGCATCGGATTCATGTAGATTTTTAGGTCTTGGTTTTCGGCCGGCTGCTCGATGTTGATGACCTTATCCTCGATGAGGTCTTGGATGATATTCTTGAGTCTCATGCAGTTGGCGGTGGTGTGTCCTTTAACTTTGTGGAAGTCACACAGGAGATTCTCGTTGTACCACGGCAGTTTGGTCATGGGCTCTGTGTATTGTTCAGAGTTAGAAATTTTGATTAGGTTTTCTTTGACCAATTTCTTCATGATAGACTAAATCGATTCACCAAGGGCTGTGAACTTCCTCTTGGGGGGAAACTTGTTACAGGGAGGTGGTCCTCCTTGATTACCCACATTGTTGACCTGGCTGGTGGAAGGTGGTTGTGACTGTGCTACTACCGCATTAGCCTGCACATTGTTGTGGTTATGAGTTTGCAGATGATGATGATTTTGGGTATTTTGCTTAGGAGCACTGATGACTACCTTAGCATCGACCACGCCATCGTTCGTGATATTTTTGTTCCTCGACCATGTTTGAGGTTTATCATTGTAGTTGTTGGACGGGCGGTTATCCTGCAGTGGAGTGAATGTAGGTGCGCCTCCTCGCGCAGTAAGGGCTCTTTCGATGTTGAGTGCCTTTGGAATTAGTTGATCATAAGATGTGATGCACTGCATTTTTAGGTAGAACGCCAGGTTTTCATCTAAGTTGGCTATGATGGTGCAAACTTGTTATTCCTCTGGCATATCCCACTTGCTATGATTGGCCTTGGATCGCCATCTTTGCAAGAAGGATGCAAATAACTCTCCTCTTCTTTGTTTGAGTGCAGATAGTTCTTCTAAACTGAAATCCACACCCATATTAAAAGCGTAATTTTTAAGGAAAGCCTCCACAATTTCCTCGAATGTTTTAATGCCCGTGGGTAGGCGAGAAAACCATTCCATAGCTGGACTAGTCAGGCTTCGGGGGAAGAGCTGCATTAGATACATGTCATCATATGCGACTTCCATGCAGTGCACCTGAAATTCCCTGACGTGGTTTTCAGGGTTGCCCGTTCCATTGTACTTATCAAATTTGGGGATCTCAAATCCCTTTGGAAATGGTATCATGGTGAGACTTCTATCAAACGGATAAGGGCACAAGCTGCCTGATGTCCTTGTGGTTTTTCCTGCTTGCAAGTCCAACACCTGCTGCGAAAGCAATTTGATCTATGTTGTGACATCCTTGCTTGGGTCGGGGGGTGGGATGAATGAGTGGTGAGGTGTTGGAGGTGTTTGATGGGTGGGGAGCGTACTGGTCGGCGTTTGCTGCGAGCTTCGTTGTACGTTTAGGGCTTCTTGGTAAGCTTACATTTGTGCCAACAACGCTTGTTGTTGATCTTGCTATTGCTGTTCCAATAGCGCTTGCTGTTGGTCCATCTGCTGTTGTTCCCATGAAGCCTGCTGTTGATCAAGTTGTTGCTGAGCTAGTAACGCTTGTTGTTGGTCTAGCTACTGTTTTTCCAACAATGCTTGTTGTTGGTCGAGCTGCTATTGTGCCAATAAAGCTTGTTGTTTAGCTTGGTGTTGTGCCTGAAAGTCTTGTAGGGCTTGGTAGTAGGCTTGCAGGTGGATTGCTTGCAATTGCGCTTGGTATTGAGCTTGTGTCTTTTGTTGGGCTTGAGCTTGAGCTTGCGCTTGAGCTTGCGCTTGCGCTTGTGCTTGTGCTTGTGCGGCTTGTGCTTGAGCTTGAGCTTGTGCTTGTGTTCGCGCTTGTGCGGCTTGTGCTTGAGCTTGAGCTTGCGCTTGTGCTTGTGCGGCTTGTTGTTTTTGGAGTGCCTTTTGGTGGGTAGCTTGTTGTGCGTTTTGCAACATGATGGAGAATGAATTGGTCGTGTTGTGTTTTGGCGGTGGGATTGGTGGTGGAGCAGGAATCATGCCAACTGTCGTGGCAGGTGGAGGGATTGTGGTTGTGACTGTGATTTGGGTTGTGGGCGGGGTGGTTGAGACAATTGGTCCTTGATGAGGCATACTTTGGGAGACTTGAGGACCAATAGATGCATTAACCATGGTGACAGGAATGGTTGCGATTTGTTGTGAGGATATGGGCAAAAGAAGCGGGTTCAAAGTGGTGGTCAGATTGCTTGGATTAGCAAAATTTTCGATCGTTAGAGGTGGAAGACCTATTCTAGGAGGCGATGCAGATGTGAAAGGAAGCGGGGGAAGGGATGACGCACCACTTTGGAAAGAGAAAGGGTTGATAGCTTCTATCATTCCAAGCAAACCAACTTCCTCAAGCGGTGGGGGAGTTGGTATGTTCAATTGATAAGCTGGTGTGGCGTGAAATGAGGATGAACCAGCGGGATTATGAAATGTGAGTGGGATGTAAGGGTGAAATGAGTTTTCTGGAATAAATGTAGGGGTGATGATTGCTTCTTCATTACCCACAAGGTGGTGTTCTTGCAATTCTTGGAACATGGCACTCCCCTTGTTCACAATCGGGGAGGTTGGTGTGATGATTGAGGTGATGCAAGGTACTTCTTGATTGATGTTTGAAAACAGGGATGCAACTGCACTAGTGCTTGTGTTAAGGTTGGGAGGGGGCATGTCCCCTCCTCTTTCTATTGAATTTATACATTTGAACATAGCACTAACAATTTTATGGTTCTTAGGATTTTGAATCATTTCCATGATTTCCTCTGGTGTCATCCCTATGTCTTCATTTATGTCTTCCTCTTGATGACTCTCCTCTTGAAGATTTTGTGATGATACGGGAGATTTGCTTGGGGGATTGCTTGATCCTGCTAGGTTCACTTCGATATTTAGATGACTCATGTCAATAGAAGTTGATATGTCTCTGATATTCTCCATGTCCTTCTTGTGTTGAGATCTTGTTTGGACCATAAAAATAGGGATTTGTTCGATCCTAATCCTTTAAGTCCAAAAAGAGAAGAACTAGGGTAGCTAAAAGATCAAAGATGGTGATGGTGGTGACGGGTTAAAATGGATGAGATGAGTGAATGAAACCTTTGGAAAACTTTTTGAACGTATGTGCTAAACTTTGAAAGGGCTTTTGATTTAATTTGAATGTGATAATTTGACTAGATGCGTTAAGTCAAACAAGATTGGTTGTGAAGTTGTTTTCCCTAGGAAGTTGTGTTATCCTAAGGGAACTTGCACAAAAATGGATGATTTGACAAAGTGTGTTATGCCAATGTTTTGGAGAACTAATAGACTTTAAGAAGTTGTGTTATCTCAAAGAAAATTTGTTCAATGATTTGAGACTATGTTGGCTAAGTGTGTTAAGCCAAGATATGATGATGTTGATTTAGCCCTCTAAGTTTAGTGTGATGTTTGATTCTAGAGTTCTCAAAAAGGTTTGATGATGAAATGAGACTTTGATTTGATGGATGAATGAATGGGAATGACAACTTTGATCTTCAACCTTAACCTAGATGTGAATCTCTTTCTACAAAACCTCGGTGTTGAAGAACACGCTTGACTTCCTATGGGAGAAATGCAAACCTTTGAAACAATTCGGGATTTTGTTGACAATAAAATGCATATAATGCTGGATTGTTCCTTGAGGCTTTTCTATAAAAGTTATAAACCAATCTTTCCCTGAATTCGAAAAGTCTCTCAAGACGCTCCTCACGAGTTTTTAGACTAAGCTTCTTGAACTTTGGTTTTGGGATTTTGATCTTGCGGGAAATCATGTTAGACAACACATGTGTAATCCAATTTGTCTCTTTATCTTGGTTCAATGAGGTTCTTTTTATCCAAGACACTTGCTTGCTTAGGTTTTCAAACTATATGTCTAGTGTCCCATTCTCTTTCTCATCCCACAATGTCCTTTGTGTGGAAATCGAGGAAAATAGGGCAAAAGTTCCTTATGTTTATCCTTATTGGAAACAAATGATGATAGAATTTGCACACTTAGAAACCTCTAGGAATGTGATTCCTAGGGAAAGCAAGAGTGGGCAAGTTCGTCAATAGGTATTTGTTCCCCACAAGGTGTTTGAAATTTCAAGGTTTTTGTGTATGTTTGTTTTCCAAATGTTTTCAAGATCAAGCAATGTGTTTTTTCCAAGCACTTTCACACTCCTAGGTTGATGAGACAATACCTTGTTGGGTTCCCACTTGGATAAATCCAGCTGCGCATATCTTGTGCGAATGGCTAAATGCTTGACCACACTGGCTCCCCTCCACGCACTCACTTATTCGGGTCAGCCAAGCATTAGTACCCATGAATCTCCCATGGCATACTTTCCATTTCCACAACAAGACCGCATGTTATGTGGGGTGGCTTCAGAGGACATGACCTCTTGCACCAACAAGATAGATAAGGTTTTGGCCAATTTCTAAACAAGGGTTCTAATTCGGGCATTCCGTTCGTGGGGGATTATCCAACGTCGGCGAGAGTCCATTGCTGTCCATCTCGTCGGAATAATCCTCGTGATATTGGCCTTTGTTCCAATATCCACACTTATATCCCGGGTGGAAGTCGCTTGGCTTTAGCGTGTTCCCGGTTGGGTCGTTCCCTTGGGTGATTACTTTTTCCCACAAGGCAGGCCCTCTAAGTTAACAAAAGCAAGCTAACATATTCCGTCGTTCACACAACCCTTGTTGAAAAAAACAAAGGGGAGAACCTCCGCAATATATCGTGCTCACACTCGCATGTTTTGTTCAATTTTAAAATGCCCAAATTGAAGTGTGGAGGCAATCTTTTATGCAACTTAGGGTCATCAAAAAGACTTTTGATTCTCAAGATCGCCGTGAAGCGCGAGAGAAGCGCATACGCCCTTTTAAATGACACTACTTTGCAAAAAAGTTTACAAAACACAAAGTACACGTTCAATTTTAAATTCCTCAAAGCAATTATGAGTTCGTTTTAAAAGCACCAATTGAAATGTGAAGTTGCCTTGTTCAATTTTAATCCCAAATCAAAATCTAGTGAATGTCTAAGGTTCAATTTTAACCAACTTTGAAAAGATCAAGTCATTGATTGATTTTAAGCCCAAATTGAAAAGTGAGTTAGCCAAAAACAGAAAAAAAGGGTAGTAAATGGAAGCTCCAAACAAGCATTAAAAAATGCTTTTCAAGTTTCTATTTGCAAGAAAACCTCCAAGTCCACTATATTTGTCTTCACTTTTGTTTCAACCTTCAACTTCAATCTTGATGTCAACCAAGAGTTCAACACCTTGATTTTTTAACCTATTCTATTCTATGATGGATTGGTGCCCTCCATGAAGATGTGAGAGAGCCCTTTCCCAATCCCTTTCTAAGCCAAATGAAATAGACAATGAGTTGCTATGAGCTCAAGTTGCCTATATTGTAGATGCATTCAAAATGTCTTGTAAAATGAGAGAAGATGCATTGCTTTTATAGAAGAAGTTGAGAGAAGAGAGGCCAAGTTTAGCCAATGTGGGACTAAATCCCCTCCAATAGAATAGAGCCACTTGGCATGATGGGATTGGTCAAGGCTTGTGCAAGTTTTGGCCAATGTGCCCATTCAAATTTGAAAAATGTCAATAAATGCATGTTGTTGAGGGTTTTGGGGGGAATAATCTTTGTTCAAAAAAGTCAAAGATGAGAGTTATTGAGGGAAAATAACTCTTTTTAATAAATCAATAAATTGATTTATTGATGCAAGTGGGTGGGTTAGTTAGGAGTTTAGATTTGACTCTAGTTGAGTCAAAAGCTAGAGAATGCTAATTATGATTAGAAGTTAATTAATTTAGATTAATTAACTTAGGGGATTTTAGGGATTTGATATGTGATTTTAAATCAGTTTGATTTATTAAATCAAATAAGAAGAACCTTAGGAACTTAATTAAATAATTTGATTTATTTAATTAAGCTTGATGAACCTTAGGATTAAATCAATAAATTGCTTTAATTGATTAGTAGAAGAAACGAATGCATGGTGTTAGTTACAGTGGAATGCATAATGTTATTTTTGGATGTCTACAATAACGGATATTAGCCATTTAATTAAATACATTTGATTTAAATAAATGAAGAGACTTAAGGAGATAATTAAATAAAAATGATTTATTTAATTAAAGAGATAACCTTAGGAGATTACTCAAATAAACCTGATTTATTATGATTTTAATTTTGCATGTCTACAGTTTGCATTCAATATCGCCTTTATGGACCCACAAAGTTTCACCTTTATTTCCTAGCATCGCCTTTGCAAGAAGAGGAAGAAAATTAACTTTGAAAACTAAAAGCAAATATTTTGAATGCTCACTGTAATAGCTTAGGCTTTCCAATTCTACTTTTCATTTTTTATTTTAGGATGAACTAGCATTTACTTTAGGCTTAAAATTAATAATTGACTCAAGCTTTGTCAAAGTTCAACTGAAATTGAACATTATAAACTTACTAGACTTTACTTTTGGGCTAAAATTGAACAAGAAAAAGTCATAATTTTCTTGGTTATTTAAAATAAATTCATCATTTTTTTTATGGCTAAAACAAACAAAGGATTAAATTGTGTGATCTTGTCTTTGGTGCATTTTGAGTGTATATCCTCTCCCCTTGCACTTTGTGCAATCTTGGGTGAACAGAAACAATCCAAGAGCACTTTTATGCTTTGTGTCACCCTTAAGAGAGGACTTACAATGATACACACCCAACAACGAGAAACTCATCGAAAAGTTCTTACAAGCATGTTTATCCGCGAGCTATATTAAAGGTTGGGAAATCATGAGAATGTACCTTCGATCAGGTGGACTATATAACATATTGCGCCTAGTACCATTCCTTAAGTGGAATGAGAACGGTAGTAGGATCCTTAAGTGGCAAAGTGGGTGCATATATAGTTGGGTGTTCTCAGTTTGTTACTAAGAACCAAATTGTCTAGTTACCAAAAATCCTTAATACTTGTTGGTGCAAGAACTATTATTCTAAATCCACCCCACATTTGTACTATTCAAAGTAGAAACAAAAAATCCTTAAGGTCTTCAAATGTTCAGTATTTTGATATTTGGTGGTCCCAAAAAGTGTGTTGTGGAGGGTATCCAATGTTGCCAAATCTCTTTCTATTCACTTTCTCTTAGTGTTTTGAGAAATCCAAGTGGGGACTCGACAAAGTATGTAGATTTCTAACCTAGGATTGTTCAATTTGTGAGTTAGTCAAAACACATTGCTTGGATCTCAAACTTTGAAACAAGCATTAAACAAATCATCAAAATTTCAAACCCTTTGGAAAGAGTGAATACCTATGAAAGGTCTAATTATTAATACTTGTCCCTAACAATTTTATCCTTAGAGGATTCTAAATATTTGGGCTCACATCTCAATTTACTCTCTCCAAAGTCAACGTAGGGAAACTATGGCCTTGACTCTTTGATTTTAATATAATAGACCTTTTGAAAATGGAAAAGAGCTAATACATAGACATTTAGTGTGAAATTTAGGCAATATGTGTTGATGTCATAAAAAGAATCCATTTAATCAAGATAAAAAGACAATTGAACACCACACATGTGTTTGTTCTCATTATTTCCTACAAAGTCAAGATTCTAAAATAAAAATCTTTATGCAAAAACATCAGTTTTAGGTATCGCACTCAAAAATCTATCAAAAGGACATTTGCAAGATCATGATGGGCCAAAAAGTTGTGATATGTAAGTGATATGATGGCCCATGTGGCTAACGACATATTTTTTTACCCAAAATTGATGAAACAAAAAGGGTTTTTAAATAAGATTCTCAACTTTCCACTAATATAAATTATACTTTACTTTGAATTTAATAAATAACTATTATTCATTTTCTATTTGAATTACAACTAATGTCCTAATTGATAGGCCGATTGAAAAACATCTATATCTTTCAAACCGTATCACATTTTTCGAATCTAAAACATGTGTCACATTCTATGCTTCACATACTATAGGATTAAAAAAAATAAAATTGAATTTCATGAATTTTTGACCAAGTTAAGGCGGTTAGACAAACGAGTATTTATATTTTCAAAAATTTGTAATAAAAAAATAATAATTAATTATTTACTTGGAAAAAAATTACAAAAAAATACGCATCACATCGGGACATGAGTCCTCTACTTGTATCTAAAATATTATAAAAAAATATTATCATTTTATTGTGGTTAGGGTGGTCAGACAGACACCTACTTCTAATTTTTCCCTTGAAATTTAAGTACTAGTTCATTGAAATTTCAAATTTTCACCAAATAGAATTTTAATTTTTTTAATTAAACTTAGTATTTTAGAAACTACATTAAATTTTCTTGCAGATTCTATTGTTACATATTTTTGAAATAATTTAGATAACTTATTCAAATATTTACATCAAGTTGCCTAACTCTGTTTTTTTCTGAATTTTATTACCACTTAAGGGCCTATTTGTTTCATGATGATCTTGCACATACCCAAAAAATACATTAGAAAGTGCAAGCTAAGGCAATACACCAGGATTAGCAGGAAGGTAACAAGGTTTTAGAGACTTATTTTTCTCAACAATCTAGACAGGTATGCTCAAATGAACCACTTCTTGGATCATATGAACCATATGGTTTCTTAAACACTTTAGAGGTTTACCATATTCTTCGACACCTTGGTATTGTAAACAATTTTTTTCTCGGTTTAGCTATGATAAAAAAAAACACTTATATTTTTCACAAATAAAAACCATCTATGCTAGAATTTTGGTGAATCCTTAAATCAAATTCAAAATCACCTTATTTAGCTAGGTGTGTGTGAATGAATCCTTCCCACAAATTCAGTAAAATTAGCACCCTTTTGGATAGGTTCACCCCAAGATCACATCCAATATCTTGGGATCTACAAGTTCATCATTCAAATCAAACCAAATCAAAATTAAAAAAAAAATCCTAAGGTATAGGATTCATCCAAAGTTTTCAAAAGTTTAAACATCCATACCATTAACCCTTCGTTGATCACATCATCATTATTTTATCCTTAAACATCCTATAATTTTCTTTTGGTAACTAATGTTTAGATCAACCAAGGGAATTAGAGTTTACCTCCCATATCCTTAAAAGTTGATCCCAATTTTATGGTCCAAAAAAGGTCACAACACAAGATCATGGAGAAAAAAAAGGAAACATCCACCTCAAGAAGGTTACATGTGGATAGATCACAAATCCAAACAGTTTCCCTATCCATTAGACAATTTGACAATGTTACAAATAAAGGTCTTGGTTTCATCACCTTACCCATTACTGTCGGAATGGTTATGCTAAAAATTCCTATCTATGTCATGCCCTATGATCTTTCTTATAATATCCTCTTGGGATTACCATGAATACATGAGATGCATGCAGTACCCTTGACCCTTCATCCCAAAACAAAATTTGTCTATAATAATGAAGTTTATCGAATTGACATAGATCCTGAACCTGAGAGTTTCTTACAACTTGAAAAGGGCACATCAATTCCTTTAAATACCTTAATTGCTACCTCCAATAATGCCCCTTCTGAAAAGAATCAACTTGAAGATAAACCCATGTTTATTTTACTTGGTGATGATTGGGTATCTTTATAATTTACCCCTTCCTTTATGGGTGAGTGTATTGTCACACGAAAAGAGGACACCCAACAAAAACAATCAATTGTCCTCTCCATCCAAATAGAGGAACACCCCTCACACATCCACCTCATCTCCTTTGGATGAACATGCTACATATACAAAAAAAATTGATGAGAAATATAATCAACAACCCACTAACTCACAAGAAATGGAAAGAATTTATAGACGTGGTTACAATTTTATTAAACAATTAGGCAATGGTAAAGGATGTTGGAAGCATGAACAAGGAATTCATGTACCCATTGAATCTAATACACAAGGAACTAATAATGGTCTAGTCTTTTCATTTTCTAAGACTACAAAAGCCACTCAACAACCCTCTCTCAACATCAACACTATAACAGGCACATCTAGAACCAACCTCACGCTCAAACACGCTAAATTTTTAGATGTGGATTCTCCCCTCTTAACGTATGTTCATGACAATGACAAATTAAAACACTTATTAGGTGCTTTAGATAGGACTTCCCGCTCCAAGAGATATGGCTCTTGTGTTATGATAAGATTTTAGTGTAATATTAGTCACATTAATGAACCTCACATGAGAATAGAACCATATGATCCTGAAGTTCCTAAGGCTAATGCACTCCCTTTAGGTGACACCCTAGACATCCCAATGGATATAATTGAGAAATATAAAGTCCTTAAGATTTGGAAGTGCCTTGATGATGAAGAACAAGAGGATCTTGCAACCTTTCTTCATACCTTTCTTGAACTATTTTCTTGGAAATATTCTTATATGCCTAGACTAGATCTCGAGACCATCACCCATGACATTTTCCTTGCTGAAAATGCTAAGCCTATTTGCCAAAAAATTCAAAAAATGAATTCTAAGATTGCCTTGTGTGTTAAAGGAGAACTAGAAAAACTCCTTGACACAGGTTTCATTTTCCCCATTGATTATTCTCCTTGAATATCAAAAATTATCGTGTTGGCCAAACCCGATAATCGTGTTAAGATATGTATGGATTTTACAGACTTGAATAAGGCCTCTTTAAAAGATGATTTTCCTCTTCCTAACATCGACATGATCATGGATTCCACTGTTGGACATTCTTTGTTATCCTTTATGGATGGATTTTCAAGGTACAATAAAATATTCATCAACACACAAGATCAATATGAGATGGCCTTTATATTCCCTTGGGGAACATTTTGCTGGGTTATGATGCCTTTTGGTTTACAAAACATTGGTGCTATGTATCAATGAGCAATGACCTTAATCTTCCATGACTAAATCCACAAAATCTTAGAAGTTTATATTGATGAAATTCTTGCTAAATCCTTAACTCATTAAGATAACGCAAATTTCCTCCACCAAATCTTCAAACCTATGAATAAATCCCAAAAAGTGTGTCTTTGGAGTAGATAGTGGTAAAATTATAGGGTTTATCATATCTCAAAGAGGCATCAAGGTGGACAGAAAGAAAATTGATGCTGTAATTAATATGCCACCACCTCATAAATTTTCCCAATTATGTACCTTACATGGACGGATACAAGCCATTCGTCATTTTGTCACTTTCTTAGCCAATCATATGTTACCCTTCACACATCTCCTTAAAAAGGATGTCATCTTCAATTGGAATGATAATTGTAAACATGCCTTTGAGATTTTGAAAGAATACCTCATAACTCCATCTATTTTAAAGTCTAGTATACCCAACCAACCTTTCATCCTTTATATAGCTACTTTTTCCCATGCTCTTACTATGTTGTTGGCTCAACACGATCCCAACGGTAAAGAGCATCTTGTTTATTATAATAGTAGAAGGCTCCTTGATTATGAGACTTGTTAATCCACAATTGGAAAATGATGTCTGGATCTTGTATTCTCTACTAGTAAGTTGTGACATTAGTTACTTAATGTTGAAGTACAGGTGATGAAAAAGTTTGACCCTCTAAGATATTTATTCAATAAAACAAATCTTTTCAGACATCTTGCTAAATGGTTCATGTTGTTAACTGAGTTTGACCTTAATTTTATTGCTCAAAAATCAATAAAAGTCCAAGCCCTCATGGACCATTTAGTTAATGCTCCTTCACCTTTAGTGTTTCCCACCAATGACTCTTTCCCTAATGACAGTGTGTTTACTATAGACCTCCCTACATGGGAATTTTACTTTGAAGGATCCAAGTGTAGAATGGGCTCTGGTGCTGGAGTTATTTTGATTCCACCTATGGGTAAGAATATTCCCTTATCCTATCATCTCAATTTCCTATGTACGAATAACACAACTGAGTATGAAGCATTAATCATTGGATTACGCGCTGCATTAGACAAGGAGTTTAAAGACATAAATATCTATGGTGATTCACAACTAGTAATTAAAAAAATCAATCATTTATATCAAACTAAACATGAAAAACTTTATTAATATAAGGATCTCATTCTCAATATGTTAGAGTAGTTTAAATCCTTCACCATTGATAGCATCCCTCACAAAGGTAATCATCATGTGGATGCAATGGCTACTGCAACCTCTCTTATAGATCTCTCATGTTGATCCTTCTGAAAAAGTAGTATTCACCATTCATCCCATTATGAAACCCTCCATCACTGATAGACCTGATGATGTTTATCCCACCTTTCTTGATAATTAGTGTGAATAGTATGATGCCATCTATAATTATCTAAAGGATGGTACCATTCCCGAATCTACAACTAGAAATATCTCCATTCACCTCAAAAAGTTAGCCACTACATATATTATCCTTGCCGATATATTGTATAGACGATCCTTTCGTGGAATCCTTTTGTGATGCCTCAAGGATGCTAAAACTCATGGGTATGTGCAGGATCATCATGGAAAAATAAATCCCTTAAGTGGCGATAAAAATTCAAAAAATCAGAGTTAGCCAACTTGACATAAATTTTTTAATAAGTTATCTATATTATTTCAAAAATATATATCAAGAAAATTTGTAGAAAATTGAATGTAGTTTCTATACTACTAGATTTTTTATTTATATTTAAATCTATTTGGTGAAAAATTGAAATTTCAATGCAGTAGTACTTAAATTTTAGGGAAAAAATAAGAAGTAGGTGTTTGTTTGACCACCTTAACCACAATAAAATGATAAAAAATATTTATAATATTTTAGATATATGTAGAGGACTCATGTCCCGATGTGATGCATAGTTTTTTGTAATTTTTTTCCAAGTGAATAATAAATTATGAATTTTTTATTAAAAAATTTAAAAAATATAAAAACTCCTATGTCTGACCACCTTAACTTGGCCAAAAATTCATGAAATTGAATTTTTCTTCTTTTTTAATCTTATAATATGCAAAACATAGAATGTGACGCATGTTTCAGATTCAAAAATTCTGATACCATTTGAAAGCTATAGATTTTTTTCAATCAACCTATCAATTAGGACTTTAGTTGTAATTCAAATAGAAAATGAATAATATTTATTTATTAAATTCAAAGTAAAGCATAATTTATATTAGTGGAAAGCTGAAAATCTCCTTTAAAAACCCTTTTTGTTTCATCAATTTTGGGTAAAAAAAAGTCGTTAGCCACATGGGCCATCATATAACCTACATATCACCACTTTTTGGCCCATCATGATCCTATACATACCATCATGTTGCCCTCAAACAAGCCAATTCTGGTACTTGTGGAGGACATTTTGGAGGAAAAACCTTAGTGCAAAAACTCCATCGTATGGGTTATTACTGGATAAACATGGAAAAATATTGTTATGCGTATGTTAAGCGATGAATTCAGCTAAGAACATAGACATTTGATCCACGCTCCTGCTTCTGATCTTCATACCCAAATACCTATTTGACCCTTCTCTATGTGGGGATTGGAACTAATCGATAAAATCTCCCCACCTTCTTTTGTTGGACATACGTTCATTATCACTGGTATCGAATATTTCACAAAATGGGTCGAAGCCATTCCCCTTCAATCCACAACTGCTAAGTTTTTATGTCATTTCTTATTGGAACACATTATCACTCACTTTGGCCTTTCTTCTACATTAGTCTTAGATAATGGTACCCCCTTTAAGAACAACAATGTGAAGAAGTTTCTCGAGACATTCCATATTCAACATCAGTTTTCAACACCTTATTAATCTCAATCTAATGATCAAGCTGAGAGTACTAATAAAATCCTTGAGAAAATCCTTAAGAAGACTGCCAATCAAAACCAAAAATATTGGCATACACAATTGCAATATGCACTATGGGCATATCCCATGACTATTCATTCTTCACTTGAAATACTACTGTCAATCTTGCTTAAGGTACTGAGGCCATCCTAGCTTTAGAATTAGAAATCCCCACATTGATGATTTCTCTCCAAGGTCTCGTTGATAATGAAACCTATTTGGAACAACGTCTACACCAACCTGAAATGCTTGATGAACAACGTATTAATGCTCTCAAGCATCTTCAACCTTATGCTAAATATTTGCAATGCAAACATGATGTTGGTGTCATTCCTAAAACATTTAACAAAGGTGATTTGGTTTTATATGAAAACCAACATAATACCACCGCCGATTACGGTGACAAAGGTAAATTCAGTCCTAATTGGTTAGGCCCCTATGTGGTCAATATGAATTATGGATATGGTGTTATACCTTAATCAAGTGCGATGGAATTCCTCTTAAGGATCCCATTAATGCAATGCATTTATGTAGTTATTATTTTTAATCCCCTTTTTGAATTGTATGACTCATAGAGAAGTGTTGTTATGACTATCGAATTTTATCCTATTGGCTCTCTCATTGCTTCATTCTTAACGCATCATTCTTCTTGTGTCTTAAACACTAAAGTAGTTATTTAATTCATTTTTATAATTACTTTAGATTTTATACTATTCACTTTTCCCTCCTGTGTGTTATGTTACATTAAAATCATAAGTGCATAACATATTTCTTCTTAATGTTGAATCTAATATACATTCTAAATGTGTTTTAATTAGATCACATACATTTTGATAAATCATGTTGTCATTAATTAAATACTCTATCAAAGGCTATTTCATTTATAATATTGTCATTTAGCATCCACACAAACAAATTACACCATATAAAATATAAATGCATATATATACATATATTTAAAGTCTTTTGTACATGTCATCATAGTATATAGTGAAAATAAGGACCGTGATTACCAAATCCCTTGGGATCTTGTACTCGAGTTGCATTGGTAGTAGAACATCATGAGACAAATGTGCGTGATCGTGACCATGATCCACAAAATCTAAGCAAGAACTTCATCCCCTCCATCCATGCGAATGTCAACCATTTCTCACCTACTATTTGGTCCATCTCTTCCTGTAATCATGCCACATATCTCTCTAGTCTCTCTACCTCTATTGGGGGCTATGATGGTTGTGCTTGTGGTGTAGCTCTCACTTAGGAGACTTACCTACTTGGGCCCTCATAAGCCACTTGCAATCTCATGAAGGGTCTCAGGGTATCTTGCTCTCGCTCCATGATTGGTAGGGCCATGTAGTCAATATCCATCTCCTCTTTGTTGAACATTGTTGACAATGTCTCTACGGATACCTGATATAGGAACTCTTGCCAACCCTTCGTAGGCCCTATAAAATACAACTAGAATTTCATCAATACACATCATGATATATATATGCATTAAATCATACGTCAAAATATAACACAATCATCTATCAAAATTAAATATCATCACCTATATCTTTGGAAGAATGTGGAATGCCCACCTCATCCTATGTAGGGGCCATAGACAATGTGCTCACCTCTCCTCGGCTACAAGTGTTAGCATCTGTTTTGCTACTATTTGGGATATATTTATATGTACAGGTGAGACCTCTCCTTGCTCATATCGGTCCCTAGTTTTTGCATCATCATCATCACTCAAGGGTGGCTCCTCTACTCTCTCCTCACCATCCTCATCCTGCTCCTCCTCCTCCTCCTACTCTCCCTCTTGTTTTTCATAATCTAGGTCTCCATCCTTATCATACTCCTCATCAATGATATTCATAAATATGTCAGCAAACCTGTAGCGTGTCTCCTCAGTTCTATCCTCTCTCTCTCCCTCCTCCCCCTCATCTGGTATAGGCTCTGCCTCTACCATAGCCTCATCCATCGGGAACATTGGCTCTAGTCGTGATGCTCTCCACCACTTCTCATAGTCCCATGTGGCCCCAACATCATCTATATCATCCACAAGTGGCTAATCATTATCCTAATAGTCTGAGTCACTTTGGATAACATCATCTAGTGTGAACCATGTTATATCCCCTAACATTTGAGCAATCCAAAAATACCTCTTGAATGATGATTGTGGCTATGGTGGTGTTTGTACCTATCCAAACTACCTCATAACCCGATCATAGTAGAATGGCTGCACTATGTGATTGTGTCATCCTGCGAGGAACCTGCTCATCTATAACCTCCTCTACTATCCGGTATGATTTAGCCACTGAAGAATGAGATGGTATGGCCTCCAAAGGATATCATCCTCTTCTAGTATGTTGAATCTCACCCTCTAAAAGTGCATATCACCGTACTACCATAGTCATCGTAATTGATGGCAAAATGCTCATGGAGAGGCCACTACTATTGGATACAGGAAGCCAACTGATTGTGTACATGTGATATGCTCTAAGAACCATACCTATAAGAGTGGGAAATGTACCATACTATCAAGCTCTCAAAATACAAACTGACCAAGTTCATAGTACAAATGTGCTAGAATGCATCATCCCCAATTGTAAACCATTTGATGCTCTGCCATCCCTTGTACTAGATGTATTAGACCACCCTCTAGATGACAGAGGACCAATGCTATGGTAGGTATCATAATCTTCCTCACCACTGGTGCTCGTGAATAGAGTAACATCACCAACTCAATCCACCATGTGACTCTATCATCATGTACTAGACCATTGAGGCAGTACTACATGTATTCCCATTGCTCCTAGAAGGACCATCCCCCTCTATAGGCACACTCACTCCCCTCAAATAGGAACTCAAAGTATGCAATGGTCATCTCATCCGTCAATAGGTGGAAGGTCCATGTGTCAGTATTCCACCTCCTACACAATTCCATCAGCATAGCATCATGATATATCATGGGAGGCATGAGATATGCCTAGTAGATCCCCACTGCCTATAGATGCTCCATCTCTGCTACTAATAAATTTTAAGCCAATTCTCTCAGGAAAGTCAGCTTTCCACCGCCTAGACATTGACGAGAATGCGTGGGTACCTATACCAATTATCAAGCATTCTTAGATTAGACTAGGGTGATTTCACAAAGCAAAGGCTCTAGAATCAACTAACCTCATGATGGCATTTCTTAGTCGCCACCTGATCTTGTAGTACATCCAATCGCGTAGTGGTGAAATCACATGTGCTCGTAATCCCCTCATTCTCTTCTCATCACTCCTCAATGTTACAAAAGGTAAATAATAAAGTAAGTGCATGTTGACTCTATTTTTCATTCCTTTTAAAATAATCATTTTTACACACATGTGCACAATCATACATTTTTACCATGTTAGCCCTTTAATGTGTTTTTTAATTCAAATCAACATACTGGGTGCTACTAAGCTCAATTTTTGATGTCATTTTTTCCATCAGAATAATATTTCCATGCCCTACATCATCATTCATCTATCATTATTAGGCATGGTACTTGGAAATTCCCTTCGATATACGTGTCTTCATTCATCATGGTTAGATTGCTACCTTGATTCCACCTCTATAAAAAAATAAGAATCAAGGGGGTCCATACATCTACCCTCAAATTTGGTCATTAGGGATTGATATGAGGATTTTGAGGACTTCTAACAAATTTGTGTTGTAGGATGCGGTTCCTAACATTGTGGTTTTGCATGGCCCCCCTAAAAATCATGTGTTCTCGACATCCCCTCTATCTCTTCTCGTCACTCCTCAATGCTACAATAGGTAAATAAGAAAGTAAGTGCATGTTTACTATATTTTTCATTCCTTTTAACTAACTCATTTTACACACATGTCGACAATCATACCTTTTTACCATGTTAGCCTTTTAATGTGTTTTTCATTCAAATCAACATATTGGGTGCTAGTGAGCTTCATTTTTTATGTTGTTTGTTGCGTCAGAATCATATTTCAACACCCTACATCATCACTCAACTATCACTATGAGGCATGGTACTTGGGAATTCCCTTCAATATGCGTGTCCTCATTCAATGTGGTTAGATTGCTACCTTGATTCCACCTCCATAAAGCAAGAAGAATCAAGGAGGGCCATACATCTACCCTCAAATTTGGTCTTTAGGGATTAAATAAGAGGGTTTTTAGGACTTCTAACAAATTTGTGTTGTAGGATGTGGTTCCTAACATTGTGGTTTTGTAGATAACTACAATGGGGGCTTCATTCTCCTATCTTTTTAAATGAATATCCTTTTATAAAAATAAGGTGTATTGTTTTTTTAGAGTCCTTTAGCATACATATGCATGTAGAGTCACATGGGCACTAAAGTGGGGGTTAAATGTGTCACCAAAAAGTGTATACCTAAGGAAAAGGATAATTTTGTGCCCGTTTTGGTCCTACTTTAGGTCCCCTTTCATCAGTTATCACCCTAAAACAATATTTATACGCCCCTAAGGTTTGTTAATTTTGACTTTAAGGCCTGTTATACCTAAAGGATCATTTAACCCCCCATAAGAAATATCAAAATTATTCAAAAAGCACTATTCCCACTCCAAAATCCCTTAGTGGGACTAGGTCACCCAAGTTGGTGGCCTAGTCCTTTTTGTAGATTTTTGTAATTTCAAGCGGGAAGATGAATATTTTATCATAAGTTCCTGATGGGTTTTGGCCTCTTAAGTCAAAATTCTCGACAATTAGGTTTAATTTCTTATAAATACTCATTTTTAGGTCATTTTCCCTTTCTCTCTTAGTGATTTTTTCACATCCAACTCCAAGAATAAACTGCAAAACATCTTCCTCAAGAAGATTCATCTCTCTCAAAATAAATTTGAAGCTTTTAGACAACAAAAGTAGGTCTTTTTATAGGTCTTCAAGCTCACTCCAACTTTAAGATCACACATTGAAAAAGGTTAAACATAGATGCCTATAGAGAATCATGGAGAAAACTAAGTTGAAGAGGTGCAACTAGCCACCAAATCATACCTAAAGATTGTTTTCAAAGTGACTCCATCTTCTACTTTCAATCCATTTTCTAGATTTGAGGTTTACATCCCATTTTCATTCCTCTTTTGTACTCATTTTCAATGTTGTAGGGTTTCTAGGGTTGAATTCTTGCATCATTTCAAATATTTTACATGCATCTTATTCTAGCACAATAGAATTGGGTTTTCCTTTATTTCAGGTTTTCCTAGTTCTAAACACACTTAGAGCTAGGGTTTATGCAGATTTTCCATTCCATTACAAGTTTAAATACAAACTAGGGGTTTGACTAAGGCAAAACCCACATTAAAAATTCAAATATCTTTTGTTTTGCACGTTATTTTATAGATTTGGGTATAGATTCCCATGAAGAAATAGAATACAGACCAAAGGCGTTTGTGTCCACTTTCAATTTTCTAGAAAAGATGAAAGGGACTAGGTCACCCATAGTGGCGACCTAGTCCCACTAGAGGTTCTCGAAATTGAAAATCATAGATTTGGAGACCTAGTTGACAGAAATGGTTTCCAAAATAGTTTTCATGAAAAGGGATTAGGTTGCCCCACTTGGTGTAAGTGTCCCATCTCAATCGGAATTCAGATTTCTCAAGTTTTTTGAGGCTTCCACAACCTCCTCTTTGACCTACAATAGTTTCCAGGTGCACCCATTTTATTTAATAGGTTATTTCACTTAATTTAATCTTATTTTTAGCATTGTTACAATACATTATGTGTTTTCAAGAAACATATACTCCTACTTTAGGTTAAGTAGTTAGGTATACATATTATATTTCAGTACTTTACATATTCCATTACAAATTCAATCTCAAGCATTGAATGAATCATAAGATTTCATGTCCCTGGTGATAAAGGAAAACCCTCTTTGTCTTAGGTGAAAACCTTAGAAAGTTGTAGAGGACCCATTCCTTTAGCACCATATAAAGAATTATATTTTTGGTGGTTTTGTGCCAAAAATTAAGTGAAGAGCATTTGTAATTAAAGAGAACACAAAATTCATTCATCTTCAAAGCATACACAAGCCAAAAAATTTGCATCATGTTATGTCATGGCTCTTAGATGTCAATCTGTACCCCGAGGATAAAGGAGATAACCATACAACTACACATGCAACTTGAAATTTTATCAATACAATTATAAAGAAATATGCCAAATATTAAAAAGTGGTCATGGAAGCTCTAGGTGTACACCACAAAGATGAAAAGTGAAGTTGCTTCATGAAAATAACATGAGGGATGTGAACCAGAAGTACCATGATTTGGTAAACAAATCCCAAGTGTGTCTCTACAACTTATAAAGAGTATTACACCACCATGGAAGTATAATCTCACATCCAATATTGAAATCACATCCATAGTATATGAGAGAACCATGTTTTCAAATAACTTGAGATCAAACTCTACACTCTCCAACCTTAGTCTACATGTAGTGGGGAATACACATGTTGATGAAATAAAGAGAAAAGTGATGGAGATGGAGACAGAATATCGATAGTAGCAACATCGAAATTTATATTCACCATTGAAATCCATTCATAATTCTTCCCCATTGGCCAATGTGTAATCAATGCACATAGGCAATTCAAGAATAAAATAAAAATATTATTTCCACAAAGCCTCACAATTGAATCTTTTAAAGAAACTTGCCACCTTGATAAATTTTAGATGCACTTATGAAATAGAGAATGCCACACCCATAACGCATTCAAGGATACAAGAGATATATACACTAAGAAAGAAAAAAGATAATGCACACCTTTTTGAAAGAACAAGCGTTAAATCCCCTTAGCCAAATAATGATAAATACAAAATTTGATTATTATATGAGGCCTTTACTGCATAATTATTTCTACTTATTTTTTATAGAAAATTATATAAGAAAGAGACCTATCAATTTTCATGTTAGCCAAATTATCCACACCATTAGCTTGTCTATAAAAATTCATAAATTTAAAAGACATGAATTTCTGAGGCAAATATTTGGCATGGTTTAACAAGTATTTTAAATGCCAAGAATCTAATGAATTTCTTGATAGAGGACCAATAATAACTTGAGAATTCCATTCTACCACAATATGAGATTTCAAAACTAAGTGTCAATTCTAAACCAAGAATCAAACCATTAAATTCTACAATATTATTAGTACTAATACCCAACATTTTACAATCAATCCAAAAAGTAACACAAGTATGTGCAGGATTATCACAGAAAAAGCAGGCCCTTAACTAGCAAAAAATTCAAAAAAATCAAAATTAGGCAACTTGACATAAAAATTTGAATAAGTTATCTATATTATTTCAAAAATATGTAAGAATAGAATTTGTAGAAATTTTAATGTAGTTTTTAATTACTTGGTTTATTTAAAAAAAAATAAAATCGATTTGGTGAAAATTTGAAATTTCAATACAATAGTACTTAAATTTCATGGAAAAATAAGAAGTAGGTGTCTACCTGACCAACCTAACCACATTAAAATGATAAAAAAAAAAATTATAATATTTTGGAAATAAGTAGATGACTCATGTCCAAATGTGATGCATATTTTTTTGTAATTTTTTTCCAAGTAAATAATTAATTATAATTTTTTTATGACAAATTTTAAAACATATAAAGACTCGTATGTCTGACCACCTTAACTTGGTGAAAAATTCATGAAATTCATTTTTTTATTATTTTATCTTATAGTATACGAAACATAGAATGTGACACATGTTTTGGATTCAAAAAATATGATACTGTTTGAAAGCTATAAATGTTTTTCAATTAGCCTAAAAATCAGGACTTTATTCTTAATTCAGTAGAAAATGAATAATAATTATTTATTAAATTCAAAGTAACACATAATTTATATTGGTGGAAATTTGAGAATCTCCTTTAAAAATCCTTTTCGTTTCATCAATTTTGGGTAAAAACAAAGTCGTCAGCCACATACCCATCATATTGCCACTTTTTGGCCCATCATGATCCTGCACATACCGACACCCTTTAGTTATAGATCTTTAAGGTAATCTATATATGAGTATTATAATCTTTATTGAGGTAATGTAATTTAAATGTTGTACATTGGTGGATCAATGGAATGATGAGTACAAGCTCACTCTTCTTAGGTTTTTACTCCCTTTAGAAGGTTTATTTAAAGGTTTCTTGTATTAAAATTGTGTGAATGTATAATTATTTATTTTAGATGCATATTAGGTAGGATTCTTAATTTTATTTTTGGTTGATCATGGATATGCTCTTTCTTATCTATATTATCTAGTAGAATATTTATCAATTATATTTATATTAAATGTGATGTTGCTACCCTACATTATTTATCACATATGGCTTAATCCATTTGGATTGGTGTTGTAAATGGTTTATGCATAATTGTAATATATGATTGAGAATAAAAATGAAGAATATGATCATGTTGAACATGTGGCCAAATAAAAGTACATGCATAAGACCTTGGTAGCTTGGCTAATCCTAATAATCCTATGCAGCTAACAAATATGATGCATAAGTTTTTCATCAAGTTATTTGGTTTAGAGATCTTACAAATTTTGTGCAAAGGTCATTTCCCTAACTCTTTGTCTAGTTCATCTATCCTTCCTCTTTCATACATGACCATCCCTTCTCTTATTGTACTAGTATCTCTTAAATTTGTTCCCTAACATGGTCTACCTCCTAATTTTATCCAAAAAATCTTACCTACATCTCAGATACATTTTTTATCATATAAAATTTCATAAGATGAAAAAATTTATGCTATTGATTTGCATAAATAAACAAGATTTTATAAGTGTATATGATCCTCTAATGGTGATTAAAAATCAAGATTTCTTAAGCTTTGGAAATAGTGAGAAGAAACATATGCTACAAGTGAACTAGCAACAATCACATCAAGTAAAACTAACATAGAGAACCTCATATGCCATTCCCAAACAACTATGAAAAAAATAAATCAAAAAGGAAAAAATTCTACATTTTTTCACAAAAACCTACATAATCAATACATTTTAACCTTCAAAACATGGATACAATCTTAAATACTAATTAAAAATCTATAAATACTTCATAAATAAATCATGCTAATACAAAATTGAAAATATTTGAAAGAACCTAATGTTAGGAGAATACATCCACAATTTGTTAGCAACCTAAAAATTCATATAAAGTGATCTAATTTGTAATTTAGATGACATGTTATTGATTTAAAGACACGAAGTTTTTCAAGTGTACTCAAATATTAAGAAAAGCTAATAAGGACTTCCATATCCCTTCCTAGATGGACCAAAAATGGTCTGCTGAAAATTCATGTTAAATGCTTAAAGTGTTATATTCTTCCATAACCACCTCAAAAATCTAGCGAGCTAAGCCATTGCCAATCTCTGACTAATTTACATACAAATTGGTCAAATTCATACATGACTTGTTGCGGTAAGTAAATTTTTGAGTTCTCGACTTCTCTCTATTCAAAATGCCATTTTCTAACTTTGAACGGCTACCTCATATTCAAAAACTCACACTCTCACATGCATGTGACCTACCATAAATACACCTCATTTCTTTCTTAAATTTAAGATCATTAATCTTTATCTCGCATCATTTCGGATTTCGTCATTACTTCTTCGGTGAGCTGCATATTCTCTTGAGTTATTTATTTGTATCTTTCTCAGGTTTCTTTGGTACAAGGTCATTCTCTAGCAGTGAAGATGGGAAGATCTATTATAAATTGCGGAAGCATTAACCTAGAGTCATTAAATTTACAGCACAAATTAGATGCAAATAAATAATGAAAAAAATAAAGAAGAATAATAGGATAAATTGAAGCACACAGATTTACGTGGTAAAACCTTGACAATTTGCCAAGGAAACATCCACGGGGCAAGTATTGGTAATCTTATTACTCAAGGAAAAACAATTACATCTACAATGTTCACTGCTGTAACAATATTGCTCGTACAATACATCCTATTTTTCCTTCAAGAGAACAAATATTTATAACCTCTTGAAGAAAAAACAATAATCTCTCAACATAGAATAAAACCAGATTTATTCTTTCAAAGAAAATTGAAATCTTGCTTCTGAAAGCAAATAACTGTTCTTTTTCTAAAATAAGAGAAAGATTTTTTTATTGTTTTAACAATCTTGTTTTTATTGTTGTGATTGATTTTCACAATTTTTTTCTTGTTGTCACAATCCAACAATCTCCACCTTGACAACAATTTACCTAATACTTGCCCAAGCCCATGCATCACCCCTTTTGCATACCAAGAGAAGCCACACTCCATTTCAACTTATCTACCAGTACTGGTTTAGTAAACATATCTACACAATTTTTAGGTGTATGAACCTTTTCAAGGGTTACTCCACCTCCATCAATAACTTGTCTTACAAAATGGTACTTAATTTCAATATGCTTGGTCCTTTTGTGATAAGCTGGATTTTTGGCCAAATGGATAGCACTTTGACTATCACAAAATATAATCACTTTGTCCTGCACTTTTCCAAGCTCACCCAAAAGACCTTTCAACCAAATTCCTCTTTACATGCATGTGAGACAGCCATATATTTTGCCTCAGTTGTGGATAAAGCAACTGTTTCTTGAAGCTTTGACATCCAACAAATAGCTCCACCTGCAAGAGTAAAGACATAACCTGAAGTGGATCTCCTTTTGTCCAAATCACCTGCAAAATCTGAATCAACATAACCACATACTGAATCACTACAACCATTATAGGTGATACAATAACCACTTGTGCCTCTAAGATACCGAAGCACCCATTTCACTGCTGCCCAATGCTCTTTTCCTGGATTTGCCATGTATCTACTGACAACACCAACTGCATGTGAAATATCCGGTCTCGTACATACCATCACATACATTAAACTTCCTACTACATTAGCATATGGTACACGAGACATATAATCCTTTTCTTCATTATTACTAGGACATAAACTTGAAGAAAGCTTAAAATGGGAAGCTAAAGGGATATTTACTGGTTTCACATTTTGCATACCGAATCTTATGAGGATTTTCTCCACATATTTCTTCTGTGATAACCAAAGCTTGCCATGTTCCCTGTCTCTATGTATTTCAATGCCCAAAATTTGTTTTGCTGCTCCTAGATCCTTCATATCAAATGTCCTAGCCAACTGAGCCTTCAACTTATTAATTTCAACCATGCTTTTGCTTGTTACAAGCATATCATCAACATATAACACCAAGATAATGAATAAACCATTTTCCAAACTTTTAAAGTAAACACAATGGTCATACTCACTTCTTGTGAAGTTTTGGCTCACCATGAAGGAATCAAACTTCTTGTACCATTGCCTGGGTGACTGCTTCAGGCCATACAATGACTTCTTGAGTTTGCAAACAAATTTCTTGTTGCGATCTTGAACAAACCCTTCTGGTTGTTCCATATATATCTCCTCATCCAAATCTCCATGTAAAAATGTTGTTTTAACATCTAGTTGTTCCAACTCAAGATCAAGTAATGCAACTAATGCTAAAACAACCCGAATAGAAACAAGCTTAACAACTGGTGAAAAAATTTCATGAAAGTCAATACCTTCCTTTTGAGAATATCCTTTTGCTACCAGTCTTGCCTTGTACCTTTCAATTTTATCATCAATACCCTTCTTCAGTTTGTAGACCCATTTGCAACCAACAACTTTCCTACCCTTTGGAAGTTCTACCAAGTCCCATGTTTTATTCTTCTCCAAGGAATTGATTTCTTCTTTCATTGCTATTTTCCATTTAGCATTGTCAGTGTCATCCATTGCTTCCTGATAACAACTTGGTTCCCCATCATTAGAAATCAAAGCAACTGGTGAAACAAAATCATCATACCTTTTAGAAGGATTTCTAACTCGTGTAGATCTCCTTAGAGATGGTTGTGGTATTTCCACATTTTCCTGTATATTTCCTGCATTCACATCCACATCTTCATCTTCAGAAGCTTCTTCTTGCTCCCTATCTTTTGTAGATGGTTGAGTTTCCAACTGAACTTGTTGATATTGAGGTACTTGTTCCTGCTCCAAATCAACTTCTACAATGTCTGATTTTATTAGAGAAGATTCATCAAACACTACATCTCTGCTAATGATGATTTTTTGGGTAGTAGGATCCCACAATCTATATCCCTTAATTCCATCACCATAACCAACAAAAATGTATTTCTTAGATTTGGGGTCTAATTTAGAATGCTGATCCTTTGAAATAAGAGCATATGCATCACAACCAAAAATTTTCAGATTTGAATAATTACATGAATGACCTGTCCATACCTCTTCAG
The DNA here is from genome assembly GCA_007115665.2 of Sequoiadendron giganteum. Classification (NCBI taxonomy): domain Eukaryota; kingdom Viridiplantae; phylum Streptophyta; class Pinopsida; order Cupressales; family Cupressaceae; genus Sequoiadendron; species Sequoiadendron giganteum. The sequence continues at coordinate 161,989,834 of CM021102.1, read as the reverse complement.
GAATCTTACAATCTATTGCAACTGATGGTGATCGATTTATCAGATAGCATGTTGTATTAATTGCTTCTGCCCACAAGTCTTGCTCCAACTTGGCATTACTGAGCATACTCCTTGCTCTCTCTAGAAGAGTCCTATTCATGCGTTCAACAACACCGTTTTGCTGAGGAGTGTAAACTATGGTTTTATGTCTTTTGATCCCAGCTTCCTTACAATAATTTTCAAACTCCAATGATGTGAACTCGCCTCCATTATCTATTCTTAAACATTTGATTGATCTACTAGTAATCTTTTCAACCAATGCTCTAAACTGCTTAAATACACCAAACACATCAGCTTTACTCTTAAGAATATAGGCCCACACCTTTCTAGAGTAATCATCTATAAATGTCAAAAAATATGAGGCTCCTCCAAAGGAAACTGTAGGAGATGGTCCCCAAACATCTGAATGAATATAGTCTAGAACACCCTTACTTGAATGACTACCTGATTTAAACTTCTATCTACACTGCTTTCCAAAGACACAATGCTTGCAAAAATTCAAATTCAAAGACTTTAAATTTGGAAGTAACTTACGGTTCACCAGTACCTTTAGCCCTTTCTCACTCATATGACCCAATCGTTGATGCCATAAACGAGTAGAATCATCTGTTTCCTTAGATACCACTGCAACTTCATTTATCTCAGTATTCCCATTTAGCCTGTAAAGGTTTCCAACTTTTGTAGCCTTCATGACCATCAAAATTCCTTTGGATACTTTCAGCACTCCACCTTGACCAAAAAATTTATAACCACCAGAATCTAAAACTCCTAAAGAAATTAAATTCTTTTTAAGTTCTGGTACATGTCTTACCTCTGTTAATGTTTTTACAACACCATCAAACATTTTAATCTTAATGCTCCCAATCCCAATAGTCTTACATGAAACATTGTTTCCCACAAGAACAACACCGCCATCAATAGCTTGGTAAGTAGAAAACCAATTCCTATGTGGACACATATGATTTGAAGCACCAGAATCTAATAACCAATCCTCATCAGGTTGTGAAAAACCACAAACAGATAATACCTCATCTACCATACCTGAACTTGACTCAGCTGGATTTGCTTCCTTTTGGGAGTCATCGTTCTCTTCTTTCCTCTTCCAACAATCTTTCTTGAGATGCCCAGATTTATTGCAAAACCAACATTTTCCCTTACCCTTTTTGCCTTTTGACTTAGATCTGGATGTTCCTCTCGAAATCTCCCCTTTTTCTATGGATCGACCTCTTGCCACCATTGCTTCCGATGTGGAGGTTTCTGTATTAGACTTCCTGCACACCTCTTCAGACAACAAAGCTCCCACAATAGAATCAAATTCAAGGGTGTCAGTTGTGCTAAAGCTAATAGAAGTGACTAAGTGATTCCAGGAATCGGGCAATGAACACAAAAGAGTAACTGCCTTGTCTTCATCTTCGATTTTTACACCCATACTAGATAATTGAACAAATAAGAGTATTGAAAACATTTAAATGATCAGCAATTTTTATACCTTCCTTCATTCACAAACTATACAATTGCCTCTTCAAGTAGATCCGGTTTGTCAAGGATTTTGTCATATAAAGACTCTCCATTTTGCTCCATAAGCCTGCAGCCGTACTTTCTCCAACAATATTAAAAAGAACCTCATCTGCCAAACACAAACAAATTGTGCTAAGAGCTCTCATATCCAGATCTTCCCAATCCTCATCAGACATATCTGCAGGTTTCTTTGATTTTCTTACCAATGCCTTGTGCAAACCTTGCTGCACTAACAAATCACGCATTTTGAGTTTCCAAAGCTCAAAATTATTCTTTCCATTAAATTTCTCCACCTCAAATCTTGTCTTTGAAACCTTTTCCATTTGATGCTGTAGAATCAACACCAAATTCTAACACAGTTGCTGCAAAAAAAAAATTGCTCTTATACCAATTGTTATAAATTGTGGAAGCATTAACCCAGAGTCATTAAATTTACAGCACAAATTAGATGCAAATAAATAATGAGAAAAATAAAGAAGAATAATAGAACAAATTGAAGTACACAGATTTACGTGGTAAAACCTTGACAATTTGCCAAGGAAACATCCACGGAGCAAGTATTGACAATCTTATTGCTAAAAAAAAAACAATTACATCTGCAGCGATATTGCTCGTACAATACACTTCTTTTTTTCCTTCAAGAGAACAAATATTTATAACCTTTTGAAGAAAAACAATAATCTCTCAACATAGAATAAAACCAGATTTTATTCTTTCAAAGAAAATTGAAATCTTCCTTCCGAAAGCAAATAACTATTTTTTTTCTAAAATAAAAGAAAGATTGTTTTATTGTTTTAACAATCTTGTTTTTATTGTTGTGATTGATTTTCACAATCTTTTTCTTGTTGTCACAATCCAACAAAATCTTTTATCAAAGTGAAAGAGAAAACTAAAAAGATATTAATAAACACCATCTTAATATTTAATACATGTTCAAGAACAAAAAGAACAAAGTCTAAAGTGAAAAACCTCGAAAACATAACAAACAAAAATGGATCACATTTTTTACTTAATAAACAAGATCGTACCCTAATCCAATTGATTTGAAGGGTTTTGCAACACATCAAATCAAGAGAAAACATAATTTAAATTGTTTAACATAACATTATTCCCTTTGACCAACAATACTTTACGAAGCATGTGGGATCTGATCTTAAAAGAAACATTGGATTGTGTCGGTAGGTTGACCCTTCCTCGCCATCATTTCCAGGCAACCCATTTCCCGATAAACCCTATTTTAACGCGTGCAACCAGCTATCACTACATTTCGGATTCTGTCCAGTTTTTGCTCTGCTGGAATTTGACAAGCCTCGTTAAAGAAATACAGCTGATTTGCCCTGAGATTCGAGCTCGGGACCTCTACCTTTGTAGTCGTTGTCGTCCTTGTTCTCTACTTCCCTATTCAACCCACGTCGAGCCACTGTTCCATAAAAGAGTAGCATTAATCACAAATAACTCCACGAAAATTTATCCACTACCCTGCTGAACGAATGATTTACAAATAAACTCTCTGTTGAATCAAATCCAATATACGATCTAATTCTCTATATTTGTATTAGAACAATCAGAACAGTAATGAATTCGGTCACTACCTCTGAAGATCGACTGAAAGAACATAAAACAAGTCTGTTTTCTTTTTGCTTAAATCTTGATCTGGTGCATTGGATATGTACCTCGTCTTTATATGATCTGTGCATTTCAAGGAGGGCGTCGTAGTTGGTCTTGAGGGAATTGTAGTCATGGTCGAGAGCATCGTAATCTTTTGCCAGTCGCTTGGTTTTCCATCTAAATCGCCTGTTCTGAAACCACGCAGCGATCTGTCTGGGCGGCAGGCCTACCGTTCTGGCCAGCTGCAGTTTTCTGTCGGAACCCTGCTTGTTTCCCACTCCAAAACTTTTCTCCACTGTCTTCAATTGTTCCAACGTTAATCTTCTCTTCTTTATAGAATGAAGTATATTGTACATTCAAAGTGTCAAAGCAAGAATAGAATAGTGATATATCATAGATGGAAATGGAGATAATTATCGGATGCAAATCATTGCACGAGAAATATGTGGAGAAATCTTTGTGGAAAAAACTTCGACATTTAAAGAGATCCAAAATTTTTATTTATCTTTGTATAGAGTTATGTCAATACAATTTCCTTTTTTAAATTTTTGCAGTACTTTATTACATTTTGTACTTGCAAAAAAACTTACTTTCCTTCTAGTCCAAGCTCCAATATATACAGCCAAAACCAATACTAGCAATCGCACCCTATTGTGTGCAATGGGTACGCCGAAGATGTGTGGAAGTTTAATTAGGATATTTTTTGTCTATTTTTTGCATACATTTATTAAAGAATATAATATAAAATAATAATAGTAGTATAATAATATTATTTATAATTTATTTTTATTATATAATTATATTTTAATTATGATAATATATACTAAAACTTTTATGTAAACAAAAAAACAAAAAACAATTCAACCTTGTCTAAAATATATACTGAAAAATATTTTAAAATACATATTCCAGTGCAGTGTACAGAAAATCAAGTACATAGATATATAGTTTTATTAATTATGCTAATATAATTATTCCAGTGTGGTGGGAAGAAAATCAAGTACCTAAATGTGAAAAGGGTAAAAGAAAAAATGGTAGAAACTGACGAATGTGAAAATGTTGGCCCGAATTTTCATTTTAATAAACATACTTTAAAACCCTCATGGTAACCTTATTTTCAGGTTGCAGCTCACCAAATTGGAGAATTGAAAAGTTAATACCAGCAAGGAAGATTGTGGAGGAGTGGAAACTGATAGCAGCGGGGAAAGTAGTAAAAGAACGGCAAAAAAACAACCAAAAAAATAGCGAAAATGATGAATGGCTTAGATTCTTTTAATCGTGGTCCAATATGATCTACATCGTTCGACATCAAAAGAGCTTGGAAAAACTCAGCGTGTGATGCCTTTGACCTAACAAGAAACTATAAATGGTTTCCAATATCATGCATTAAAAATTATAAGTCAACTGGTCTACAAGCTAAATATACCTCATGGTATGTGCGAGGGAGTTGCAAGTATTTTTTTAGAAGCTTCAAGACATTTTACATGCGTTTGGTCATCCAACTTTACTAAAAGGAAAATACAACACACTAGATTTAGACAAAATATTAACTCCTTATATCTAAAAATAGATGCCCACTTTTTACACATAGTCCAAGATACATTTTTTTTTATATCTCTTACATTCTCATAGATATTTTCCACATTACTATAAATAGTGAAATTATCTTCCAGTTCACGCCAAGTATTTGAAGGTTTGGTCATTGGCTTGATTAAGCTTCTCCACTCCATGCCACCTTGCAAATAATATTCCAAGTGTCTAGAAAATCATTTAATTATCAACAATTATTTCTTCCCATCTGGAAGATAGAATTTCTTCCATTATTCTTGGAGTTAGATAAAATAATAATTGACTATAACATATTAAAGTTAAAATGCATAATCATTGGATTACAAGGTTGATATCACCAATGCTAACATTCTTATCTCAAAAATGAGGAGAGTCATCTGAAGCACCATCATCTTCATAGTAATTATCATCTTTGAGCTCTATGCAAATAGATGAAGAGGAGGATATTTCTCTTTTGCATGTATTCTTTGTAGATTCAAAGTTGCTTGTAGATCAAGGGTCTACAATGCAACCAAATTTTCATGCATGACACAATTTCACACTAAATGATATAAATAAACATCTAGTGTGAATGCATTGCAGTTGAAACTTACATCCAAAGAAATTCCTACATTCCAAAATTGGCTCACCAAGAAACTTTGAAAGAAGTGGAAGACAAAATTATTTCCACTATGATTAGCAGTTATGTTCTTAGCTATGTTAGGATTTTTTGATGCTTCATTGTCCATGTCATATTACTTCGAAAAGTATGATATTTTTTAATTTATTTCCATTTATTGCAATGCCTTTTTGGTCTCTAAGACTATAGGAATTTTTTGGCCACTTTAAATTGCCTTGATATTTCATTCCTTTGTAGCTACTACTACTAGAGTTAAAGTTTTGATGGTGAAAAATAATGGTAGCCTCACTTAAATGACCCTAGAAATTTATTTCCAAGGTGTTCCATAAGGTATATCTTACGAGACATCACTAGATGGTGTTCTTCCAATTCTAGATTTTTTTTATAATGCATTCTTTTGGCTAGAAAATTTTACTTTGATTGGATATTTTATGGGTAGTATCATCCCCCTCAAAAGAATGCTCAAAGATTACATCAACATGGCCTAGATCCAAGGTTAAGTGTATAGGGTATAGGGTTTAAGGGTTTAAGGTTATCTAGAGGTTAAGAGTTTAGGGTTTAAGGTTTAAGGGATTAAGGGTTTGAGGGTTGAGGGTTTAAGGGTTGAGGGATTAGGGTTTATGGCATAGTGTCGAGGGTAGAGGGTTTAGGGTTGAAAGTTTAAGGGTTGATGGTTGAGGCTTTATGGTTGAGGGTTAATGGATTAGGTTTTAATGGTTGAGGCTTGAAGGATTAGGGTTGAGGGTTGAGGGTTGAGGGATTAGGGTTGGGACAAAGAAACTTGAGAGATGGGGAGGGGTTGGGAGAGAGAGACCTGGGAGAGAGATGGAGAGAGAGAGTGTGTGTATTCTCTCTAGTCAGGGTTGGTTGGAGAGACTTGAGATAGGGAGAGGGGGTGAGAGACAGACCAAGGAGATAAGGGAGAGAGAAAGAGAGAGAGAGTTCTCTAGTTAGGGTGGGAGGGAGAGGGAGGGAGAGGGATAGGGAGGGATTAGGATAGAGAGAGAGAGACCTGAGAGAGAGAGGGGGTTCTTTAGTTAGGGTGGGATGGAGAAACCTTAGAGAGGGAGAGGGTGTGGGAGGGATAGACTTGAGAGTAGGAGAGGTAGATAGAGAGAGAGAGAGAGAGAGAGAGAGAGAGAGAGAGAGAGAGAGAGTTCTCTAGTTAGGGTGGGAGGGAGAGGGGTTGTGAGAGGGAGAGGGGGTGGTAGAGAGAGACATGAGATAAATGAGTTTAGAGGAAGAGAGAGAGAGAGTTATCTAGTTAGGGTGGGAGGGAGAGACTTGAGAGAGGGAGAGGGGCTGGGAGGGAGAGACTTGGGAGAGACAGAGAGAGAGAGAGAGAGACTTATCTAGCTAGGGTGGGAGGGAGATACTATTGATGGTGAAAATGACACAAACAACGTTAAAATAGAATATTTCTACTCTATTTCTCCTGAAAAAGATAGACAACATATAGTAGTCTAACTCCCAAGGTCCTGGTAGTTGGTTCTCAACTGTCTGTTGTTACTCAATCGGTCCATGCAACTGTAATGTTCAAGGGGCCTGTGTTGGTAACAAAGAATACAAGAAATGGCTTATTCATTGAGCTACTTTAATAGGGGTTTTAAATAAAAGAAAAAGATAGATCAGAGGGTAAATCAGAAAACATGAATCAAACTCATCTAACATCTAGACATATATCTTCAACAATGAATGTTTTCCATTAGATCAAGAAAACCAAAGCATGACACAATTCACAGAATAATCTATACCATTGTATGCATCTAAGGTGCTTATTTTAATTCACATATCACAACTATTTCAAAGATTCCAAAAAGAACACACATTCATTCATTGCCAAGATCATAGATCAAAAAACTTCAACAAATTCAATTCAATGATAATCTAACGAGATAATCCTTAAATCTGGCTTCTTCTAATGACTTTTATCACATAAGAAACAATCATGCTTCAGCACAATCACTGGCATACAAATAGATTATAACTCATCAGCCTTATCAAGTAAAACTTAATTCTAACACCATATTGCATAAACCTATAATTTTATTTAACTGTAAAAATCAAGTAACAATGTATCTCTATAATAACTATGAAAAATTCTATCTCCTAATATCAGGTGGCCAATTCTATTCTCTATTAGTTGACTCTTACAATATGATACCCAAAGGGTATTTATAGATATACAAAATTTGAAGTCCTCTTCTATTTTAATTCAACCCACCCTTTTAGGGATTACAATTATCTTTGGAAACTCAGTTAAACTGGAAGAAAAGAGAATAGAAGAGAAGAAAATCCATGCGCTTCAAAAATTGTCAGTGTTGCATGCAACATGCAAAGAAGAAAAAAGCCATGCATGCCTGAGATTTATGCATGTGAACTTTTCTCCATCATGTATTCATCATAGCTAGAGAAGACTTGTTGTAATGTGTCTAATTCAGGCCCATCCACCCAACTGTCTTCAAACTTAATTCTCTCCAACTCCACTGCAACAAACCCTCTCATATCCTTCAGCTTTGTCAACTCTCTCTTGGCTACTCTTATTTCTTCTTTGATTTCCATCAATCGATCTATTAGTAGATCTTCACCAACATATCCGCTCTGCATAACCTCTTTAAATATTTCAGTGCATTTCTGCTTTATTTGTCTTAAAGGTAAGCCTTCTTTTACAAGTACCTCAACATTTACTAAAATAGCAATAATGGCCTCCAATTCCTCAAATTACTCAATTAGCTCCTTACCATAATCTTGAACCTCATTTTATACTTGAATAGGAAATTTTTTATAAATCGGAGTATACAAGAAGTCGTTTCCAGAAAATCCTTATTATCTTCTTCCAATATTGACTATTCTAGGAGGGTAGTCTTAGGCAATTTATTGACCTCTTTCAATTTTAGGCCGTATAGCCTGTATTCCTCCTCTTGTGCTTCCAAAGGTTTAACATATTGGTTCATCTCTTCAATCAGCCCCTCAGTCGCTTTGTAAACCTCAAAACTATATTCTAATATCTCATCTATTTCTTGATTCAATTTACTTACCCACTGATCTAACATTTATGCCTTGCCCCTCACCTGTTCCAAATCCTCTACTTCCTTCTTTCTCAGCAAACCTGGGGTCTCAATTGCAGCAACCTGTTGTGATCTTGGAGTAGAAACATTCTTAAGGAAAGCATGCAATTGATCTAGTTGAGCCTTAAGCTCATCCTCCCTTTGATTATCCTTCAACATCCTTGACTTGGTTGAGGATACTACCACATCAATTTGATGCAGACCCAGGAGGCTCAATTATGCTGATTAGGCCTATTTTTCAAAGCAACATGCCTTTAAACCTATCATAGGACCATGAAACCTTGGTGCAGCAATTCATATGCCTTCAAACCTCCAAAATCACAAAAATATTCCATTGGTACGGACAAATACATGCCAAACTTGAAAAACCTTGTTTTAGGCACAATTCATGAGGGTTTATTGAAAATATGGGTTCCAAGACTTATCATAACATTCCACTACATTAGACCTTCATAAAATGACCTGCAAAAACTCAAAACACTATCACATATAGAGTTCCAATCATATTTTTCCAAAACCTTACTTTAGTTCCTCAATTTCACTTGGAAAACTCATGAAAACACCCTAGGGCATCCCCCTAAAACCATACATATTGTATTTTATGCATCCCAAACCATTGGTACATCTAAAATTCCATGAAACAAGTCATTCCACCGAGTTACAGAGCTGGAAAGCAAGTGGAATGACTAGAACATCATTTTTTACACCAATCAAACCCTCAAATTAGTTAGAAACAGGTAGTCCCAGAAAAATGAAGAGATCTCTCTCAAAACTCAATATTAGAACCTCTAATTGGATTCAGATGAAAGATATTTCATTCCCCTACAAGATGATATAATTCTCAGATCATATGGTGCTGGTAAAGATCCGTACAATGCTTGCAAAGTTCAAGAAAACAGGAAAAACATGGGATTTGAGACCACCCGGCAGTAAAACAAGGATATCTCACTCAATTTTTAATGAAATCACACCATTCCAACGCCAAAAGAAATTTTATTCAATTATCTATCCAACCATAATAGGCTTGTAGTGTAAAAAAATACGTACAGGTCGTACCATGCACGGGATCAGCAATTTCTTAATGGAAAACACAAAAAAACAGCAAACTTCTTATTAGAAACTCATTCCAAACTTCTCCAACAGCCTCCCTTCGAGATCTTACAACAATATATCATGTAATCACATCCAAACCACCCCTTGAACCGACCAACTACCATAACCACCTTTTGTTAGAGTCTAAGATGACAATTTTTGCCAATTTTGCTCTTAATCACTATCCCATTACAACTTGATCAACTTGATTTTGCAAATACCACCTAACTGACCTATTAAGCCCTCCAATACATTTAAAATGATCATTGAGACCTTATTTAACATGGAATAAGACCCTACTCCCCATATCCCTTAAAACTCATGATTTCACATGGTTTTTGCATTATGAATCAAACTGACAAATTCAACTAAATGATTCAAAACCTTTTCAAATTACATTATGACTGGTCCTTCAGACCTTATTAAGCATAAATGAACACAAGACACACCTAGCTATCAACTTAGACTTCACAAGGTGTAGGTGCTCTTGCACCATACACCCCCCCATAAAAAAGACTCTTGCCCCAAGAGTGGAAACTTGTTCTTGGCCTTCTCATTGCTGCTTCAAGCATCTTCAGACCTAGTACTGATCTCTTTAGTCCTGGATCAAAATTTGGTGTTGTTCTACACCTTAGACCTGTAGAAAAACAAACATTAGAATCATATAAACCTGCTCTCTTCCTTGCTCCACCCATACATGGATAGCTCCTCACCATTCCTTGCACATTCTGCCTTACTGGCTCTGTGATCAGACCTGCATGCCTCTGCTTAATTTGTTCCTTTTGTAATGCCCCTAGACCTGCCATGTCACCATCCTCTTGTGCCCCTGCACTAACAACTCTATCCTCTTTTGCATTACCAAATTTCACTTGGCTTGCAGCAACCTTCATAGTAATGGGACACACCATGGTCCCAACAACAATTTCACCCTGTCCTTCATACTCCCTTGCACACTTAGCACTTACCTTGATCAAATCAGACTTAGGCTTGAGTTCTCTCTTTGCCCCTTGCAAAAACAAACTCCATACTATCTTAATATCATTTGTGGGTGCCTTCCTTGCTATCACAACACCACCAATCTATTCTAAACCTGCAATCATATCAGACTTACTATCCTCAG
>CM021102.1:161954775-161979101 GCA_007115665.2 Sequoiadendron giganteum | reverse complement strand
GTGTTAAGATATGTATGGATTTTACAGACTTGAATAAGGCCTCTTTAAAAGATGATTTTCCTCTTCCTAACATCGACATGATCATGGATTCCACTGTTGGACATTCTTTGTTATCCTTTATGGATGGATTTTCAAGGTACAATAAAATATTCATCAACACACAAGATCAATATGAGATGGCCTTTATATTCCCTTGGGGAACATTTTGCTGGGTTATGATGCCTTTTGGTTTACAAAACATTGGTGCTATGTATCAATGAGCAATGACCTTAATCTTCCATGACTAAATCCACAAAATCTTAGAAGTTTATATTGATGAAATTCTTGCTAAATCCTTAACTCATTAAGATAACGCAAATTTCCTCCACCAAATCTTCAAACCTATGAATAAATCCCAAAAAGTGTGTCTTTGGAGTAGATAGTGGTAAAATTATAGGGTTTATCATATCTCAAAGAGGCATCAAGGTGGACAGAAAGAAAATTGATGCTGTAATTAATATGCCACCACCTCATAAATTTTCCCAATTATGTACCTTACATGGACGGATACAAGCCATTCGTCATTTTGTCACTTTCTTAGCCAATCATATGTTACCCTTCACACATCTCCTTAAAAAGGATGTCATCTTCAATTGGAATGATAATTGTAAACATGCCTTTGAGATTTTGAAAGAATACCTCATAACTCCATCTATTTTAAAGTCTAGTATACCCAACCAACCTTTCATCCTTTATATAGCTACTTTTTCCCATGCTCTTACTATGTTGTTGGCTCAACACGATCCCAACGGTAAAGAGCATCTTGTTTATTATAATAGTAGAAGGCTCCTTGATTATGAGACTTGTTAATCCACAATTGGAAAATGATGTCTGGATCTTGTATTCTCTACTAGTAAGTTGTGACATTAGTTACTTAATGTTGAAGTACAGGTGATGAAAAAGTTTGACCCTCTAAGATATTTATTCAATAAAACAAATCTTTTCAGACATCTTGCTAAATGGTTCATGTTGTTAACTGAGTTTGACCTTAATTTTATTGCTCAAAAATCAATAAAAGTCCAAGCCCTCATGGACCATTTAGTTAATGCTCCTTCACCTTTAGTGTTTCCCACCAATGACTCTTTCCCTAATGACAGTGTGTTTACTATAGACCTCCCTACATGGGAATTTTACTTTGAAGGATCCAAGTGTAGAATGGGCTCTGGTGCTGGAGTTATTTTGATTCCACCTATGGGTAAGAATATTCCCTTATCCTATCATCTCAATTTCCTATGTACGAATAACACAACTGAGTATGAAGCATTAATCATTGGATTACGCGCTGCATTAGACAAGGAGTTTAAAGACATAAATATCTATGGTGATTCACAACTAGTAATTAAAAAAATCAATCATTTATATCAAACTAAACATGAAAAACTTTATTAATATAAGGATCTCATTCTCAATATGTTAGAGTAGTTTAAATCCTTCACCATTGATAGCATCCCTCACAAAGGTAATCATCATGTGGATGCAATGGCTACTGCAACCTCTCTTATAGATCTCTCATGTTGATCCTTCTGAAAAAGTAGTATTCACCATTCATCCCATTATGAAACCCTCCATCACTGATAGACCTGATGATGTTTATCCCACCTTTCTTGATAATTAGTGTGAATAGTATGATGCCATCTATAATTATCTAAAGGATGGTACCATTCCCGAATCTACAACTAGAAATATCTCCATTCACCTCAAAAAGTTAGCCACTACATATATTATCCTTGCCGATATATTGTATAGACGATCCTTTCGTGGAATCCTTTTGTGATGCCTCAAGGATGCTAAAACTCATGGGTATGTGCAGGATCATCATGGAAAAATAAATCCCTTAAGTGGCGATAAAAATTCAAAAAATCAGAGTTAGCCAACTTGACATAAATTTTTTAATAAGTTATCTATATTATTTCAAAAATATATATCAAGAAAATTTGTAGAAAATTGAATGTAGTTTCTATACTACTAGATTTTTTATTTATATTTAAATCTATTTGGTGAAAAATTGAAATTTCAATGCAGTAGTACTTAAATTTTAGGGAAAAAATAAGAAGTAGGTGTTTGTTTGACCACCTTAACCACAATAAAATGATAAAAAATATTTATAATATTTTAGATATATGTAGAGGACTCATGTCCCGATGTGATGCATAGTTTTTTGTAATTTTTTTCCAAGTGAATAATAAATTATGAATTTTTTATTAAAAAATTTAAAAAATATAAAAACTCCTATGTCTGACCACCTTAACTTGGCCAAAAATTCATGAAATTGAATTTTTCTTCTTTTTTAATCTTATAATATGCAAAACATAGAATGTGACGCATGTTTCAGATTCAAAAATTCTGATACCATTTGAAAGCTATAGATTTTTTTCAATCAACCTATCAATTAGGACTTTAGTTGTAATTCAAATAGAAAATGAATAATATTTATTTATTAAATTCAAAGTAAAGCATAATTTATATTAGTGGAAAGCTGAAAATCTCCTTTAAAAACCCTTTTTGTTTCATCAATTTTGGGTAAAAAAAAGTCGTTAGCCACATGGGCCATCATATAACCTACATATCACCACTTTTTGGCCCATCATGATCCTATACATACCATCATGTTGCCCTCAAACAAGCCAATTCTGGTACTTGTGGAGGACATTTTGGAGGAAAAACCTTAGTGCAAAAACTCCATCGTATGGGTTATTACTGGATAAACATGGAAAAATATTGTTATGCGTATGTTAAGCGATGAATTCAGCTAAGAACATAGACATTTGATCCACGCTCCTGCTTCTGATCTTCATACCCAAATACCTATTTGACCCTTCTCTATGTGGGGATTGGAACTAATCGATAAAATCTCCCCACCTTCTTTTGTTGGACATACGTTCATTATCACTGGTATCGAATATTTCACAAAATGGGTCGAAGCCATTCCCCTTCAATCCACAACTGCTAAGTTTTTATGTCATTTCTTATTGGAACACATTATCACTCACTTTGGCCTTTCTTCTACATTAGTCTTAGATAATGGTACCCCCTTTAAGAACAACAATGTGAAGAAGTTTCTCGAGACATTCCATATTCAACATCAGTTTTCAACACCTTATTAATCTCAATCTAATGATCAAGCTGAGAGTACTAATAAAATCCTTGAGAAAATCCTTAAGAAGACTGCCAATCAAAACCAAAAATATTGGCATACACAATTGCAATATGCACTATGGGCATATCCCATGACTATTCATTCTTCACTTGAAATACTACTGTCAATCTTGCTTAAGGTACTGAGGCCATCCTAGCTTTAGAATTAGAAATCCCCACATTGATGATTTCTCTCCAAGGTCTCGTTGATAATGAAACCTATTTGGAACAACGTCTACACCAACCTGAAATGCTTGATGAACAACGTATTAATGCTCTCAAGCATCTTCAACCTTATGCTAAATATTTGCAATGCAAACATGATGTTGGTGTCATTCCTAAAACATTTAACAAAGGTGATTTGGTTTTATATGAAAACCAACATAATACCACCGCCGATTACGGTGACAAAGGTAAATTCAGTCCTAATTGGTTAGGCCCCTATGTGGTCAATATGAATTATGGATATGGTGTTATACCTTAATCAAGTGCGATGGAATTCCTCTTAAGGATCCCATTAATGCAATGCATTTATGTAGTTATTATTTTTAATCCCCTTTTTGAATTGTATGACTCATAGAGAAGTGTTGTTATGACTATCGAATTTTATCCTATTGGCTCTCTCATTGCTTCATTCTTAACGCATCATTCTTCTTGTGTCTTAAACACTAAAGTAGTTATTTAATTCATTTTTATAATTACTTTAGATTTTATACTATTCACTTTTCCCTCCTGTGTGTTATGTTACATTAAAATCATAAGTGCATAACATATTTCTTCTTAATGTTGAATCTAATATACATTCTAAATGTGTTTTAATTAGATCACATACATTTTGATAAATCATGTTGTCATTAATTAAATACTCTATCAAAGGCTATTTCATTTATAATATTGTCATTTAGCATCCACACAAACAAATTACACCATATAAAATATAAATGCATATATATACATATATTTAAAGTCTTTTGTACATGTCATCATAGTATATAGTGAAAATAAGGACCGTGATTACCAAATCCCTTGGGATCTTGTACTCGAGTTGCATTGGTAGTAGAACATCATGAGACAAATGTGCGTGATCGTGACCATGATCCACAAAATCTAAGCAAGAACTTCATCCCCTCCATCCATGCGAATGTCAACCATTTCTCACCTACTATTTGGTCCATCTCTTCCTGTAATCATGCCACATATCTCTCTAGTCTCTCTACCTCTATTGGGGGCTATGATGGTTGTGCTTGTGGTGTAGCTCTCACTTAGGAGACTTACCTACTTGGGCCCTCATAAGCCACTTGCAATCTCATGAAGGGTCTCAGGGTATCTTGCTCTCGCTCCATGATTGGTAGGGCCATGTAGTCAATATCCATCTCCTCTTTGTTGAACATTGTTGACAATGTCTCTACGGATACCTGATATAGGAACTCTTGCCAACCCTTCGTAGGCCCTATAAAATACAACTAGAATTTCATCAATACACATCATGATATATATATGCATTAAATCATACGTCAAAATATAACACAATCATCTATCAAAATTAAATATCATCACCTATATCTTTGGAAGAATGTGGAATGCCCACCTCATCCTATGTAGGGGCCATAGACAATGTGCTCACCTCTCCTCGGCTACAAGTGTTAGCATCTGTTTTGCTACTATTTGGGATATATTTATATGTACAGGTGAGACCTCTCCTTGCTCATATCGGTCCCTAGTTTTTGCATCATCATCATCACTCAAGGGTGGCTCCTCTACTCTCTCCTCACCATCCTCATCCTGCTCCTCCTCCTCCTCCTACTCTCCCTCTTGTTTTTCATAATCTAGGTCTCCATCCTTATCATACTCCTCATCAATGATATTCATAAATATGTCAGCAAACCTGTAGCGTGTCTCCTCAGTTCTATCCTCTCTCTCTCCCTCCTCCCCCTCATCTGGTATAGGCTCTGCCTCTACCATAGCCTCATCCATCGGGAACATTGGCTCTAGTCGTGATGCTCTCCACCACTTCTCATAGTCCCATGTGGCCCCAACATCATCTATATCATCCACAAGTGGCTAATCATTATCCTAATAGTCTGAGTCACTTTGGATAACATCATCTAGTGTGAACCATGTTATATCCCCTAACATTTGAGCAATCCAAAAATACCTCTTGAATGATGATTGTGGCTATGGTGGTGTTTGTACCTATCCAAACTACCTCATAACCCGATCATAGTAGAATGGCTGCACTATGTGATTGTGTCATCCTGCGAGGAACCTGCTCATCTATAACCTCCTCTACTATCCGGTATGATTTAGCCACTGAAGAATGAGATGGTATGGCCTCCAAAGGATATCATCCTCTTCTAGTATGTTGAATCTCACCCTCTAAAAGTGCATATCACCGTACTACCATAGTCATCGTAATTGATGGCAAAATGCTCATGGAGAGGCCACTACTATTGGATACAGGAAGCCAACTGATTGTGTACATGTGATATGCTCTAAGAACCATACCTATAAGAGTGGGAAATGTACCATACTATCAAGCTCTCAAAATACAAACTGACCAAGTTCATAGTACAAATGTGCTAGAATGCATCATCCCCAATTGTAAACCATTTGATGCTCTGCCATCCCTTGTACTAGATGTATTAGACCACCCTCTAGATGACAGAGGACCAATGCTATGGTAGGTATCATAATCTTCCTCACCACTGGTGCTCGTGAATAGAGTAACATCACCAACTCAATCCACCATGTGACTCTATCATCATGTACTAGACCATTGAGGCAGTACTACATGTATTCCCATTGCTCCTAGAAGGACCATCCCCCTCTATAGGCACACTCACTCCCCTCAAATAGGAACTCAAAGTATGCAATGGTCATCTCATCCGTCAATAGGTGGAAGGTCCATGTGTCAGTATTCCACCTCCTACACAATTCCATCAGCATAGCATCATGATATATCATGGGAGGCATGAGATATGCCTAGTAGATCCCCACTGCCTATAGATGCTCCATCTCTGCTACTAATAAATTTTAAGCCAATTCTCTCAGGAAAGTCAGCTTTCCACCGCCTAGACATTGACGAGAATGCGTGGGTACCTATACCAATTATCAAGCATTCTTAGATTAGACTAGGGTGATTTCACAAAGCAAAGGCTCTAGAATCAACTAACCTCATGATGGCATTTCTTAGTCGCCACCTGATCTTGTAGTACATCCAATCGCGTAGTGGTGAAATCACATGTGCTCGTAATCCCCTCATTCTCTTCTCATCACTCCTCAATGTTACAAAAGGTAAATAATAAAGTAAGTGCATGTTGACTCTATTTTTCATTCCTTTTAAAATAATCATTTTTACACACATGTGCACAATCATACATTTTTACCATGTTAGCCCTTTAATGTGTTTTTTAATTCAAATCAACATACTGGGTGCTACTAAGCTCAATTTTTGATGTCATTTTTTCCATCAGAATAATATTTCCATGCCCTACATCATCATTCATCTATCATTATTAGGCATGGTACTTGGAAATTCCCTTCGATATACGTGTCTTCATTCATCATGGTTAGATTGCTACCTTGATTCCACCTCTATAAAAAAATAAGAATCAAGGGGGTCCATACATCTACCCTCAAATTTGGTCATTAGGGATTGATATGAGGATTTTGAGGACTTCTAACAAATTTGTGTTGTAGGATGCGGTTCCTAACATTGTGGTTTTGCATGGCCCCCCTAAAAATCATGTGTTCTCGACATCCCCTCTATCTCTTCTCGTCACTCCTCAATGCTACAATAGGTAAATAAGAAAGTAAGTGCATGTTTACTATATTTTTCATTCCTTTTAACTAACTCATTTTACACACATGTCGACAATCATACCTTTTTACCATGTTAGCCTTTTAATGTGTTTTTCATTCAAATCAACATATTGGGTGCTAGTGAGCTTCATTTTTTATGTTGTTTGTTGCGTCAGAATCATATTTCAACACCCTACATCATCACTCAACTATCACTATGAGGCATGGTACTTGGGAATTCCCTTCAATATGCGTGTCCTCATTCAATGTGGTTAGATTGCTACCTTGATTCCACCTCCATAAAGCAAGAAGAATCAAGGAGGGCCATACATCTACCCTCAAATTTGGTCTTTAGGGATTAAATAAGAGGGTTTTTAGGACTTCTAACAAATTTGTGTTGTAGGATGTGGTTCCTAACATTGTGGTTTTGTAGATAACTACAATGGGGGCTTCATTCTCCTATCTTTTTAAATGAATATCCTTTTATAAAAATAAGGTGTATTGTTTTTTTAGAGTCCTTTAGCATACATATGCATGTAGAGTCACATGGGCACTAAAGTGGGGGTTAAATGTGTCACCAAAAAGTGTATACCTAAGGAAAAGGATAATTTTGTGCCCGTTTTGGTCCTACTTTAGGTCCCCTTTCATCAGTTATCACCCTAAAACAATATTTATACGCCCCTAAGGTTTGTTAATTTTGACTTTAAGGCCTGTTATACCTAAAGGATCATTTAACCCCCCATAAGAAATATCAAAATTATTCAAAAAGCACTATTCCCACTCCAAAATCCCTTAGTGGGACTAGGTCACCCAAGTTGGTGGCCTAGTCCTTTTTGTAGATTTTTGTAATTTCAAGCGGGAAGATGAATATTTTATCATAAGTTCCTGATGGGTTTTGGCCTCTTAAGTCAAAATTCTCGACAATTAGGTTTAATTTCTTATAAATACTCATTTTTAGGTCATTTTCCCTTTCTCTCTTAGTGATTTTTTCACATCCAACTCCAAGAATAAACTGCAAAACATCTTCCTCAAGAAGATTCATCTCTCTCAAAATAAATTTGAAGCTTTTAGACAACAAAAGTAGGTCTTTTTATAGGTCTTCAAGCTCACTCCAACTTTAAGATCACACATTGAAAAAGGTTAAACATAGATGCCTATAGAGAATCATGGAGAAAACTAAGTTGAAGAGGTGCAACTAGCCACCAAATCATACCTAAAGATTGTTTTCAAAGTGACTCCATCTTCTACTTTCAATCCATTTTCTAGATTTGAGGTTTACATCCCATTTTCATTCCTCTTTTGTACTCATTTTCAATGTTGTAGGGTTTCTAGGGTTGAATTCTTGCATCATTTCAAATATTTTACATGCATCTTATTCTAGCACAATAGAATTGGGTTTTCCTTTATTTCAGGTTTTCCTAGTTCTAAACACACTTAGAGCTAGGGTTTATGCAGATTTTCCATTCCATTACAAGTTTAAATACAAACTAGGGGTTTGACTAAGGCAAAACCCACATTAAAAATTCAAATATCTTTTGTTTTGCACGTTATTTTATAGATTTGGGTATAGATTCCCATGAAGAAATAGAATACAGACCAAAGGCGTTTGTGTCCACTTTCAATTTTCTAGAAAAGATGAAAGGGACTAGGTCACCCATAGTGGCGACCTAGTCCCACTAGAGGTTCTCGAAATTGAAAATCATAGATTTGGAGACCTAGTTGACAGAAATGGTTTCCAAAATAGTTTTCATGAAAAGGGATTAGGTTGCCCCACTTGGTGTAAGTGTCCCATCTCAATCGGAATTCAGATTTCTCAAGTTTTTTGAGGCTTCCACAACCTCCTCTTTGACCTACAATAGTTTCCAGGTGCACCCATTTTATTTAATAGGTTATTTCACTTAATTTAATCTTATTTTTAGCATTGTTACAATACATTATGTGTTTTCAAGAAACATATACTCCTACTTTAGGTTAAGTAGTTAGGTATACATATTATATTTCAGTACTTTACATATTCCATTACAAATTCAATCTCAAGCATTGAATGAATCATAAGATTTCATGTCCCTGGTGATAAAGGAAAACCCTCTTTGTCTTAGGTGAAAACCTTAGAAAGTTGTAGAGGACCCATTCCTTTAGCACCATATAAAGAATTATATTTTTGGTGGTTTTGTGCCAAAAATTAAGTGAAGAGCATTTGTAATTAAAGAGAACACAAAATTCATTCATCTTCAAAGCATACACAAGCCAAAAAATTTGCATCATGTTATGTCATGGCTCTTAGATGTCAATCTGTACCCCGAGGATAAAGGAGATAACCATACAACTACACATGCAACTTGAAATTTTATCAATACAATTATAAAGAAATATGCCAAATATTAAAAAGTGGTCATGGAAGCTCTAGGTGTACACCACAAAGATGAAAAGTGAAGTTGCTTCATGAAAATAACATGAGGGATGTGAACCAGAAGTACCATGATTTGGTAAACAAATCCCAAGTGTGTCTCTACAACTTATAAAGAGTATTACACCACCATGGAAGTATAATCTCACATCCAATATTGAAATCACATCCATAGTATATGAGAGAACCATGTTTTCAAATAACTTGAGATCAAACTCTACACTCTCCAACCTTAGTCTACATGTAGTGGGGAATACACATGTTGATGAAATAAAGAGAAAAGTGATGGAGATGGAGACAGAATATCGATAGTAGCAACATCGAAATTTATATTCACCATTGAAATCCATTCATAATTCTTCCCCATTGGCCAATGTGTAATCAATGCACATAGGCAATTCAAGAATAAAATAAAAATATTATTTCCACAAAGCCTCACAATTGAATCTTTTAAAGAAACTTGCCACCTTGATAAATTTTAGATGCACTTATGAAATAGAGAATGCCACACCCATAACGCATTCAAGGATACAAGAGATATATACACTAAGAAAGAAAAAAGATAATGCACACCTTTTTGAAAGAACAAGCGTTAAATCCCCTTAGCCAAATAATGATAAATACAAAATTTGATTATTATATGAGGCCTTTACTGCATAATTATTTCTACTTATTTTTTATAGAAAATTATATAAGAAAGAGACCTATCAATTTTCATGTTAGCCAAATTATCCACACCATTAGCTTGTCTATAAAAATTCATAAATTTAAAAGACATGAATTTCTGAGGCAAATATTTGGCATGGTTTAACAAGTATTTTAAATGCCAAGAATCTAATGAATTTCTTGATAGAGGACCAATAATAACTTGAGAATTCCATTCTACCACAATATGAGATTTCAAAACTAAGTGTCAATTCTAAACCAAGAATCAAACCATTAAATTCTACAATATTATTAGTACTAATACCCAACATTTTACAATCAATCCAAAAAGTAACACAAGTATGTGCAGGATTATCACAGAAAAAGCAGGCCCTTAACTAGCAAAAAATTCAAAAAAATCAAAATTAGGCAACTTGACATAAAAATTTGAATAAGTTATCTATATTATTTCAAAAATATGTAAGAATAGAATTTGTAGAAATTTTAATGTAGTTTTTAATTACTTGGTTTATTTAAAAAAAAATAAAATCGATTTGGTGAAAATTTGAAATTTCAATACAATAGTACTTAAATTTCATGGAAAAATAAGAAGTAGGTGTCTACCTGACCAACCTAACCACATTAAAATGATAAAAAAAAAAATTATAATATTTTGGAAATAAGTAGATGACTCATGTCCAAATGTGATGCATATTTTTTTGTAATTTTTTTCCAAGTAAATAATTAATTATAATTTTTTTATGACAAATTTTAAAACATATAAAGACTCGTATGTCTGACCACCTTAACTTGGTGAAAAATTCATGAAATTCATTTTTTTATTATTTTATCTTATAGTATACGAAACATAGAATGTGACACATGTTTTGGATTCAAAAAATATGATACTGTTTGAAAGCTATAAATGTTTTTCAATTAGCCTAAAAATCAGGACTTTATTCTTAATTCAGTAGAAAATGAATAATAATTATTTATTAAATTCAAAGTAACACATAATTTATATTGGTGGAAATTTGAGAATCTCCTTTAAAAATCCTTTTCGTTTCATCAATTTTGGGTAAAAACAAAGTCGTCAGCCACATACCCATCATATTGCCACTTTTTGGCCCATCATGATCCTGCACATACCGACACCCTTTAGTTATAGATCTTTAAGGTAATCTATATATGAGTATTATAATCTTTATTGAGGTAATGTAATTTAAATGTTGTACATTGGTGGATCAATGGAATGATGAGTACAAGCTCACTCTTCTTAGGTTTTTACTCCCTTTAGAAGGTTTATTTAAAGGTTTCTTGTATTAAAATTGTGTGAATGTATAATTATTTATTTTAGATGCATATTAGGTAGGATTCTTAATTTTATTTTTGGTTGATCATGGATATGCTCTTTCTTATCTATATTATCTAGTAGAATATTTATCAATTATATTTATATTAAATGTGATGTTGCTACCCTACATTATTTATCACATATGGCTTAATCCATTTGGATTGGTGTTGTAAATGGTTTATGCATAATTATTGTAGACATGCAAAACTAACATCGTGCATCAAATTCTCCTATTAATCAATTAAGATAATTTATTGATTAATTTCTTAAGGTTCATTAAATAAATTAAATTATTTAATCAAATCCTTAAAGTTCTTCTCATTTGATTTATCAAATGTCACCTCTTAATATCATCCAAGTTAATTAATCTACATTAATTAACTTCTAATCATGATTATCATTCTCTACCTTTTGACTCAACTAGATTCAAATCCAAACTCTTAACTAACCCACCCACTTGCACCAATAAATCATTTATTTGATTTATTATTTCCTCTAATTACATTCAAAATGGAATCAAAATGGAATATTCTTCCAATTTGAATCTTCCCCCCAAAAGGGACTTGTCCCTTCCAACAAGGTTTTAAATGTTGTTTGCACAAGTCAAACATGGCATTTATTGCACCTTTCATCCCCCCTAAACATGTCATTTCATCCAAATTTGAATTTCAAATTGGCACATTAGCCAAGACTTGCACATTCCTCACCCTCTCACAACTTGACAAGTGGCACCTTGTCATTGGTTTGTGAATTATCCCACATTCATCTAAAATCACTCAATCTCCTACTCTTGAATCTATAAAATGCAAAGCATTTCAACACAAATCATCCACAACACACAACACTTACTCATTGCAAGGTTACTCTCTTCATTTGAGAATCAATCTTGCTCATCACAACACCATTTGCTTAGCAACAACACATTCTCATGGCAAGGTTACTCTCCACTTGTGAGAACTAATCTTGCTCATCATTTGGCATTTTGCTTATCATGGATTGGGAAAGGGCAGCTTTCTACACAACTAGGTTGCACCAATCCACTATGGGATAGGGATATTTCATGGTTTACATGCTTTGTTTCATTTTGTTGTTTGATTGCATTTGAATCATGAAGTATTATCTCATAGGGATAGGAATTTCTATTTATGTTGTTTTGTCATTGTGCTAACCATTTGCAGATTTTCATGTCCACAAAATGGCGCTAGAAGGAGGTTCATCTCTTACATTCTTGAAAATTGATCTTCATTTTATGGTTCAAACTCAATCTCAACACAAGAGGGACATGGAATATAAATTTGATCCATCCATCATGAGCAATTTGATTCAACCAGACTATCCAAGCCTTGCAATACCATTTGATTTCCAAAGCTTGTACAATGCATACATGGGAGCTATATCTCATACAAACATCAATGGTACAACGAATGTGAGTATGCCCGATCCAAAGTTTGGAACACCTTTCCCAATGATAGATTTAAATCCAAGTCCAAATCTGCAAATCTATCAACCAAACGCTCAATGCATGAGTTTTCCAAACAACGTCATCCTACAAAATCCATACATACCAAGTGCAACTTTACCAAACATGACCATTTCAAATCCACACTTGGTAAACTTTGGGGATGACATGTTTTCAAATCCCCCTAATGTTGTTCAAAATCCTAGCAATATATTGGCAACTCCATATGTTGATTCAAGTCAAGGTAACCCCATGCAAAATCAAAGTTACCTAAATCAAGGAAATATGATTCTAGACCACAACAATGTTCAATTTCAACCTATCATGCCAAATCAAAACATCATACCAAATCATCCCAGTTTTCCATCGATATCGCAAAAATAGATGGAAACCATCCAAGCAACCCCAACAATCAACAGCATTCCCATTCCACCACCGCCGCCAAAATACAACACGACCAATTCATTCTCCATCATGTTGCAAGCTGCACAAGCAGCTTCCCGCAAAAAGGCACTCCAAGCCCAACAAGCTGCACAAGCTCAAGCACAAGCGGCTCTCAAGTAGCCCAACAAGCGCAAGCACAAGCAGAATTCTACGCACTATTACAAGCAATCCAAGAAGAAGTAGCACAACAAAGAGCCCAACAAAAAGCTTTGTTGGCACAAAAACAACATGACCAACAACAAGCGTTGTTGGCTCAGCAACAAACATAGGCATTACTCCCACAACAGAGCTTGCAACTGATTCCCACCATAATAATTCAAAATGATGATCAAGATCCTTTGACCAATGATAATGTTGAAAATGTTTCTACATCACATAATAAGTTAGAGGACATATCTCAAGAACATATTCCAAAGCATGATCAAAATATTCCATCAAGGTCTAGCAATGGCCCTTCCAAAGACATATTGACAACCTTCGACCTTACGATTGAGAATAGTGAAAGAATCCTTGACACTACACTTGATCCAAATCCATTCAAAGAACAAGTGGATATTAATCCACTCCCTATGCCTAATGAAGATATCCAAGAAAGAAATCCATTCTTTGAAATTGATCCATGTCAAGAACTTGATCCAAAGCATGTCGAAAGCAATTCTGAAATCACTCAAGATCGAGAATTTGTATCTCCAAGCTACTACAATGATATAATGGACACTCTCCTATATATACAAGATGTTGCAAATGATGACCATATCCACATAGCACATACTCTTCCATCTATCCATGAGATGCTTTCTTTGGATGGACCTGTAGATGATCCTCATTTAAAACAAGAGTCTCATACTCTTACTGAGGAACAAGAGTCTCCTACTCTTAACATTTATACACATGGTCAAGATATAGACAAATGCAGAGACATATCAAAAATGGATCATGAAGAAGGCTTGTACATAAGTCATGAATCAGAAACATCCTATGAAGTGAGTTATGAAGAAGACTTTTGTGTAGACAACGAAGCATCAACACTTCTTGAAGAAGGACTACAATCTAATATCTCACAAGATCAAGTTGAAGATATCAATCAGGCATTCATCCCACTTATGGAAGATCCTATCACTTATAAACTTGGATCACTCACCTTTGTAAGGGAAAATAATCTTATCAATAAAAGAGCTATAACATTTGAAGATCCGCCACAGAGCAGAGAAGGAGCAACACCTTGTTTCCAAGGGAAATCATATCCTTTTGCAAATAAAATGTTTCAACAAATGAATTGTCAAGGTAGAGGATTAGGCCTATAGGAACAGGGTATCCTAGAACCAGTGCAGATTTTTGGCAATCCTAAGCGTCAAGGCCTTGGTTACTCAACAATCAAGGGATCTCAACATATCAGTAATACTATCACCATACTGGGGGCAACTTCATCTCGAGCAAACATCAACATAGGGAGCATGAAGAATCCTTATGATGAAACCAATTCCAATACTACAACCTGCCATGTCACGAATCTTCATCCACCTATCACCCCATCCACGAATTGGGACCAACGTCAAAACAAAGACTTGAATCGAAGCATGCAAAATAGTATCAAAGAAAAAGAAGCTAACAAGCATATTGGAAAAATCAAATACGAATGGATACTAAAAAATACAAAGAAAAATGATCCCTATCAAACTCCATTAATCAAAGAAACTATGGGGAAAAATAAAAATGGGGCAAGTATCCATCAAAGATTTCCACAAAGGAAAAAGCAGGCTTCTCAAGCAATGTACAAAGTGTATCAAGCAGTTGGTCCTAATTCCATGCACACTTCCATATCCACCCATTATTGCTCGTTTTCCAAAGTTTGGAGAGTCAAAGGCTCCAAACTGTCAACCAATCCATATTTTATCCCTAAACACACTCCATCCACACCTCCACGTAGGATATCCAATTCTCACATTGACCATGTATTGGCAGCGACCTTTCATCATACGGATTCAGAAGGCACTCTATCGGATGTGCGCACAAAGACAAAGTTAACTCCGGTATCAGCAAAGCAGATCAAGAATCTCAAAAGTTGCATTCAAGTGCACGTATCTTGGCAAGAAAACTTCTACAAGTAGGATATTGATGGCGTATTATGATAGAAGCATCAACATCAGCACCACCAAGTGGTTCAGCATCAGCTTAAAATCTCTCAGAAAATACAAAAAAAAAAAAAATCAGAAAAATGTCTAAAAAAATGGTCACCTTGATGAAAACCTAGCAAACAGGCATCTTGGTGACAACAAAAAAATCCAAAAAATATAAAAAACAAAAAAAATCAGAAAAAGGATTGAAAATAGTAAAGAAAAAAATCGTCCTCTAGCGAAAACCATTTCGGTGGCGCTTTGGACAGGTACCATGATGAAAACCTGGCAAACAGGCGTCATGTGTAGAATCGAGCATCTACGTGCGCCAGTTCAGGAGAAAGCATCTTATCGCATCCATTATAAGGCCATCATTTGAGCCATATCATTCATTCACCCATGAACTGTTTATCCAACCCATTTTTATCCATCTGCATCCAAGGTCCAAGTTACCTTGATCTTGATAAAATTTTGGAGCACACTTTACGCTTGCTTATGGTAAAAATCTTGACATGGGTCATTTTCATTGATCCTATCCTACCCAACACTATATGAGCCTTGAAGCATTATCCGAATGAGCGTTCCTCTATTCGAACACCTTATCTTGTCACAAGATAATCTTGGCATCCTTTGCATGCTTACCATACCCATCCATCTATCCAAGAATCCACCCATGGCCGTTCAAACATTGCTAGACACTGGGGGCAGATATTTACATCTTGCTTCGAGAATAAATCTTGATCTATATCTTCCACTTATGTGGTGATCCAAGCATTGGAAAACGTGAAATCAACTTGGTCAAATCAATTTGTGAGCCAAAAATCCAAATCACTAGCCCATGGCATATTTTGACAGCAAGACGATGTTCCTTATCAAGTTTTATCTTTCATCGAACATCAATCTGAACAATTCATATCAGTCGCATCTAATGCGCACATCTGTGTCACATCAAATCATCAAAATAATTTTTTTCCAAATCAAGCTTCATCAATCTTGATCAATTGAATCCAATCAATCATCACCTTGTTTGACTTAACACACTTAGTCAAACTATCATCTTGTGCACGAGTTTACTCTAGGATAACACAACTTCCTTGGGTTTACAAGTTCATTATCATCACTCTGTTTGGCTTAACACACTTAGCCAAATTATCAAAACCATAATCACCTTGTTTGGCTTAACACACCTAGCCAAATTATCCTTTTTGTATGAGTTTACTCTGAGATAACACAACTTCCTAGAACTTACGAGTGCATTATCACTTTTGTTTGACTTAACACACTTAGTCAAACTATCAATTCATCAATCTGATTGATCAACATTAAGCTTGGTTTTCAACAAAATCTTGAAACAGAGCACTGATATCATCACATATCCGAATCATCAAAATTCATCAGAAAAAACCAAAAACATTCAAAAACTCATTCAAAAATCCAAAAACATCCAAATCATCAAAAACTCAAAAACATTCAAAAATTCATAAAAAAATCCAAAAACATGTCGAAATATCAGAAAATCTTCAAAAATTTCATCATTGAGTCTTGTTATTTTTTCCACCTTGTCGAACTACGCCGTCTCTGAGCTTGAACGTAGGCAAGGTTGATCTTTGATCATCCCCCAAGACGGTTAGGTTAGTCCTTTAGGTGTCCGTCGCAATGGCATTCATTTGCTTATCTTTTTTACAGTTAGGATCATTCTTTATACGTCTATCGCATTGGCATCCGTTTGCCCATCCTTAGGTGTTCGTCGCAATGGCATTCATTTGCTTATCTTTTTTACATTTAAGTCATTCTTTATGCCTCTGTCGCATTGGAATCCATTTGCCCATCCTTTAGGCATCCGTCGCAATGACATTCGTTTGCTTATCTCTTTTACATTTAGGTCATTCTTTATGCATCCATCGCATTGGCATCCGTTTGCCCATCCTTTACACGTCCGTCGCAATGGCATTCGTTTGCTTATCTTTGTTACATTTAGGTCAGTCTTTCAGGTGTCCGTCGCATTGGCAATCAATTTGCCCATCTATCTTTTCATTTAGTCAAGTCAATTGGAGTCCAAACTACGTCGTCTCTGAGCTTAAACGTAGGCAAGGCCATCCTTGATCGGCCCTAGAGACACAAAATTCAAAAACATTCATAAATCCTAAAAATACCAAAAACATTTGTAAAACATCTCAAAAATTCCAAAAACAGCCTCAAAACATTTGAAAAAACCAAAATGGTGCATCCATTTCATCTCGCTTTCACCCGTGATTGTCATCACTCATAATAAAGTCAATCGTCGCTTTCACCCTTTGGTGAGTTAGTCAGAAGCAAGTTTAGCAGGTACCAAAGTGAATGCCTTATCATCAAAGTCTTAAGTCTAGAGCAGTAAACAAGCAAGTTGGTCAACTCGGAGTATCAATAGCTTATCACCCAAATCAGTCTCACCAAAACCCTGATCACTACATGTCCTAGGATGAAGCTTTCCAGCGATGGACATAAGCATCAGGTACCCCACAGTAGTTTAGCCTTGGCTAGTGGTACGAAGAACATTAGCTTGTTTGTTTTGCGCTCATTCCAAGGACCTCTCAATGATTCCTAAACAAAACAGGTTTAGAGAGAAAGGAATGGGGCAACGATCATTATCTTTTTATCTGCTGTGCTTGTTGGATATTCTTGTAAAATAACTTTGTCATGCATACTTTGTTTTGTTTGTAGGAAGGATGTTTTAGGTATCTTGCTGACCACATAAGAAGGCTTGCCTTTTTATGTTTTGGCCCGAGATGTCTAGAATATCTAAACTGCATTCTGAATAAGGTTATGTTTGTCAAGTGTGAACAAGAGTACTCCTATCTGATTGTCAAGTCAAAGTCCATCACACTAGGTGCAACGCCATCCTGGTTCTTAATATCTTGATGCATCGCACCTATGTGTATTATCAAACATAAAGAAAGGTACGCTCTTTTCCCATCCTTGGATAAGCAATACATCATCATCATTCATCATCATATCCAATAAAGTCTCGATGACTAGTAGAGTTGTTGGACTTCTGCATCTTCTTGGATTCAAAGGTTGATCCCTCTCATTCTTCTATCCTCTCTTGTTCTTCTATCCTCTTTCACGCTAACAATGCATCCATCTTACATCTGCACTCTCATCCTGCATAATCATGTCATATCATTATAGTACACATCATCCATCTCATCCATCTCACATGCATTGCATAATCATTTAAGATGTTTAAGATAATATAGATTTGTTATTTTAAGCATCTTCGAAACATCTCATTTTCATCATCATTATCATATAGTCTAGCCATCCATACATCCATTTTGAACCTCTTTGTCACGAGATCTACCTCAAATTGAATCTTTTCACTCGATCTCATGAGGGGGCAATGTACTAACGTACTTATTTTCACTGGGGCATCCGAAAAAACCAAATTTTTTTAATTTTGATGTCGGTAGAATCATTCTTTGAACCAATGCAACGAGTACATTGTTTCAAAGAGGGGCAAAATGTAGACATGCAAAACTAACATCGTGCATCAAATTCTCCTATTAATCAATTAAGATAATTTATTGATTAATTTCTTAAGGTTCATTAAATAAATTAAATTATTTAATTAAATCCTTAAAGTTCTTCTCATTTGATTTATCAAATGTCACCTCTTAATATCATCCAAGTTAATTAATCTACATTAATTAACTTCTAATCATGATTATCATTCTCTACCTTTTGACTCAACTAGAGTCAAATCCAAACTCTTAACTAACCCACCCACTTGCACCAATAAATCATTTATTTGATTTATTATTTCCTCTAATTACATTCAAAATGGAATCAAAATGGAATATTCTTCCAATTTGAATCTTCCCCCCAAAAGGGACTTGTCCCTTCCAACAAGGTTTTAAATGTTGTTTGCACAAGTCAAACATGGCATTTATTGCACCTTTCATCCCCCCTAAACATGTCATTTCATCCAAATTTGAATTTTAAATTGGCACATTGGCCAAGACTTGCACATTCCTCACCCTCTCACAACTTGACAAGTGGCACCTTGTCATTGGTTTGTGAATTATCCCACATTCATCTAAAATCACTCAATCTCCTACTCTTGAATCTATAAAATGCAAAGCATTTCAACACAAATCATCCACAACACACAACACTTAATCATTGCAAGGTTACTCTCTTCATTTGAGAATCAATCTTGCTCATCACAACACATTCTCATGGCAAGGTTACTCTCCACTTGTGAGAACTAATCTTGCTCATCATTTGGCATTTTGCTTATCATGGATTGGGAAAGGGCAGCTTTCTACACAACTAGGTTGCACCAATCCACTATGGGATAGGGATATTTCATGGTTTACATGCTTTGTTTAATTTTGTTGTATGATTGCATTTGAATCATGAAGTATTATCTCATAGGGATAGGAATTTATGTTTATGTTGTTTTGTCATTGTGCTAACCATTTGTAGATTTTCATGTTCACAATTATTATTGTAATATATGATTGAGAATAAAAATGAAGAATATGATCATGTTGAACATGTGGCCAAATAAAAGTACATGCATAAGACCTTGGTAGCTTGGCTAATCCTAATAATCCTATGCAGCTAACAAATATGATGCATAAGTTTTTCATCAAGTTATTTGGTTTAGAGATCTTACAAATTTTGTGCAAAGGTCATTTCCCTAACTCTTTGTCTAGTTCATCTATCCTTCCTCTTTCATACATGACCATCCCTTCTCTTATTGTACTAGTATCTCTTAAATTTGTTCCCTAACATGGTCTACCTCCTAATTTTATCCAAAAAATCTTACCTACATCTCAGATACATTTTTTATCATATAAAATTTCATAAGATGAAAAAATTTATGCTATTGATTTGCATAAATAAACAAGATTTTATAAGTGTATATGATCCTCTAATGGTGATTAAAAATCAAGATTTCTTAAGCTTTGGAAATAGTGAGAAGAAACATATGCTACAAGTGAACTAGCAACAATCACATCAAGTAAAACTAACATAGAGAACCTCATATGCCATTCCCAAACAACTATGAAAAAAATAAATCAAAAAGGAAAAAATTCTACATTTTTTCACAAAAACCTACATAATCAATACATTTTAACCTTCAAAACATGGATACAATCTTAAATACTAATTAAAAATCTATAAATACTTCATAAATAAATCATGCTAATACAAAATTGAAAATATTTGAAAGAACCTAATGTTAGGAGAATACATCCACAATTTGTTAGCAACCTAAAAATTCATATAAAGTGATCTAATTTGTAATTTAGATGACATGTTATTGATTTAAAGACACGAAGTTTTTCAAGTGTACTCAAATATTAAGAAAAGCTAATAAGGACTTCCATATCCCTTCCTAGATGGACCAAAAATGGTCTGCTGAAAATTCATGTTAAATGCTTAAAGTGTTATATTCTTCCATAACCACCTCAAAAATCTAGCGAGCTAAGCCATTGCCAATCTCTGACTAATTTACATACAAATTGGTCAAATTCATACATGACTTGTTGCGGTAAGTAAATTTTTGAGTTCTCGACTTCTCTCTATTCAAAATGCCATTTTCTAACTTTGAACGGCTACCTCATATTCAAAAACTCACACTCTCACATGCATGTGACCTACCATAAATACACCTCATTTCTTTCTTAAATTTAAGATCATTAATCTTTATCTCGCATCATTTCGGATTTCGTCATTACTTCTTCGGTGAGCTGCATATTCTCTTGAGTTATTTATTTGTATCTTTCTCAGGTTTCTTTGGTACAAGGTCATTCTCTAGCAGTGAAGATGGGAAGATCTATTATAAATTGCGGAAGCATTAACCTAGAGTCATTAAATTTACAGCACAAATTAGATGCAAATAAATAATGAAAAAAATAAAGAAGAATAATAGGATAAATTGAAGCACACAGATTTACGTGGTAAAACCTTGACAATTTGCCAAGGAAACATCCACGGGGC
The DNA here is from genome assembly GCA_007115665.2 of Sequoiadendron giganteum. NCBI lineage: Eukaryota > Viridiplantae > Streptophyta > Pinopsida > Cupressales > Cupressaceae > Sequoiadendron > Sequoiadendron giganteum. Next base: position 161,957,712 of record CM021102.1, on the reverse strand, counting down.
AAGTATTGGTAATCTTATTACTCAAGGAAAAACAATTACATCTACAATGTTCACTGCTGTAACAATATTGCTCGTACAATACATCCTATTTTTCCTTCAAGAGAACAAATATTTATAACCTCTTGAAGAAAAAACAATAATCTCTCAACATAGAATAAAACCAGATTTATTCTTTCAAAGAAAATTGAAATCTTGCTTCTGAAAGCAAATAACTGTTCTTTTTCTAAAATAAGAGAAAGATTTTTTTATTGTTTTAACAATCTTGTTTTTATTGTTGTGATTGATTTTCACAATTTTTTTCTTGTTGTCACAATCCAACAATCTCCACCTTGACAACAATTTACCTAATACTTGCCCAAGCCCATGCATCACCCCTTTTGCATACCAAGAGAAGCCACACTCCATTTCAACTTATCTACCAGTACTGGTTTAGTAAACATATCTACACAATTTTTAGGTGTATGAACCTTTTCAAGGGTTACTCCACCTCCATCAATAACTTGTCTTACAAAATGGTACTTAATTTCAATATGCTTGGTCCTTTTGTGATAAGCTGGATTTTTGGCCAAATGGATAGCACTTTGACTATCACAAAATATAATCACTTTGTCCTGCACTTTTCCAAGCTCACCCAAAAGACCTTTCAACCAAATTGCCTCTTTACATGCATGTGACACAGCCATATATTTTGCCTCAATTGTGGATAAAGCAACTGTTTCTTGAAGCTTTGACATCCAACAAATAGCTCCACCTGCAAGAGTAAAGACATAACCTGAAGTGGATCTCCTTTTGTCCAAATCACCTACAAAATCTGAATCAACATAACCACATACTAAATCACTACAACCATTATAGGTGATACAATAACCACTTGTGCCTCTAAGATATCGAAGCACCCATTTCACTGCTGCCCAATGCTCTTTTCCTAGATTTTCCATGTATCTACTGACAACACCAACTGCATGTGAAATATCCGGTCTCATACATAACATCACATACATTAAACTTCCTACTACATTAGCATATGGTACACAAGACATATAATCCTTTTCTTCATTATTACTAGGACATAAACTTGAAGAAAGCTTAAAATGGGAAGCTAAAGGGATATTTACTGGTTTCACATTTTGCATACCGAATCTTATGAGGATTTTCTCCACATATTTCTTCTGTGATAACCAAAGCTTGCCATGTTCCCTGTCTCTATGTATTTCAATGCCCAAAATTTGTTTTGCTGCTCCTAGATCCTTCATATCAAATGTCCTAGCCAATTGAGCCTTCAACTTATTAATTTCAACCATGCTTTTGCTTGTTACAAGCATATCATCAACATATAACACCAAGATAATGAATAAACCATTTTCCAAACTTTTAAAGTAAACATAATGGTCATACTCACTTCTTGTGAAGTTTTGACTCACCATGAAGGAATCAAACTTCTTGTACCATTGCCTGGGTGACTGCTTCAGGCCATACAATGACTTCTTGAGTTTGCAAACAAATTTCTTGTTGCGATCTTGAACAAACCCTTCTGGTTGTTCCATATATATCTCCTCATCCAAATCTCCATGTAAAAATGTTGTTTTAACATCTAGTTGTTCCAACTCAATATCAAGTAATGCAACTAATGCTAAAACAACCTGAATAGAAACAAGCTTAACAACTGGTGAAAAAATTTCATGAAAGTCAATACCTTCCTTTTGAGAATATCCTTTTGCTATGAGTCTTGCCTTGTACCTTTCAATTTTATCATCAATACCCTTCTTCAGTTTGTAGACCCATTTGCAACCAACAACTCTCCTACCCTTTGGAAGTTCTACCAGGTCCCATGTTTTATTCTTCTCCAAGGAAATGATTTCTTCTTTCATTGCTATTTTCCATTTAGCATTGTCAGTGTCATCCATTGCTTCCTGATAAAAACTTAGTTCCCCATCATTAGAAATCAAAGCAACTAGTGAAACAAAATCATCATACCTTTTAGAAGGATTTCTGACTCATGTAGATCTCCTTAGAGATGGTTGTGGTATTTCCACATTTTCCTGTATATTTCCTGCATTCACATCCACATCTTCATCTTCAGAAGCTTCTTCTTGCTCCCTATCTTTTGTAGATGGTTGAGTTTCCAACTGAACTTGTTGATATTGAGGTACTTGTTCCTACTCCAAATCAACTTCTACAATGTCTAATTTTATTAGAGAAGATTCATCAAACACTACATCTCTGCTAATGATGATTTTTTTGGGTAGTAGGATCCCACAATCTATATCCCTTAATTCCATCACCATAACCAACAAAAATGTATTTCTTAGATTTGGGGTCTAATTTAGAATGCTGATCCTTTGAAATAAGAGCATATGCATCACAACCAAAAATTTTCAGATTTGAATAATTACATGAATGACCTATCCATACCTCTTCAGGAATCTTACAATCTATTACAACTGATGGTGATCGATTTATCAAATAGCATGTTGTATTAATTGCTTCTACCCACAAGTCTTGCCCCAACTTGGCATTACTGAGCATACTCCTTGCTCTCTCTAGAAGAGTCCTATTCATGCGTTCAACAACACCGTTTTGTTGAGAATTGTAAACTGTGGTTTTATGTCTTTTGATCCCAACTTCCTTACAATAATTTTCAAACTCCAATGATGTGAACTCGCCTCCATTATCTGTTCTTAAACATTTGATTGATCTATTAGTAATCTTTTCAACCAAAGCTCTAAACTGCTTAAATATACCAAACACATCAGCTTTACTCTTAAGAATATAGACCCACACCTTTCTAGAGTAATCATCTATAAATGTCAAAAAACATGAGGCTCCTCCAAAGCAAACTGTAGGAGATGGTCCCCAAACATCTGAATGAATATAGTCTAGAACACCCTTACTTGTATGACTACCTGATTTAAACTTCTGTCTACACTGCTTTCCAAA
>CM021102.1:161855737-161954675 GCA_007115665.2 Sequoiadendron giganteum | reverse complement strand
GCATGGTACTTGGAAATTCCCTTCGATATACGTGTCTTCATTCATCATGGTTAGATTGCTACCTTGATTCCACCTCTATAAAAAAATAAGAATCAAGGGGGTCCATACATCTACCCTCAAATTTGGTCATTAGGGATTGATATGAGGATTTTGAGGACTTCTAACAAATTTGTGTTGTAGGATGCGGTTCCTAACATTGTGGTTTTGCATGGCCCCCCTAAAAATCATGTGTTCTCGACATCCCCTCTATCTCTTCTCGTCACTCCTCAATGCTACAATAGGTAAATAAGAAAGTAAGTGCATGTTTACTATATTTTTCATTCCTTTTAACTAACTCATTTTACACACATGTCGACAATCATACCTTTTTACCATGTTAGCCTTTTAATGTGTTTTTCATTCAAATCAACATATTGGGTGCTAGTGAGCTTCATTTTTTATGTTGTTTGTTGCGTCAGAATCATATTTCAACACCCTACATCATCACTCAACTATCACTATGAGGCATGGTACTTGGGAATTCCCTTCAATATGCGTGTCCTCATTCAATGTGGTTAGATTGCTACCTTGATTCCACCTCCATAAAGCAAGAAGAATCAAGGAGGGCCATACATCTACCCTCAAATTTGGTCTTTAGGGATTAAATAAGAGGGTTTTTAGGACTTCTAACAAATTTGTGTTGTAGGATGTGGTTCCTAACATTGTGGTTTTGTAGATAACTACAATGGGGGCTTCATTCTCCTATCTTTTTAAATGAATATCCTTTTATAAAAATAAGGTGTATTGTTTTTTTAGAGTCCTTTAGCATACATATGCATGTAGAGTCACATGGGCACTAAAGTGGGGGTTAAATGTGTCACCAAAAAGTGTATACCTAAGGAAAAGGATAATTTTGTGCCCGTTTTGGTCCTACTTTAGGTCCCCTTTCATCAGTTATCACCCTAAAACAATATTTATACGCCCCTAAGGTTTGTTAATTTTGACTTTAAGGCCTGTTATACCTAAAGGATCATTTAACCCCCCATAAGAAATATCAAAATTATTCAAAAAGCACTATTCCCACTCCAAAATCCCTTAGTGGGACTAGGTCACCCAAGTTGGTGGCCTAGTCCTTTTTGTAGATTTTTGTAATTTCAAGCGGGAAGATGAATATTTTATCATAAGTTCCTGATGGGTTTTGGCCTCTTAAGTCAAAATTCTCGACAATTAGGTTTAATTTCTTATAAATACTCATTTTTAGGTCATTTTCCCTTTCTCTCTTAGTGATTTTTTCACATCCAACTCCAAGAATAAACTGCAAAACATCTTCCTCAAGAAGATTCATCTCTCTCAAAATAAATTTGAAGCTTTTAGACAACAAAAGTAGGTCTTTTTATAGGTCTTCAAGCTCACTCCAACTTTAAGATCACACATTGAAAAAGGTTAAACATAGATGCCTATAGAGAATCATGGAGAAAACTAAGTTGAAGAGGTGCAACTAGCCACCAAATCATACCTAAAGATTGTTTTCAAAGTGACTCCATCTTCTACTTTCAATCCATTTTCTAGATTTGAGGTTTACATCCCATTTTCATTCCTCTTTTGTACTCATTTTCAATGTTGTAGGGTTTCTAGGGTTGAATTCTTGCATCATTTCAAATATTTTACATGCATCTTATTCTAGCACAATAGAATTGGGTTTTCCTTTATTTCAGGTTTTCCTAGTTCTAAACACACTTAGAGCTAGGGTTTATGCAGATTTTCCATTCCATTACAAGTTTAAATACAAACTAGGGGTTTGACTAAGGCAAAACCCACATTAAAAATTCAAATATCTTTTGTTTTGCACGTTATTTTATAGATTTGGGTATAGATTCCCATGAAGAAATAGAATACAGACCAAAGGCGTTTGTGTCCACTTTCAATTTTCTAGAAAAGATGAAAGGGACTAGGTCACCCATAGTGGCGACCTAGTCCCACTAGAGGTTCTCGAAATTGAAAATCATAGATTTGGAGACCTAGTTGACAGAAATGGTTTCCAAAATAGTTTTCATGAAAAGGGATTAGGTTGCCCCACTTGGTGTAAGTGTCCCATCTCAATCGGAATTCAGATTTCTCAAGTTTTTTGAGGCTTCCACAACCTCCTCTTTGACCTACAATAGTTTCCAGGTGCACCCATTTTATTTAATAGGTTATTTCACTTAATTTAATCTTATTTTTAGCATTGTTACAATACATTATGTGTTTTCAAGAAACATATACTCCTACTTTAGGTTAAGTAGTTAGGTATACATATTATATTTCAGTACTTTACATATTCCATTACAAATTCAATCTCAAGCATTGAATGAATCATAAGATTTCATGTCCCTGGTGATAAAGGAAAACCCTCTTTGTCTTAGGTGAAAACCTTAGAAAGTTGTAGAGGACCCATTCCTTTAGCACCATATAAAGAATTATATTTTTGGTGGTTTTGTGCCAAAAATTAAGTGAAGAGCATTTGTAATTAAAGAGAACACAAAATTCATTCATCTTCAAAGCATACACAAGCCAAAAAATTTGCATCATGTTATGTCATGGCTCTTAGATGTCAATCTGTACCCCGAGGATAAAGGAGATAACCATACAACTACACATGCAACTTGAAATTTTATCAATACAATTATAAAGAAATATGCCAAATATTAAAAAGTGGTCATGGAAGCTCTAGGTGTACACCACAAAGATGAAAAGTGAAGTTGCTTCATGAAAATAACATGAGGGATGTGAACCAGAAGTACCATGATTTGGTAAACAAATCCCAAGTGTGTCTCTACAACTTATAAAGAGTATTACACCACCATGGAAGTATAATCTCACATCCAATATTGAAATCACATCCATAGTATATGAGAGAACCATGTTTTCAAATAACTTGAGATCAAACTCTACACTCTCCAACCTTAGTCTACATGTAGTGGGGAATACACATGTTGATGAAATAAAGAGAAAAGTGATGGAGATGGAGACAGAATATCGATAGTAGCAACATCGAAATTTATATTCACCATTGAAATCCATTCATAATTCTTCCCCATTGGCCAATGTGTAATCAATGCACATAGGCAATTCAAGAATAAAATAAAAATATTATTTCCACAAAGCCTCACAATTGAATCTTTTAAAGAAACTTGCCACCTTGATAAATTTTAGATGCACTTATGAAATAGAGAATGCCACACCCATAACGCATTCAAGGATACAAGAGATATATACACTAAGAAAGAAAAAAGATAATGCACACCTTTTTGAAAGAACAAGCGTTAAATCCCCTTAGCCAAATAATGATAAATACAAAATTTGATTATTATATGAGGCCTTTACTGCATAATTATTTCTACTTATTTTTTATAGAAAATTATATAAGAAAGAGACCTATCAATTTTCATGTTAGCCAAATTATCCACACCATTAGCTTGTCTATAAAAATTCATAAATTTAAAAGACATGAATTTCTGAGGCAAATATTTGGCATGGTTTAACAAGTATTTTAAATGCCAAGAATCTAATGAATTTCTTGATAGAGGACCAATAATAACTTGAGAATTCCATTCTACCACAATATGAGATTTCAAAACTAAGTGTCAATTCTAAACCAAGAATCAAACCATTAAATTCTACAATATTATTAGTACTAATACCCAACATTTTACAATCAATCCAAAAAGTAACACAAGTATGTGCAGGATTATCACAGAAAAAGCAGGCCCTTAACTAGCAAAAAATTCAAAAAAATCAAAATTAGGCAACTTGACATAAAAATTTGAATAAGTTATCTATATTATTTCAAAAATATGTAAGAATAGAATTTGTAGAAATTTTAATGTAGTTTTTAATTACTTGGTTTATTTAAAAAAAAATAAAATCGATTTGGTGAAAATTTGAAATTTCAATACAATAGTACTTAAATTTCATGGAAAAATAAGAAGTAGGTGTCTACCTGACCAACCTAACCACATTAAAATGATAAAAAAAAAAATTATAATATTTTGGAAATAAGTAGATGACTCATGTCCAAATGTGATGCATATTTTTTTGTAATTTTTTTCCAAGTAAATAATTAATTATAATTTTTTTATGACAAATTTTAAAACATATAAAGACTCGTATGTCTGACCACCTTAACTTGGTGAAAAATTCATGAAATTCATTTTTTTATTATTTTATCTTATAGTATACGAAACATAGAATGTGACACATGTTTTGGATTCAAAAAATATGATACTGTTTGAAAGCTATAAATGTTTTTCAATTAGCCTAAAAATCAGGACTTTATTCTTAATTCAGTAGAAAATGAATAATAATTATTTATTAAATTCAAAGTAACACATAATTTATATTGGTGGAAATTTGAGAATCTCCTTTAAAAATCCTTTTCGTTTCATCAATTTTGGGTAAAAACAAAGTCGTCAGCCACATACCCATCATATTGCCACTTTTTGGCCCATCATGATCCTGCACATACCGACACCCTTTAGTTATAGATCTTTAAGGTAATCTATATATGAGTATTATAATCTTTATTGAGGTAATGTAATTTAAATGTTGTACATTGGTGGATCAATGGAATGATGAGTACAAGCTCACTCTTCTTAGGTTTTTACTCCCTTTAGAAGGTTTATTTAAAGGTTTCTTGTATTAAAATTGTGTGAATGTATAATTATTTATTTTAGATGCATATTAGGTAGGATTCTTAATTTTATTTTTGGTTGATCATGGATATGCTCTTTCTTATCTATATTATCTAGTAGAATATTTATCAATTATATTTATATTAAATGTGATGTTGCTACCCTACATTATTTATCACATATGGCTTAATCCATTTGGATTGGTGTTGTAAATGGTTTATGCATAATTATTATTGTAATATATGATTGAGAATAAAAATGAAGAATATGATCATGTTGAACATGTGGCCAAATAAAAGTACATGCATAAGACCTTGGTAGCTTGGCTAATCCTAATAATCCTATGCAGCTAACAAATATGATGCATAAGTTTTTCATCAAGTTATTTGGTTTAGAGATCTTACAAATTTTGTGCAAAGGTCATTTCCCTAACTCTTTGTCTAGTTCATCTATCCTTCCTCTTTCATACATGACCATCCCTTCTCTTATTGTACTAGTATCTCTTAAATTTGTTCCCTAACATGGTCTACCTCCTAATTTTATCCAAAAAATCTTACCTACATCTCAGATACATTTTTTATCATATAAAATTTCATAAGATGAAAAAATTTATGCTATTGATTTGCATAAATAAACAAGATTTTATAAGTGTATATGATCCTCTAATGGTGATTAAAAATCAAGATTTCTTAAGCTTTGGAAATAGTGAGAAGAAACATATGCTACAAGTGAACTAGCAACAATCACATCAAGTAAAACTAACATAGAGAACCTCATATGCCATTCCCAAACAACTATGAAAAAAATAAATCAAAAAGGAAAAAATTCTACATTTTTTCACAAAAACCTACATAATCAATACATTTTAACCTTCAAAACATGGATACAATCTTAAATACTAATTAAAAATCTATAAATACTTCATAAATAAATCATGCTAATACAAAATTGAAAATATTTGAAAGAACCTAATGTTAGGAGAATACATCCACAATTTGTTAGCAACCTAAAAATTCATATAAAGTGATCTAATTTGTAATTTAGATGACATGTTATTGATTTAAAGACACGAAGTTTTTCAAGTGTACTCAAATATTAAGAAAAGCTAATAAGGACTTCCATATCCCTTCCTAGATGGACCAAAAATGGTCTGCTGAAAATTCATGTTAAATGCTTAAAGTGTTATATTCTTCCATAACCACCTCAAAAATCTAGCGAGCTAAGCCATTGCCAATCTCTGACTAATTTACATACAAATTGGTCAAATTCATACATGACTTGTTGCGGTAAGTAAATTTTTGAGTTCTCGACTTCTCTCTATTCAAAATGCCATTTTCTAACTTTGAACGGCTACCTCATATTCAAAAACTCACACTCTCACATGCATGTGACCTACCATAAATACACCTCATTTCTTTCTTAAATTTAAGATCATTAATCTTTATCTCGCATCATTTCGGATTTCGTCATTACTTCTTCGGTGAGCTGCATATTCTCTTGAGTTATTTATTTGTATCTTTCTCAGGTTTCTTTGGTACAAGGTCATTCTCTAGCAGTGAAGATGGGAAGATCTATTATAAATTGCGGAAGCATTAACCTAGAGTCATTAAATTTACAGCACAAATTAGATGCAAATAAATAATGAAAAAAATAAAGAAGAATAATAGGATAAATTGAAGCACACAGATTTACGTGGTAAAACCTTGACAATTTGCCAAGGAAACATCCACGGGGCAAGTATTGGTAATCTTATTACTCAAGGAAAAACAATTACATCTACAATGTTCACTGCTGTAACAATATTGCTCGTACAATACATCCTATTTTTCCTTCAAGAGAACAAATATTTATAACCTCTTGAAGAAAAAACAATAATCTCTCAACATAGAATAAAACCAGATTTATTCTTTCAAAGAAAATTGAAATCTTGCTTCTGAAAGCAAATAACTGTTCTTTTTCTAAAATAAGAGAAAGATTTTTTTATTGTTTTAACAATCTTGTTTTTATTGTTGTGATTGATTTTCACAATTTTTTTCTTGTTGTCACAATCCAACAATCTCCACCTTGACAACAATTTACCTAATACTTGCCCAAGCCCATGCATCACCCCTTTTGCATACCAAGAGAAGCCACACTCCATTTCAACTTATCTACCAGTACTGGTTTAGTAAACATATCTACACAATTTTTAGGTGTATGAACCTTTTCAAGGGTTACTCCACCTCCATCAATAACTTGTCTTACAAAATGGTACTTAATTTCAATATGCTTGGTCCTTTTGTGATAAGCTGGATTTTTGGCCAAATGGATAGCACTTTGACTATCACAAAATATAATCACTTTGTCCTGCACTTTTCCAAGCTCACCCAAAAGACCTTTCAACCAAATTGCCTCTTTACATGCATGTGACACAGCCATATATTTTGCCTCAATTGTGGATAAAGCAACTGTTTCTTGAAGCTTTGACATCCAACAAATAGCTCCACCTGCAAGAGTAAAGACATAACCTGAAGTGGATCTCCTTTTGTCCAAATCACCTACAAAATCTGAATCAACATAACCACATACTAAATCACTACAACCATTATAGGTGATACAATAACCACTTGTGCCTCTAAGATATCGAAGCACCCATTTCACTGCTGCCCAATGCTCTTTTCCTAGATTTTCCATGTATCTACTGACAACACCAACTGCATGTGAAATATCCGGTCTCATACATAACATCACATACATTAAACTTCCTACTACATTAGCATATGGTACACAAGACATATAATCCTTTTCTTCATTATTACTAGGACATAAACTTGAAGAAAGCTTAAAATGGGAAGCTAAAGGGATATTTACTGGTTTCACATTTTGCATACCGAATCTTATGAGGATTTTCTCCACATATTTCTTCTGTGATAACCAAAGCTTGCCATGTTCCCTGTCTCTATGTATTTCAATGCCCAAAATTTGTTTTGCTGCTCCTAGATCCTTCATATCAAATGTCCTAGCCAACTGAGCCTTCAACTTATTAATTTCAACCATGCTTTTGCTTTTTACAAGCATATCATCAACATATAACACCAAGATAATGAATAAACCATTTTCCAAACTTTTAAAGTAAACACAATGGTCATACTCACTTCTTGTGAAGTTTTGGCTCACCATGAAGGAATCAAACTTCTTGTACCATTGCCTGGGTGACTGCTTCAGGCCATACAATGACTTCTTGAGTTTGCAAACAAATTTCTTGTTGCGATCTTGAACAAACCCTTCTGGTTGTTCCATATATATCTCCTCATCCAAATCTCCATGTAAAAATGTTGTTTTAACATCTAGTTGTTCCAACTCAATATCAAGTAATGCAACTAATGCTAAAACAACCTGAATAGAAACAAGCTTAACAACTGGTGAAAAAATTTCATGAAAGTCAATACCTTCCTTTTGAGAATATCCTTTTGCTATGAGTCTTGCCTTGTACCTTTCAATTTTATCATCAATACCCTTCTTCAGTTTGTAGACCCATTTGCAACCAACAACTCTCCTACCCTTTGGAAGTTCTACCAGGTCCCATGTTTTATTCTTCTCCAAGGAAATGATTTCTTCTTTCATTGCTATTTTCCATTTAGCATTGTCAGTGTCATCCATTGCTTCCTGATAAAAACTTAGTTCCCCATCATTAGAAATCAAAGCAACTAGTGAAACAAAATCATCATACCTTTTAGAAGGATTTCTGACTCATGTAGATCTCCTTAGAGATGGTTGTGGTATTTCCACATTTTCCTGTATATTTCCTGCATTCACATCCACATCTTCATCTTCAGAAGCTTCTTCTTGCTCCCTATCTTTTGTAGATGGTTGAGTTTCCAACTGAACTTGTTGATATTGAGGTACTTGTTCCTACTCCAAATCAACTTCTACAATGTCTAATTTTATTAGAGAAGATTCATCAAACACTACATCTCTGCTAATGATGATTTTTTTGGGTAGTAGGATCCCACAATCTATATCCCTTAATTCCATCACCATAACCAACAAAAATGTATTTCTTAGATTTGGGGTCTAATTTAGAATGCTGATCCTTTGAAATAAGAGCATATGCATCACAACCAAAAATTTTCAGATTTGAATAATTACATGAATGACCTATCCATACCTCTTCAGGAATCTTACAATCTATTACAACTGATGGTGATCGATTTATCAAATAGCATGTTGTATTAATTGCTTCTACCCACAAGTCTTGCCCCAACTTGGCATTACTGAGCATACTCCTTGCTCTCTCTAGAAGAGTCCTATTCATGCGTTCAACAACACCGTTTTGTTGAGAATTGTAAACTGTGGTTTTATGTCTTTTGATCCCAACTTCCTTACAATAATTTTCAAACTCCAATGATGTGAACTCGCCTCCATTATCTGTTCTTAAACATTTGATTGATCTATTAGTAATCTTTTCAACCAAAGCTCTAAACTGCTTAAATATACCAAACACATCAGCTTTACTCTTAAGAATATAGACCCACACCTTTCTAGAGTAATCATCTATAAATGTCAAAAAACATGAGGCTCCTCCAAAGCAAACTGTAGGAGATGGTCCCCAAACATCTGAATGAATATAGTCTAGAACACCCTTACTTGTATGACTACCTGATTTAAACTTCTGTCTACACTGCTTTCCAAAGACACAATGCTTGCAAAAATTCAAATTCAAAGACTTTAAATTTGGAAGTAACTTACGGTTCACCAGTACCTTTAGCCCTTTCTCACTCATATGACCCAATCGTTGATGCCATAAATGAGTAGAATCATCTGTTTCCTTAGATACCACTGCAACTTCATTTATCTCAGTATTCCCATTTAGCCTATAAAGGTTTCCAACTTTTGTAGCTTTCATGACCATCAAAATTGCTTTGGATACTTTCAACACTCCACCTTGACCAGAAAATTTATAACCACCAGAATCTAAAACTCCTAAAGAAATTAAATTCCTTTTAAGTTCTGGTACATGTCTTACCTCTGTTAATGTTTTTACAACACCATCAAACATTTTAATCTTAATGCTCCCAATCCCAATAGTCTTACATGAAACATTGTTTCCCACAAGAACAACACTGCCATCAATAGCTTGGTAAGTAGAAAACCAATTCCTATGTGGACACATATGATTTGAAGCACCATAATCTAATAACTAATCCTCATCAGGTTGTGAAAAACCACAAACAGATAATACCTCATCTACCATACCTGAACTTGACTCAGCTGGATTTGCTTCCTTTTGGGAGTCATTGTTCTCTTCTTTCCTCTTCCAGCAATCTTTCTTGAGATGCCCAGATTTATTGCAAAACCAACATTTTCTCTTACCCTTTTTGCCTTTTGACTTAGATCTGGATGTTCCTCTCGAAATCTCCCCTTTTCCTATGGATCGACCTCTTGCCACCATTGCTTCCGACGTGGAGGTTTCTATATTAGACTTCCTGCGCACCTCTTCATACAACAAAGCTCCCACAACAGAATCAAATTCAAGGGTGTCAGTTGTGCTAAAGCTAATAGAAGTGACTAAGTGATTCCAGGAATCGGGCAATGAACACAAAAGAGTAATTGTCTTGTCTTCATCTTTGATTTTTACACCCATACTAGATAATTGACAAATAAGAGTATTGAAAACATTTAAATGATCAGCAATTTTTATACCTTCCTTCATTCGCAAACTATACAATTGCCTCTTCAAGTAGATCCGGTTTGTCAAGGATTTTGTCATATAAAGACTCTCCATTTTGCTCCATAAGCTTGCAACCGTACTTTCTCCAACAATATTAAAAAAAACCTCATCTGCCAAACACAAACGAATTGTGCTAAGAGCTCTCATATCCAAATCTTCCCAATCCTCATTAGACATATCTGCAAGTTTCTTTGATTTTTCTACCAATTCCTTGTGCAAACCTTGCTGCACTAACAAATCACGCATTTTGAGTTTCCAAAGCTCAAAATTATTCTTTCCATTAAATTTCTCCACCTCAAATATTGTATTTGAAACCTTTGCCATTTGATGCTACAGAATCAACACCAAATTCTAACACAGTTGCTACAAAAAAAAATATCTCTGATACCAATTGTTATAAATTGCAGAAGCATTAACCTAGAGTCATTAAATTTATAGCACAAATTAGATGCAAATAAATAATTAGAAAAATAAAAAAGAATAACAAGATAAATTGAAGCTCATAGATTTACGTGGAAAAACCTTGACAATTTGCCAAGGAAACATCCACGGAGCAAGTATTGGTAATCCTATTGCTCAAGGAAAAACAATTACATCTACAATCTTCATGGCTGCAACAATATTGTTCGTACAATACACCCTATTTTTTTCTTCAAGAGAAAAAATATTTATAACCTCTTGAAGAAAAACAATAATCTCTCAACATAGAATAAAACCAGATTTATTCTTTCAAAGAAAATTGAAATCTTCCTTCCGAAAGCAAATAACTGTTCTTTTTCTAAAATAAGAGAAAGGTTGTTTTATTGTTTTAACAGTCTTGTTTTTATTGTTGTGATTGATTTTCACAATCTTTTTCTTGTTGTCACAATCCAACAAGATCAATGCTTACCAAAATCATAACAGTACTACTTCTTTTCATTGTTATATTTTCGATCCGTGTCTCTGCTCAATATAATCTCAAGGAAGTTTCAAATACAGGAACAGATATTAACAACAAGGGGGCAAGAAATAATCTGGTTCAAATTGTGCAGCAATTAGCGTCATGTCCTAACTATGAAAGCAATATTCCAGATCCTAAATGCTGCACGAAATAAGACAAGTTGCAGATTTGCTTATGAACAGGGCAACAACAATACCTATTCTATCCTAGCGTTCTCTGCTATTTATGACAGCTCGATTTTTATTAACCTATGTGATTTATAGTAGTACTCTATTCATTATTTCGTATGAAAAAGAAATATACTGCGAGTTAATTATTTAGTTGTGAGTTTTGATCATTTATGTTATTACTGAGGTACTTGCATGATAGTACTTATTATTTTGGTTGTGTTTTCATTAAATTTCACTGTAAAACAGATAATACAAATGGGAATGAACATCAAATTCATTTTATTTTTTATAAAAACATAAATTTAGGAGCCAAAAGGGATTTTGTACCCTTAGGATATGAAGTTGAAGTCTATTGTGTAGGATTATAAATAATTTTTATTTAAGCCATTAAAAATATGTATGCATGATAATGTAGAACAAATAATACAAAATAAATTGTGAACATATTATGGTTTACATTATTTTTTTATAAAATGGAGTTGATATGTATAGGAATTATAGCACATACATGTGATGACTTGGACTGAATCCAAACCACAACTTATGCACATTGTAGTGTGTATACATTATGCCACACACACATTTTACATAACACATATATGTTGTCTATTAAATAACCTTCTAGATACTAGATTATCTCCCATCTTAGGGAACTTAAGCCCCCTCTTTTGTTGAATTGAGAGTCAACAATAAATAGGTTAAAAATGTTCATTTTTTTTATCATAGATGTTAACATTATGCTCAAATAAATTGGGGAAGATTTTGTCAAACCAATATTATATGATACCCCCTTGGTTGATGGAGCTTCTAGAAATACTATAGATACATGAGGAAATATAAGAGTGAACCTACTAGAAATTAAAATAAACTAAGATTTTGAATAAAATGACATAAAAATATTATCTGATGTTTTTCATAGTTTACTCAATTTACAATGGTTATGGATTAAAATGGAATATATAATTATTAAAATGAAAAAAAAAAAATTATTGATAATATTAAATAGTAAATATATCACTATATGAAAATATGGAAGAATCATATCAAGGAGACATCGAAGGAAAGGGATATAAACTAAGATGAAGGTCTATAGGATTTGGATGATACCAAAGACACATATAGACATAGAACCAAATGTAGAAGTATAAATATTATTGGAGACTGGTATCTCACCCACAAATAGTGAGTTTGTAGAATCATGGGAATTGAATGAGCCAAACAAAAGATAATAAAAAATTTAGGTACACGAAGTGTATACAACATGAGGAAGATCAAAATTTTGGTAGTAGAATATATTGGAGACTAAGAAAACACATTAAAAAATCATATATATTACTATTACCATAGCTTTGTCATTGATGTCAATGGGGGAGAGAAAGAAGTGAAAAATTTCTCATCAATCTAAGGGGGAGCTATGTTTTGGAATTTTGACTTTGGCAACATACTCATATTGATCTTGACACTTAGTCATTTTTCACTAAGTGTTGCTATCAATGCGAAAAAGGGAGATTGTTGGCATATGGCTTCTAGTGTTTTCATTGATGGAAACCTAAAGTCATACATCTAGTCTACAGTCTAGTATTGGCTCATATCGGCAGAACAAAATGAAGAACAGGGCATCCAGTTAAAGGAAAAGATGTCGATTTGAATACCTTACCGGACTATTATTTTGAGTTGTGGATCTCAGAGGAATGTTTTTTGATGTTTGTATTACCTTATTCAAGAAGTATAGTGATGTGAATTCATTGGTGTACGATCTAGGAGATCTGATGCATTGATCTTTTGGGTTATCTATGTTAGAAGGTTGACTTGTCAAATATAGTAGTTGCAAATATCTAAGAAGTAATTGGTTAAATGTTTTTGTGTTAGAATATATTTATTTGGGTCCTCTCTAAGTCTTAACCGACTTTGGAGGATACACATAAAGAATTAGTGGTGGATTTAGCTGACAGTTGAAAAGTATTTTATGTTTTATATAAGCTGACATATGAATGATCAAATCTTTGAGTGGATATATATGAGATCAGTAGTATCATTTTATATATGCGAAGTATATGAGTGAGTAGTGCAAAATTTAGCACGATAGTGGTCTAAATTCATCTATGCATGGATTTGTGATGCGAATTGTAGAGATGAGTAGAGCGGAGCAAAGCAAAGAGTAGAATGAGATAGAAGGTCCAAAATCTGATCCATGAGCCTAACCATAACTATAACTTGGCATAAGTAGATGCTACTACTTCAGTTCAACTCTTCAGATCGTTTTAATCTAAACTTTTGTAAGGCAGTGAACCTTTATATTGAGCGATGAGGTCTAGGCAATGTGCCTGAATGCAAGTGCATTCTTTTTTGTAAAAACTTATATTTGAGTACTCAAATTATGGATTAACCTCCACCGTGGTTTTTCCCTAATAGGGTTTCCACATAAAAACCCTTGTGTTATGGTGTTGTGGATGATTACTTTGTATTTTCGTATCTTCCTTTGGTTTAATGTTGAAATGGTTCAATTATCAGATTAATAAAGTTCATATTTGTAGAACATTGATCCCCCCCCCTCTCAATGTTCCCTTGAGTCCAACACCTAGCATATTTAGAGTAGAATCTTTCATATTAAATTACTTATCTATTCAAAGACATAGATCAAACTATAATGTCTTGTTTCTCTCAATTTGTAGGTTCTTATCCTTTGAAATTAGTGTCAAAACTTTGTCAATTACTCATAAAATCTAGTTTCCTTTATTTGTTGACTTGTAGGATTGTAACGCTTGGATGAGAATTTAGGTCTTCAATCCTCCTCCAATTTACTTCAAATATGTAACTTGCACACAGGAAAGAGGGGAAAGGGTTGTTTCCTATAAGGGCTTGCCTAAGTCAAACCCCATTTTGATATTTATACCTCCACAATAATCATGATGATATAAAACAAGAGGTTACTCTCAATTAGGTAGAGGCTAAATGAAAAATAAACGATAAATTGACGATTGTTGCAACTCACCACTCAAATTTTCATTCCTTGATGGACTAAATCCATTGTGCTCATCACCTTTAAGGAGAAATTCAAACTTTATTTGAAGTCTTGTAACTATCCGTAATCACAAAAAAAATGTGAAACTTGAACAAACTCACATAAAATTATGATGCATTGGCAACATGATTCTTGACTGAAAATAATGTTGGTATAATTCTACTCTTGATTTCTCTCAATTTCCTTATGATTGATCTCAAAGTTTCTAGCTTGTTGTTAGGATTGCTTAAGGTTAAAATGGTAAAAATGACTTGTATTTATATTCAGTTTTTTTCCAAAAATAAAATACCGATAGCCGACAAATGACTTTATATTATCAAATATTAAAATTCTAACACTGGCATATTTTAAATTTAGCCAAAATAGTATAAACATGGGTGTTGCATGCGATATCCAAAGCCTATCATTTTGATTCCTTATCTACCAATAAATGATTATTAAATCTTTATTTCTACTTCCACTTTTGATTTTTTGAATTTTATTATAAAATAAGAAAATTAAATGGATAATTAGGTCCAAGCATATGAGGGGGAGCCAAATCTAGTGTGAAAAATTTCTCAAGGGTGACAATGTACAACACTTCAAGACCTTTGATGAATTAGAATTATCTAAAGATAGGTATGATGCATAGGAATCGATGTGATGTAAGAACATCTTCTGATGGCTCATGATTCTATGATCATTTCCAAGCATTTATATGATTTCCATCTTCTCAATTTGTAGGTAATCGCTCTATAGTGTATCTGCATGACAACCTAGACCACTTATCTCCCTCCATTTAATTTATTTTTAAGAATATATCATTCTAACTTGCATGATATTTATCACTCTATTAAAATTTCAATATTATTAGCATTCTAAACACAAACCTTACCCAAAATATCTAGTATTTGTAAAGTGTTAATAAAGATTATACCCTTCATTGCATTCTTGAAGATTTTATGAAGTTATAGAGGTGATTTAGATTTAATTATTTTATCTAAATTCTCTTATCTTTCAATTTATCATTTTAAAATAATAATTGTTATCTTTTGACACCTAGAATGCCATCTGATTATTATTAAAAATCTTATTTGATACCCTTTACATAAGTGACCATACACAACCTCAAATCATTGTTACCATGAAGCAGCTTAGATAGCCTACCATATTTTCCACGACATGGCCTACACAATTTACGATAAATTCCAATGCGGAACATAGGAACACAATAATCAAATGGGAAATAAACATATTAGTACCCAAGATAGTCATCATGTCTATGGTGGCTCATAGTTGATCTCCCAAAAAATAGATAGTGTCATCTAATCCATTTTTAATAGATAATAGTAGGTCATTGATCAAATAGAAAATATATACGGTACCATGACATAGAGCTTGAACATATTAAAATCTTATTGCTATTGAAGGATTTACGGCTTCTACTAAAGCATACAGCTATAAATATTTTCTTAAGGGGAGGAAACATCATAGCTTGGAAAAGGGATTCAATGGGGCCCATTCAATAATCTTGAATCAGTTATTACTGTAAGAGCACCAAAATACTAAAGGAAATTTAAAATAAGACAATGTTTGCATATGATTGTCTTCGAATTCTATCAAGCCGCCTTCATGATTTAAGTGATCTTGGCCTTATTAACAATTAATGTCGTAGGTTAAATATGTGTATTAAATAGATTATTAAAGCCTTAGAAAGATGGAATTTGGAATGTGCTGCTTTATCATTATATTTTTCTATTTTTTCTTACTTCTCTGTTTTAACATTACTAAAACCTATGTATTATGTAAAAAAAGGTTGTTAAGTCTTAATACAATATTTTACAATATGCGTTATCACACATATAGAGTGTATTAAAGCTTGGATAATATCTGAACCATAATGCATATGGTGTACACCGTAGAAGGTGTATATGTTTTACAAATCGAACTTACAAACTCATTACTTTACAAACCAGATTTTATAATTCTTCTATTCTATAATTTATGAAAACATTGTTATAGCATGTCTGTTGAAATGTTTAGTGTGCCATTCATGAATCACATTTAAGATTTGCTTAAACTGAACATGCATGTTCTTGATTACTCAGAAAACAAATTAAATAATCACAATCCAGATAGATGAAAGTGATCTGGCTTACGAAATGTTCCGAGTGATTACTGGAAGGAAAATAATATACTTCTCCGTCACCCAGGATAAGAAAAAAATGAAACTATGTAAAAGTGTCATAAGTTTCCATGACGGAAAATCTTAATTTGGTTGATGGATTCACACTAACTCCATGTAGCCTTGTTTTATCTTTTGCAACAGTTAGGATCTGGAATGTTGCTAGCACAGTTAGTACATGATGCTAACCGCTCCACAATTTCAAGCAGATTATCAATTGATAATTTGTTGTTCATGCCTACATTTGTGTTCACTTTCTCCTTCAAGATAGATCGAGCAGACACAGCGAGTGGAAACATAAGGTTGAGCACAAGCAGCACTACCATAATATTCAGAAGCATTGATCTCGCCATTCTAAATTCCAAGATGAATCTAATGTAAAGAAACCTGTTCAGTTTACGAATAAAGGAAGAAAAGCCGGAAGAATATCTAGGGAGATGCAGAATGAAGATTGATAATTGCTATGGATAAAGAAAGATGATCATATATAGAGAGACAGACGACGGAGTGAAAGCGTGCGAATAGGTCTATCTTGAAACTCGCTCAAGAAGGGTGATGTTCAAAGTAAAAGCGTTGAAGAGCAGCAATTCAAGAGGCAGCAAAGGGACTTTCGTGGTGTTCAAAGGTACTTTTATTTTAACAAGTGTAGCCAAAGAGAGACGTGTTTTTCTTGCGTGATACAAAGCGAAGATCGAGAATGGCGATGGATAAATAAAGGAGACCGTACTTATATACGAAGATGACTGACGTGCAAGCGTATGAATAGGTCAATATTGACATTCGCTAAGAAGAATAATATTCGAAGTAAAACGATGGCGCATTGAGGAGGCAGCAATTAAAGAGGCGGCAAAAGGGCTTTCGTGGTCTTAAAAGGCGCTTTTAATTTCATTAAGGGACTCAAATTTATTCAACTAATTTTTGCAGATTGAAAACAAACTTGACCCATCAAGCACATATAACATGGGAAGACCACAAGCTTTTCCACAGAAAATTCACGTGGAAGTTCTCCATTATAGGTAAACTCATATAAATACATTAAAACTTGTTTACAGATGTTATCAGATTTTGTTGTGCAATCTTTTATACCAATTTCGTATTTATTATAGATTATGTAGACAAAAGTTGCTCGTTCTTAGATCTACATTAGCCCACGAACATTTCACACCTATCAGAATTTGTCATGTCACCCCTTGTTGTGGGTAACCTCTTGTTGTCATTGATCTATAGCATGTGCATAAGCATATAGGTTATCCTCAGTTTCCATGGCGGAAAATCATAATCTATACAGCGTTGTTTTATCTTTTTCAGCAATTAGGATCTGGAATGTTGCCTTAATAGTTGGGACACGTTGCTAACATCTCCACAATTTCAAGCAAATTATCAATTGATTTGTATTCACTTTTTCCTTGAGGATTGATCGAGTATAGGCGGCAAGGGAAAACATAATGTTGAGCACAAGCAGCAGTGCCATAACTTTCACATGCATTGATCTTGACATACTAACTACTAGAACTAACCTTAAGTAATGAAACGTGTTCAGTTTAAGTATAAAGAAAATGAAAAAATTGAGTGAATATCTTGCGCGAAATAGAGCGAAGATCAAGAAAGTAAATCGTCTTCATAGAGACAGACGACGGAGTGCGAGCATTTGAATAGGTCAATATTGAAATTCAAAGTAAGACGATGACGCGTTGAAGAGGCAGCAATTGAGGAGGTGGCAAAGGGACTCTGGCGGTCTTCAAAGTGTTGGATATTCATTCAACTCACGAGTCCACGGTAGTCAAAGTCAGCTCATACCGCACCCCCGCGCCCTCTTCTTCATTGGCTCACGGTTTTACGGAGTCCACTAGGCTACCTCGGCCACTCCCTCTGTTCTTCGCGGTCTCACGGGCGTCGCTTCCACAACCTGCCACTTTATCACGGTCATGCACTCCACTGCCTCCGGTTGCATGGTTAACAACCTGGCAGTCTCCTGCGTTCACCTCGCTACCGCGGCCTAGCCGCCAGTCTCCTCTAGTTGCGCGGTTAACCGCCTGGCAGTCTCTATCGCTCTGTCGCGGTTACCCTCCTGACTGCGAGCGGTACCGCGGTGACTGTCTCCACTCCAAGCTTCATCCGTCGACGACGTTGCCGCTCTACCGCGGTCTGTCCGCTAACCTTCGGCGGTAATGCGGGTTTTGCTCAGTTTTTTGATGGCTTCTATCCTTTTTGGTTTTGCGCTAGAGGATAGTTGTGTTAGAGGACTATTTTTATATGTATAAGGACATGGTTTTAAATTCATTTGGACTGTGCTTAATGTTTCCTTTGCTGGCATCCATAATGTTTTTAAGGCTGTATTTAATTTTTGTGCCTTGGTCGTAAGCTTATATGAGCTGGATGTTTGTATTTTAGAAAGAGTTTTTTTTTTTCATGGAATAGAATTGCTCTGAAGCCACAAAGAGTTTAGTTGGCTGTTCTGTGTTAAAGAATTTTATTTTATTATCTGTGCCTAATCCTTCATGTGGTATCAGAGCCATCAGAGCCTAAGGTTACTTTATAGAGACTCTATAAATCATGCCAGCAAGCACAAGCTTGAGTAATCCACAAATTTCACAGCTGAATGGAAAGAATTATGACTACTGGTCAATAACAATGAGAGCATTGTTTTGTTCACAAGATTTATGGGAGTATGTAGAGAATGGGTTTCCAGAACTGACAGATGCAGTAGCATTCAATGCCTTAACACAAGCAGAGAAAGATTTGTTAAAGGATAACAAGAAGAAAGATTCGAAGGCTCACTTCTTCATTCTACAAGGTGTACATGAGAGTATCTTTCCCAGAGTTTCAGCCACTACCAAGTCCAAGCAAGCATGGGACATTTTACAAATAGCATATCAAGGAATGGACAAAGTTAAAACTGCAAAGTTGCAAATATTGAGAAGAGAGTTTGAGACAATATTTATGAAAGAAAATGAGTCTGTAGATTCATACTTTACTCAAAATATTGGAACTGGTAAACCAGATGACAACACATGGACAGACATTTGAAGATGTCAAAGTTATAGAGAAGATTTTAAGAAGCTTACGCACAAGATTTGAGACAATTACAGTCACAATAGAAGAGATGAAGGATCTCACACAGTATTCAGTTGAGGAACTATATGCTTCACTAATTTCTCATGAGCACATACTCAGCGGAACAACAAATATTTCATTAGAGCATGCATTCAAGTCACAAGCTTCAATTAACCAAGGAAGAGGCAGAGGTAGAATGAATTCCAGATCAAGAGGAAGAAGTTTCAACAGAGGTGGAAGAAATAACCAGTCAAGTTCAAGTGGAAGAGGTAGTAGCCAAAACCCATCACAAAACTTTCCTCAAGGACAAAGGTATGATAAATCTCACGTCCAATGCATTATTGTAAAAAGTTTGGCCATTATATGAGTGAGTGTAGAAAGAAGCAGAATGATTTTGGTAGACAAAATGCAAATTTTTCTAGAGAGAGTCAAGATAATAGACCTGATAAGAGCACAATGCTTTTAGCCTATAATGTAGCTCAAGCTAGTGAGAAAGAAGTTTGGTTTTTAGACTTAGGCTGTAGTAATCATATGATAGGAAATTTAGAGAAGTATGTTAAAATCCAAACATTTAACAAATGATTTTTGGGCTGAAGTTGTATCTTGTGTAGCATATATCATGAACAGATGCCTAACAAAGAGTGTAATGAATATTATACCTGAAGAAGCATGGACAGGTAAAAAGCACAGTGTTTCACACATGAGAGTTTTTGGTTGTGTTTCATATGCACATGTTCCTGAACAGTTGAGAAGAAAACCAGATAACAAAGGAGAGAAATGCATTTTTGTTGGATATAGTGAAGAATCCAAAGCATATAAATTGTTTAATCCATCTACTAAGAAAGTTATAATCAGTAGAGATGTCCAATTTATTGAAGACGAAGCATGAGATGGAAGCAAAGAAAACACAGTCAATGTTACTGTTAATATTCATCAATATGAGAATGAACTTATAGTTCCAGCTAATGTAGCTGTTGTTCAAGTTCAAGCACAAGCAAGTGGTCAACAAATGACACCAGTGAGTAATACAAGAGCAGCAACAAGAGGACATCAGACACCAACAACAGGAAGAACTTCTGGCGCTGGACCTTCAAGTTCACATTCTGCAGATTCGAGTGATCTTTCAAATCCAACTTTGGCAAGCATGAGAAGGCAGAAAATCAGAAACATGTCTAATATTTATAATCAAAATGATGGTGAGAACAATTCTCAACAATTTACACTTTATGCATTTTATTCACAAGCTGAAGATCCAATGCATTATGAAGAAGCAATCAAGGAAGAAAAGTGGTTAACAGCAATGGATGATGAGATAGATTCAATAGAAAACAATCAGACTTGGGAATTGCAAAGTCTTCCGAAAGACAAAGATGTCATTGGTGTTAAATGGATTTATAAGACTAAATTAAATGCAAATGGAGAGCTGCAGAAGCACAAAGCAAGATTGGTGGTAAAGGGTTATGCACAACAACCTGGAATAGATTACAATGAAACTTTTGCACCTGTAGCATGCCTTGACACAGTCAGGATGTTATTGGCTTTAGCAGCTCAAAACAATTGGTTAGTAAATTAGATGGATGTGAAGTCAACATTCCTCAATAGATATCTAGAAGAGGAAGTCTACATTGAATAGCCACTAGGATATGAGATATCAAGACAAGAAGACAAAGTTTACAAACTGAAAAAAGCACTGTATGGTTTGAAACAAGCCCCAAGAGCATGGTATAGTAGAATTGATAATTATTTCATAAAGAATGGATTTACTAGATGTGACAGTGAGCCAACATTGTATACTAAATTGAATGATGAAGGTAAAATTTTGATCATATGCCTATATGTTGATGATTTGATCTTAACTGAAAATTTATCAATTGATATGTTCAAAACAGAAATGATGAAAGAGTTTGAGATGACAGACATGGGTCTGATGAAGTATTTTTTAGGCATTGAGGTAACACAGAATAGAGATGGTATTTTTATTTCACAATCTAAATATGCAAAGGATGTCTTAAAGAGATTCAATATGTCAAACTGTAAGTCAACATCTACTCCAATGGTGACTGGACTGAAATTGAGCAGAGAAGACAAAGACTCAGATGTTAATCCTACTTTGTATAAACAACTAGTAGGAAGTTTAATGTATTTGACAGCCACAAGGCCTAACATAATGTATGCAGTCAGTTTGATTTCCAAATTCATGGAAACACCTAAGGAGAATCATTGGCAAGCTGGAAAGAGAATCTTAAGGTATATCAGTGGAACAAGAAATTTTGGAATCCAATATTTCAAAACAAATGATTTCAGATTAACAGGTTATATAGACAGTGACTGTGTTGGAAGTGTTGATGATAGAAAAAGCACATCTGGATATGTTTTTAGCTTTGGAAGTGGTGTAGTTGCACGGGCTTCAAAGAAACAACCTATTGTAACATTGTCATCAGCTGAAGCTAAGTACGTTGCAGCCACCAGTGCATCTTGCCAAGTTGTATGGATGAGAAGAGTTTTGATGGAGATTCAAATTGAGTAGCCAGAGGCAACAATAATTTACTGTGAGAACAATCCAGCCATTTACCTTTCGAAGAATCCAGTCTTCTACAAGCAGAGCAAGTACATTGACATAAGGTTTCATTTTATCAGGGAGCTAATCACAAATGGAGAAATCATTTCAATTTTTTGCAAGTCGAATGACCAACAGGCGGATATATTTACCAAGGCTCTAAGCACCGAGAGCTTCAACTTTCAATGAGATCGGCTTGGGATCAAAGATGGCATGAGTTGTCCTCAAGGGGGAGTGTTGGATATCCGTTCAACTTGCGAGTCCATGACAGTCAAAGTCAGCTCGTACCGCACCCCTGCGCCCTCTTCTTCATTGGCTCACAGTTCTGCAGAGTCCACTGGGGTACCCCGACCACTCCCTCTGCTCTTCGCGGTCTCACGGGAATCACTTCCACAACCTACCACTTTATTGAGGTCATTCACTCCACTACCTCCGGTTGCACGGTTAACCGCCTGGCAGTCTCCTGCATTCACCTCGCTACCACATCCTAGCCGCTAGTCTCCTCTGATTGCGCGATTAACCGCCTAGCAGTCTCTATCGCTCTGTCGCGGTTACCCTCCTGACTGCGAGCAGTACTGCAGTGACTGTCTCCACTCCAAGCTTCATCCGTTGACGACATTGCCACTCTACGTCGGTTTTTCTGCTAACCGTCGCTGGTAACGTGCGTGTTGCTCAGTTTTTTGATGGCTTTTGTCCTTTTTGGTTTTGCGCTGGCGGACAATTGTGTTAGAGGAATGTTATTATATGTATAAGGACATGGTTTTAAATTTGTTTGGACTATGCTTAACATTTCCTTTGCTAGCATCTGTAATGCTTTTAAGACTGTATTTAATTTTTGTGCCTTGGTCGTAAGCTGATATGAGTTGGATGTTTGTATTTTAAAAAGAGTTTTTCTTTTTTCATGGAATAGAATTGCTCTGAAGCAACAAAGAATTTAGTTGGCTATTCTGTGTTAAAGAATTTTATTTTATTATCTCTGCCCTATCCTTCACAAAGGTGCTTTTATGTTTTTTTAAAGTGTAGCGCACGACGGACGTGTTTTTCTTGGAGCGAACAAAAAAATAGAATATCCTGTACATTGTATTTTGTTTCGACCTTTTCTATTTTAGAATTGACTTAATTCGACCTTGTACAATATAAAACCTTATTCAAAAAAGTGTGTCACGTCTATTTGGATGAGGCGGATGAACCAAAAAAAGAGAGCAGACCTAGAAAAGAATAAATATTATGATTTGAGGTTACGTTCCTTCATAGTCACATCAGATTTCTATTAATGTTGAATATTATTCTTCAATGAATGAGTGTTATGAAAGATAGAGTGTAGATTATGATGAGAACAATAGTAGAAAGGATTTAACTTTAAATAGATAATTTTTCAAATTTGGTTGTACGAAATCATAAATTAATATAGTTTTTTGTTCGACATTTTAAAATCATCACATTTGGAAAAAAAATTATAAATATTTTTTTTGAAGTAATGAGTGGTTCATGGTTTCATCTGTGTTTTTTCCATTTCTTTTCTTTCTGTGCATTTTTTTGGAGTACCCAACAATGAATGAGGGAGGCATGGTTGTTTTAGATTGTGGTACTAAGCATATGGTTTATGTAATGCCACTTGGTAATTTTGTGAAGGCCTTTTTTAGACAAAGCAATTACATGAATAGATCTTTAGCTTGTTGGCTAAAGTTGATCGAGCATCTTTCTAGGTTATATATATGAGTTGAGGAGACATAGATTGAGATGTGTGCATACATGATTCTCATTTGTTGATGTCATGGAGGAATTCAACTAAAGGTTTTGATTAAAATACTTCTATGTAGAGTCTATAATTGTACAATAAATTGTATTCATGAGATATTACATTGAGTGTATAAGTACTTTTAAAGATAAATTTTCCCTTTGAACTTTCTTCCAAGATACATCTTATGTCATGTTTACTATGTATGTTTTCCTATTCTTTTGTATCCAATAGATTTTGAATACTTGTTTACATGTTCTTCCCTCTTTTAACATTTGAGGAAATATTTTATTATGGCTAAAAAAATTCCTTTCAATTTTACTAGATCCTAGTTCTTAGTATTTCGAGAGAGATCTCCTTGGTGTTGTTAACCATTGACACGAGTGGGATTTTGTCTATATTCTCTTCCATGGGATTTAGCAAGCTTAAGTAAAATATTTTTAAAACAAGTGTATATGTAGACGTGGGATGATGTAGATCTAGGATATGATGGAGATTTAACAAACGGTTTTCTTGTTTGAGGTATTTTTACGAGTTTGGTGGGTGAAATTTTATTGGTTTAAACAAAAATAGTTCTTTGCCCTAGAAGGAATCTTTCGTGGTTTGTTCCATGAAGTCATAATAAAAGTTATGTTTTTATATCGATAGGATGTCATAGGCTATAGTAATAAGATCTAATATTTCGCAGATTATATTCGAAATTTAATAAAATTCCACTACGTATAGTGGTGACTCCACCTTTAACAATGCTAGAATAGAGCTTCGGTTTGGTGGGCCAGCATTGATCGCATGGGTGATCCCTTGCTAGACTTAGCTATTAGTCATAATTTTAAACTAGGCCAAATTGTAGTCAATCAATGGGAGATAAAGCGATTGAGTGGAACTACCCCTATGATCACTACATGTTTGAGACTCAAATGATAGTTTGATGTAGGTATATTAGGTTGTGGCCACAATGTCATAGATATTACTTGTATTTTAGATATTTGGCATGATGTGGTTGTTGATGTAGTTATATTTAGTGGTGATCATAGTGGTGATAAAATACATTGTTTGTGGTGTTCAATTGATTCTTGATTTCAAGAGATCATTTATCTTCTATTCTTGTATATCTTAGTTAATTTATTCCTTGTAGCTACTAGTGTTGTATTTGAATGTGTGGACTATAGGTGAACTTCATCGAGGATATGGTTATCATTATTCCACGTGTTTCTTAGTATTATAGTTTAGTTGGAGCTTTGGTAGTGATATAGATTCATCATATAGCAATATATATTCCTTAACCATGGTTGTTGGTGGTATAGAGGAATTCTTGAGTCCTCTTTCTTATATGAAATAAGATTTCATTTAAATATTGAGCTTTATTAAATGAATGATGGTGGAAAATGGCTGCTTTATGGCCTAGGTCATATAACACCACTCTTCTCCACTTATCATTCATTCAGGGAGTATTCCCTAGGATCCCAAATTGGATTGAATACCAACACAAAGATGAGTCAATTCTCAACAATGAAGACCTAGGGGGTTTCTTTAGGCCTTGAAAGGTTCACCACCAAGAAAAATCTTGGAAAAGACAACTTAACACCCAACTCACAAGACCTAGCAATGTAAGCCAAATAATGAATGCAAATGACAAAATAAGCAACAGTAAGTTAGGATGTGTGTACTTGAGAAGTCTGGAAATGCAAAAATGTTGTCAAAATATACTAGGGAGGACTAAGATGCCCTTACTGTTGTCTTAGTCCTGCTGCTATTTTTTGGGGCAGATGCAAAATCTTTGGATGTCAGAACAAAATCTGAAAGAATCTCTGCAAAATAACCTTCGGAAGAGTAAGATTCCCTTGTTGCCAACTTAGTTCTGCTTTGAATTTTTGAAGTCTCAAAATGTGATCCCGAGGCTCAATGTTTGTACTTCCTTCTTCTCAGATCTCAAGTCCTGAAACTTCTAGATCTGGCCTGTAGGTGACTTTCCGTTAAGATGACAACTTTGCAATGTAACTTTGCATCTTTAAAAAATTTCACTTTAAATGATATTCAACCTAAATCTGCAAACATAAACACACAAGAGAGGAAAAACTTGTTGATTGTTAATAAATGGGGGTTTGCCTTGGTCAAACCCCTTTTTGGTAATTAAACATTGAAATGAAATGAAATAATAAAGGGAAATGATGAATGAACAAAGTGATATGTTGCAACTCACCAAACCCTTGTTATGGAATCTACAAACTTGTATGAAGTAGCTAGCTTGAATGTAGATCTTGACTTGAATTGCTTGCTTGTGTCAAAACGCTACATCACAAATGTTAACTCAAAAAAACACACGATGCAAGAATACCGTTGACATGATGCTTGAATCTTGATGAGGGCTTCAAATTCTTAATGAATTTATCTTGAATTTATCTTGAATTCGTAAACTTTCCTTAGGAATTCTCTCATTAACTTTCTATATGATCTCATGAATGCTTAGGATGAAAATGAGTGGAAGAACTTTGTATTTATACTTATCCATGCTTAATATCCTGAAATTACGCCGCCACAAGATGACATATGAAATCATTTATTAAAGGAGGCTAAATCCCACCAAGACTTGAAATTAAATCTCAAAAATATCTTGAGGGGGACTAAGACACCCAAAGTGGCATCTTAGTTCCAAGGCTTGAAACTCGGGGCATAGACTCCAAAAAGGTAGCGCATTTGAGGTGCCATTGGAAAGAGGGTCCCAAGAGATTTGGGGGACAAAGACACCCTAGGTGGCATCTTAGTCCCGACCCAGAAATTAGGGCCACATAGCTTGAATCATTAGATTATCATTTATCCTTTGATTTTTTTTAGGATTAGCCATAAATAGATGTAATTTATTAGGCTTGTGGGTCCAAAATAGGACCAATTAAGACATAAATAGGGATAAATAAAGCAAGGTAGGCCCAAACAAGTGTGAAAATGCAAAGGTATGCATTTTCCTACACTACATTAATAAGAGATGATTATCATCATGTGATTTGGAGATGCTCAAATCTTGCTACCATGGAGTGTTCTTAGAGTCTTCACTTGAGGTGTCAATTATTATTTTTTACTTTAAAAAATCATCTTTAAAATAAGGGCATTATTATGCCATGGTGGATTCTTGATTGTGTATTACAACATTTGCATGTTTCAAGTGCTTTTATGAGGCAATATGTTCATTTGGGATATATGATATTCTTTTGAGGATATTTAGATCATGTTGTCCTAGTTAGTTTTTTATTTTATATGTGGAGCTTTGGTTGTGATTTGTTATAATCTAATGGAAGAATGCTAAAATAAGTTCTATTATTAGATTCTTGTTATAATTTTATACTAGAGTTCAATTGGCATAATATGGCTAGTTGTACACCTATATCATATTTTATTGGGGCAACAAAAGTATTGATGATATTTGAACATGATGACTTAGGAATCTACATTGGATAAGGCTATTATTTTTGTATGAACCTTTTGAGGATATTGCTCCTAGAAATAGTCATTTTTTCTTGATACATATTTGAGGATCATTCTTGTTCCTCACTCTTGGTCATCTTAGTTGTGAGTAATGTAATACATATAGTCCATGGCAATTTTTTTCTTTGTCTTCACTTGGAATAATTCTTTAGCTATCAATATTAATCTTTGAGGGCTTGTTTGAGGTTACTTGGAATGAAATATTTTTACTTTGTCTCCTTATGCATATGAGCATGTTTTTGATTGAGGAAAAAATAGGTTTTATAGGGACCCAAAACCACAAAGTTTACAGACCAATAAAAGATATATCAAAATAAAGTCCAGGAAAAGACAAGCTGCACACCATAGATAAACAGGAAAGAACAACAACCACCAGCAAAACCTAGCAAAAGGACAACAAAAAATATGCATATGAGCATGTTATTAAGATAGATTTGGGGAGTCTAGTTTTTTTTTGGCATATTCCCTTGATTTTAGGAATGGATATTTGTGTTTGATCTTAATTTAGTTGGAGATTCTTCAATCCTAGTTGGTCTATTGATTTAAATTTTTTGTTTGATCATTTATTTTGCTGGTTAGAATTTTATAAGGATTTTCTTTATGGGATTTTAACAAGGAGATCTTACTTGTCATATATAGATCACTTAGAGGTGATTGTATAAGAAAACACAAAGAGTCATGTATATTATTTTTTCTAAAAACCACCTAGTAGCTTCTTTCTTGGCTAAAATCCAAAGTGAAATATAGTCTCACTAGTTAGTATTTCAAACCATTTTTTAATATTAATGTTTCTAGAGACATGTAGACATACTTAAAATTGAAGTTAACAACTTCAAGCCATAATGGAAATATTGAGAATGGTATCTTGATGCACCATTTCCAAATTATAAATATTTTAAAGGTTATGCTTGGATCTCAGTTGGGGATTCATTTGTGCACTCATAGGCTAATAATAAATGCAACTAATTTTATTTCTACCTATTTAATTGGAAAAGGAGATCCTAGGTCTAATGTATAAATCACCAAAATCAACCTTCTCCAAAAAAATATTAGGAGAATCTAGATGCACAAGGATATGAGATTGAATAATATCCTGAAAAGTGTATCAACCAATCTTGGATCTAGATTCTCTATTTTCAGGGTGGTGAGGTTGATTGATTCAAAACTGATGCAATTATGTATTTAAAAAATTAGCATTTTGAGATGAATTCTGACAGATTACGAACACAAACAAATTTATGTTCTAGAAATTTAGAAGGTAGAGACTAATGGACCAGTGATTTGAATTTGAGATGGTTTTGTGTGGTCTAGGGTGCAAGGACACACTATATGGGGGAATTGATTCTAAAATATGACTTCACAAGCCTCTATTACCTAGTTTGTAGCTTCTTCCTTCTCAATTTAGTTGTCAAATCTTTGTGTATTATTCAGATAATATAGATTTTGTATCTTTTTAGCTTGTAGGGTCTTGATGGATGATTGAGAAAATTATCTTCAACCTTCCTCCAATATTCTTTAGATCTGTAACCTACACACATAAATAGAGGGTAAGGGTTTCTCCATATAGGGGCTTTCCTTACTCAAAATTCGTGTTGGTATTTTTACCCCCACAATGATAAAATTGATAAAAATAGAGTGTATCCTTCTAAGGGATAAAGGCTAAATGATCAACAAATGATGAATTCACACTTTTCTACAACTCACAACTCATATCTAATCTCCTTGATGGATTTAAGTCATGCTCATCACCTTCAAGGATTCCTTGTTACTTGAATGGATTTGATTTTAAGACATACTAGAATTACTAATAAAAAATGAAATAAATACAAAACATGGACACAACTCACATGAGAGTTTACATGATACTTAGATGAATTTTTTTGTAATAATTCTATATTTGTTCTCTTAAATTCCCTTGAAGTATAAAGATTGTTTATGAATTTCCTTATGATTGCTTGTTAATTAAAATTGTGAAAATATTATGTATTTATATGCAATTAATCTAATTTGCCTAAAACTAAATCCCAATAGTTGACAATTAGGATTTGAATTCTAAATAATAAATTCCCAATATCAACGTACTTAAATTTGGGGCCAACTTAAGAGGTCTAGGGTGTAGGGTACCCTAGACCATATTACCCCTTTTTTGAGATCTAAAGTTTCAAGGGAGAAATATTAAATACGTAATTTTATTCTTTCATATTTGATTTTATGATAAATACTAAAATGGACAATGGAATCCATAATTTATGAAATTAGGTGCATAATTAGGTCAAAAACTATAGGGGGAGAAAAATCTAGTGTGAAATTGTCAAGGGTGACACTTTACGATGCTACATTTAGCCCCCACATTAGTGATAATATAAGCTTACACTCAAAATCACACTAAACTAAAAAACTTCAAGAGAGATTCAATTGTCCAAATATTGAAGAGATAGTATGGCACTAAATGTAGGGAGCATGTAACCCCTATGATCCAAGATCCTATGGAAAGACAACAAAAGGACAAAGGAATACACATGTATGATGTACAGTGCAACATGAAAAACATGAATCATACACAATGAAAACACATAACATAAATAGAAAAACAAAAAATATGAATAGAGATGATGCAAACACAATGAAAACATAATGCAAAAGGTGGGTATGATAATCACTGACTAGAAAGATTGACAAAAATCTTACTAGGATCCATAACTAAGGCATTCATGATTCATGGGCTACTAAATTCCAATATTTGCTAGGTAAATCATGAATCAAGGAACCAAAGGCTAGAGAAGTATGATGTTCACTAGGTGGTCCTTGAATGAAAGTACCATAGGCTAGCAAAGTTTGATATTCACTAGGTGAGCCTCCTGAAATGGGTAGCAAATGAGAAACACAAAAGGACTAGTGAGAATCAATTTTCACTAGGTGTGAACCCATGTCAACCATACCAGTAATTATATCCCTAATAATTGTGATAAAGTGCTAAAAAAAATATCAAAATGCTAAGCTAGTGCACCACCAAGTCCAATGTGCATGAAAAAATAGAGCACATAATGTAATTTATGCCGCCAACTTAAAGAAATTACTAAACACCAATACATGAGCAATTACTTTAAGGTCAAATAAAATAATAAATGAAATATGATAAATTCATGAGATCTTATTTGGAAACCCCTATGCCAATGATATGCTCCTAAATAGAGCTAACTCATGGTAAGCAGTTTCTTTCAATAAAAAGCCACATAACTAGACAAAAGATTATCACATGAGGGATCTACATATATGGGGTTAGTATAATTTTTTTCTAATATATAATATGATTGAGCTCTAAATTGACATCATTCCCTTAGATACTCATGGAACTATAAACACAATCAAATAATGACACACTAAGATAACAAACAAATTTTTGGGTCAACACGGAAGAGACCTAAATGTCTCAACACATTGGATTGTCCCCTAAAGAAAAATGAAAGACAAAAAATTCTTACGACATATAGGGGAATGAAGGTACAAATAGATGGATGTCACAACAAATTTATTTCCTTTGTATCCTTGTGCCAACAAGGAGAACAAGGGAAATCAATATAAAAAGCACTACATGGGAGATTTAATCTTTAAGAAATTAGATTAATTACATATAAATACCTAGTCATTTCATCATTTAGAAATGAAGTTGAAAAATAAGATCCAATTACTCAGATTATTGGTGATGAAGTGCTTTTGGAATCAATTATTATTAAGTCAAGATTGGTCAAGAGTAGATTTATTGTAGAAGAATCATATAAATTTTATGTTGGTTTGTTAATTTTTATGTTATCATTTGTTGGTTAGGACTAACCCTTGTAGGTCTTCCAAGCAATCAAGCCAATTTGCAATCAAGACTTTAGGTGATGTGCATAACTTCAGTCCTTCAAGGAAATTAGATTTGAATGGTGAGTTGTAGTCTATTTTTATTTCATAATTGATTTGTCATTTAGCATCTATCCTTCAAAATGATACACTCTCTTATATTATCAATCTACCATTATGGAGGTGAAAATACCAACACAATTTTTGATGGAGACAAGCCCATATATCGAACATCCCTTCCTGTCTCTTTGAGTGTCCATGTTATATATATGAAGAAGTTTAGAGGAATATTAAAGAGTATTTATTCATTGTTTCATTCAAACCCTACAACTTGGTAAGATACAAAAACTCAATTATCTCCTCATTCGGTGAACATCCGATAGTGAAACCTGGAAGAAAGAAGGCTCAAATCTTGATCTTGAAGACTTTGAATTTAGATTCCAAATTTAGTTACTAGGACATAGTCAACCTAGGAAACTTAGTTGTACAAATTCAATATATATTAACATGGTAGGTGTACAAAAATATTAGTTTGTTTTTGAACATCAAATTTATCTATGACTTTCCAATTTTGTTTTTCTTACATCAGAGTTGTGCATTTTAACCATGTCCATTACTTGCATCATTTTATTTCATAAAAAAACATTTCCAAGTCCCTAAATTCAGATCCTAGGATTGATTGGATCACCTTTAGGTTGCAAGTTAATGTCCTATCCTAGTTGATCTTGAGTTTAATGATACAAACCATAAAAAAGGAAAAAGACTTGAAATCCTAAGGTGAAAATTCTTAAGGGCTCACTTTTCCACCTTATCAATAACCACTTTTAGAAATAATTTTAAATCCAATCTCATAAAAAATTTCTAACTCAAATGGAACAGTCTAAATCCTAAATTATTATGAGAAGAATTCATTCTTTTGTAAGAATAAAAATCCCTTTTAGGTGTTGAAGTGTTAATGTTACACATTTCCACCACATGAGAGATGAAATACAAAGAGCCCTGATCAACATAATTGGATGATGTGTTTGAATTTTTTGATGTAGAAAATTATTGAGCAAATGAAACACAAGACTTCTTATGTTGATATTTTGAGATTTCACATTCTTTCACAAAGGAGGGTATAAAATCTAACGAACCTCAATTATCAGCAAGGCATACAATTCAATTTGAAGCATTATTTTGATTATTAATTGGACTAGATTGTGTTGATGATAATGAAACAACCTTTGAGTCCTTGCACTGTTATGTTGATATTTTAGACATATCACTTAAAGTAAGTGTAAGACCTAAAAATATTACTCATCATAATGCATAGTGATATCATCATCGAAAGGAAATGATTCAAATTTTGAAGATGGAATCAAAGTACCATGAGAGTTGGAAGTGTTATGTGCAACTTCGACTTGTAAAATATAAATTTATGAATCTAATTTAATTGTATGTGCCTTATTATTATATTCATACTTCATCTAATAGTAATGATTATGGGTCTCCCTTCATGGCATGGATCAATAGTCTACCAAGGATAAGATTGTATGAAAGAGGTTTTCACTTGACATGGATTAGGGTAGGAAAAATCATGGGTCCTAGACCTTAATGGGTAGTGTGATTGTTCCCAAATTTTTCCTACCAACATTATCAAATCCACAAATAGAAAGATTATCAGGTTTTTTAAGATTCCTATCCACACCAAGCTTACCTATAAGACCAATGATACAAAAAATATCATTAAGAGTATGTCGAAGCCTAGTTTTATTAATGGCCACAAATATCATTAGAGCCTCATATTGTTTTTCAAACTCATAGTGAGATAACTCACTTTGAGATTAAAAAAGTCTAATCTTGTTGTATTCATAAAATGCAACAAGGCTACCACATCATTTAGTTTAAAAATGGTGTGATGTCAATATTTTACAAAGTATCTTTGACCATCTCGTGGTATGAGGGAGAATTTTGAACCAAATCCCAAAGAGAGGTCTTGGCTGGAATATTATGAAGTCTCTTGAAAAGATCATACTCTTTTCCACTATGTTAAGGAAGATGAGGTATAGGGGGAAGACATGGTTTAGGAAATAGAATATAGGTTGGAATTTTATTTTCTTGTTTATTATTTCAAGTGTTATATATTTGAGGAACTATGTGATAAACGGGTTGTAGCAATACATGTCGGAGCACATGATTATTTTGATTGAGTTATTTTGAAAACTTTAGGATATGGCCAAGGCATTTAAATTGATTTGTAGGGGGTCCTATAATAAGAGGATAATTAGGAGCTCCAATAATGAGAGGATGTCCAATAATCAATTATTTTTTTTCAATTTCAATTGAGCTAACTAATTTTTAATGATCTCATATCGATAGGGGATCTAATGTAAGCCACCTTACTATCATTTCAAGGAGAAAATTTATCAAAAATTACATCCTCTTGCACTAAGATATGCTCCAAAGTAGGAGAGATAGTGGGAGAGGGATCAAGTAAAATTAGCAATAGAGGAGAGAGAAACTCATTTTCACATTCTTGTAAGAATTGTGTCTCCAAAAATTGTATACCTTTAAAGAAAAGGACAATTTTGTGCCCGTTTTTGTCCTACTTTAAGTCCCATTTCATCAATTATCACCCTAAAACAACATTTATAGGCCCCTAAGGTTGGTTAATTTTGACTTTGAGGCCTGCTATACTGAAGGGATTATTCAACCCCTGACAAGCAATATCAAAATTAATCAAACACCACTATTCCCACTTTAAAATCCCTTAGTGGGACTGGGTCACCCAAGTTGGTGACCTAGTCCTTTTTGAGGATTTTTGGAGTTTCAACCAGGAAAATGAATATTTTATCATAAAAACCCGAGGGGTGTGGACCTCTTGGGTCAAAATTATTGACAATTAGGTCTTATTGTATATAAATACTTAAGGTCATTTTTCCACTCTCTCTTAATCATTTTTCATATCCAACTCCAAGAATCAAGTGCAAAACATCTTCCTTAAGAAGATTCATCTCTATCACAACAAAAGTTGAAGCTTTTGGACAAAAAATTAGGGCTTTTTGTAGTTCTTCAAGGTCACTTCACATCCACGATCACATATTGAAAAAGGTTGAAGATAGATTCCTATGGAGATTCATGGAGACATATAGATTGAAGAGGTGCAACTAGCCACCAAATCACACGTAAGGACTATTTTTTAAGTGACTACATGTTCTACTTTTAGCCTATTTTGTAGATTTGAGTTTTTCATCCCATTTGCATTCCTTGTTACATTCATTTGCAATGGTGTGGGATTTCTAGGTTTGAATTCTTGCATCATTTCAAATCTATTACTTGCATCTTATTCTATACCAATAGAATAGGGATTATCTTCATTTCAGGTTTTTTTTGCTCTGGACACACTTAGGGCTAGGGTTTATGTAGATTTTCTATTCCATTATAAGTTTAAGTACAAACTAGGGGTTTGATCAAGGCAAACTCCACATTAGAAATCCAAATACATATTTTTTTGTCGGTTATTTTGTAGATCTAGGTCTGGATTCCTGTGAAGAAACATAATACAAAACAGAGGCCTCGGTGTCCACTTTCACTTTTCCTTAAAAGCTAAAAGGGACTAGGTCGCCCATAGTGGCGAAATAGTCACACTGGAGGTTTCCATGAAAAAAAGTTATAGATTTGGAGAACCAGTTGACAGAAATAACTTTTAGAACAGTTTTCCTAAAAAGGGACCAGGTCGCCCCACTTGGCGTAAGTGTCCCAGGTAGCTTAAAACTCTAATTTTTTAGGTTTTATGAGGCTTCCACAACTTCCTCTTTGGCCTACAATAGTTTCTAGGTGCACCCATTTGATTTAACAGGTTATTTTACTTAGTTTAATCTCCCTTTAGTATTTTTGCAATACATTATGTGTTTTCCAACATTATGGACTCCATTAGTTTAGGTTAAGTAGTTAGGTTTTGATATTATATCTTAGTAATTTACATATTCCAATGCATATTCGATCTCAAGAATTGAATGAATCACAATATTTAATTCCCCCAATAGGTAAAGATAAATCCTCTTCCTCGTAGGTGAAAAGCCCTAGAAAATTATAGAGGACCCATTCCTTACCTTTATCCAAAGCATTAAATTTTGTCATTCATTTTGGTGAACCTGCATTTAGACACATTGTAATTCTAATTTACTCTACATTTGCATCATAGGAAACTTCTCTTTAGCCTTGCATTGAATTTTACATTATTCAAAAAGACATCCTAGGGTTTTCCATTTTGCATTAGTGAAAATGACTCATATTTGGCATTCATTTCCTTGTATAATATAGAAATTTGGTATGTAACATAAACCCCTACACATTACATTCCAGAAACTTGCATTTTCCATCAGATAATATAGAAAAAACTCAAAAATACTCATACCAGGAGTAAGTTGCCACCCTAGGCGAGCTAGTCCTAGTATAAATTTTGCTTTAGTAATTTTTGCATTTGCTTTCTAGATTTTTTACTTTCTATTTCTTTTTGTTTATGCTTGGTTTCAGTTATGTTTGTCTCTATTATATGGTTATTATTAGCTTAAAATGGCATTTATGAGTAGCATTAGAGCTTTATATGTTTCATTTTCCACTTTAGTACCTAGTTCTTTTAAAGTCAATTCAATGGAACATACACCTGGAAATATAGCAACCTCACATAATACAATGCACACACTTCTTCACTATAGGAATAGGATATCATCTAAACCTTTTAGTAGTGATGATTTGGATAAGTTGGATGAATCCCTTCAAGGTTTCTTCTCACTCACTTCATCCACTAAGGTTGGTGATGATATAGTTAAACCCTCCCCACCCCTATCTTCCAAACCTCTTAGTTGTGATGATATGGGTATGTTAGATGAAGTCCTCAAAGATTTCATCTTCCCTACTTAATCCACTATGGTTTATTGTGATGAATAACCTAAAATAAAATATGTAAACATCATCCAAACCCAATTCATTCTTTACCCACCTTCCCCTACACCTCCAACCCCATCCCAACCTAAGTTTACCCTTTACCCTCCTAAGCATGATACTATCGCTCATACTCATTACACCCGTAATAAACCACATCCCCAACAACTATCTCCCTCCACTTCCCTCCCCTTACCCAATATTATCTTACCTATGGGTCCACTTTTAAACTCACAAATTAGGGAGTATGAATTGGTTGAACAACTTAAAAACAATTCCACCAAGATATCCCTTTGGGATATCCTTCATAATTCTCCTAACTATCATTTTATGCTTCAAAAAACACTGCAATAGATAGTGGTCCCTAATCGTATGAATGATAATGATGTGGAAACTCTCCTACATGAAATGAACATAGCTAATATGGACATTACTTTCTATTAACATGAGCTCCCTCCATTAGAGTTGAGAAAAAAAAATTAAGCCTTTATGATTATAGCCCAGTATGATCAGATAGGTATCAAAAGGACCATCATTTACAATGTATCTACCCTAAACATGTGTAGTGTGAAGCTTCTTGATAGGGTACATTTTGATCAATCACAAATCCAATCTGATTCCTTATCCATTAGAGCATTTGATAATGTTACAAAGCAACTTCTTGGTGTCATCACCTTACCCATTAATATCAGTATGGTTACACTGCAAACTCTTATTCATGTGATTTCCTCTAATCTTTCTTATAATATCCTCTTGGGACAAGCCTTGACCCTTCATCGAAAAATGAAATATGTCTATAATAACAAAGTTTATCAAATTGATATAGACCCCGAAACCGAGAGTTTCTTGCAACTTGAAAAGGGCACATCAAGTCCTCTTCATACCTTAACTCCTACCTCCAATATTTCCCCTCCTAAGAAGGACCAACTCGAAGATCAACCCAAGTTTAATTTATTTGGTGATGATTGGGGATCTTTAGAATTTACCCCTTCCTTTATGGGTGAGTGTATTGTGACACAAAAAGAGGATACTCTACAAGAACGATAATTTTACCTCTCTACCCAACAAGAGGAACACCCTTCCCACCCATCTACCTCATCTCTCTTGGAAGACCATGCAACTTATACAATGAATTTTGATGAGATAGATTATCAATAACCTTCTAACCCATAAGAAATGGAAAGAATTTATGGACATGGTTATGATCTTTTGAAATAATTAGGATAGAATGGTAAAGGATGTCGCAAGCATGATGAACAAGGCATCCATGTACTCATTGAACCTAATACACAAGGAACTAAAATGGGTCTAGGTTTTTCCTTTTCTAAAGCTAAATAATCCAATCAACGACCCTCTCTCAACATCAA
This sequence comes from Sequoiadendron giganteum, assembly GCA_007115665.2. NCBI lineage: Eukaryota > Viridiplantae > Streptophyta > Pinopsida > Cupressales > Cupressaceae > Sequoiadendron > Sequoiadendron giganteum. The sequence continues at coordinate 161,917,058 of CM021102.1, read as the reverse complement.
CATTATAACATATACATCAAGAACCAACCTCACACTTAAGCATCTTCAATTTCTTGATGTAGATTCTCCCCTATTCACCTATGTTCATGATGATTGAAAAACTTGTTAGGTGCTTTAGATAGAACTTCTCTCTCCAAGAGACATGTCTCTTGTGCTATGTTAAGTTCTGAGCCCACCATTTGTAACATTAATGAACCTCACACAAGCATGGAACCATAGGATCTTGAAGTTCCTAAGTCTAATTCACTCCCTTTAGGAGATACCCTTGGCATATCAATGGATATTGATGACAAAGATAAATTCACTAAGATTGGGAAGTGCCTTGACGATGAGGAACAAGAGGACCTTGAAACCTTGCCTCATACATTTCTTGAACTATTTTATTTGAAATATTTTGATATGCCTAGAATAGATCCCCAAATAGTTACCCATAACATTGTCCTTGCTGAAAACGCTAAGCTAGTTCACCAAAATATTCAAAAACTGAATCCTAAGATAGCCTTGCATGTTAAAGGAGAACTTGAAAAACTCCTTGATGCAGGTTTCATTTTCCCCGTTGATTATTCTCCTTGGATATCAAACATTTTCATAGTGGCCAAACCATTAATCATGTTAGGATATGTACGGATTTTAGAGACTTGAATAAGGCCTCTTTAGAAGATGACTTTTCTCTTCCTAACATCGACATGGTCATGGATTCCACTGGTAGACATTTTTTGTTATCTTTTATGGATGGATTTTTTGGGTATAATAAAATCTTCATTAACCCACAAGATCAATACAAGATGGCCTTCACATCCAATTGGGGAACATTTTTTTGGGTTATGATGCCTTTTGGTTTAAAGAACACTGTCGCTACTTATCAACAAGCAATGACCTTAATCTTCCATAATTACATCCACAAAATCTTAGAAGATTATGTTGATGACATTCTTGCTAAATCCTTAACCCATCAAGATAATGTGAATGTCCTTTGGCATATCTTTGAACATATGCACAAATATAACATGCACTTAAATCCCCAAAAGTGTGTCTTTGGAGTAGATAGTGGTAAAATTTTAGGGTTTACCATATCTCATAGAGGAATCAAGGTAGATACAAAGAAAATTGATGCTATAATTAATATGCCACCACTTCATAACATCTCCCAATTACATACGTTACAAGGACAAATACAAGCCATTCACCATTTTGTCGCTTGCTTAGCCAATGGTACGTTACCCTTCATGCATCTTCTTAAAAAGGATGTCAATTTTGATTGGAATGATAATTGTAAATAGGCCTTTGAGAGTTTAAAGGAATATCTCACAACTCCACCTATTTTACAACCTTCTATACCCAACCAACCTTTCATCCTTTATATCATTTCTTTCACCCATGCTCTTGCTGTATTGTTAGCTCAACAAGATCCCAATGGTAAAGAGAAACATGTTTACTATATTAGTAGAATGCTCCTTGATTATGAGACCAATTACTCAACAATTGAAAAACAATGTATGGCTCCTCTATTCACTATTAGTAAGTTTCGACATTACTTACTTAATGCTGAAGTACAAGTGATGACAAAGTTTGACCCTCTCATATATCTTTTCAATAAAAGAGATCTTTTAGGACATCTTGCTAAATGGGTCATGTTATTAACTGAGTTCGACATTAAGTTTATAACTCAAAATAAAATCAAAGGCCAAGCCCTCATTGACCATTTAGCTGATGCTCCTTCACCATTAGCGTTACATACTAATGACTCTTTCCCTAATGAAAATGTGTTTACTATAGACCTTCCTACATAAGAATTGTACTTTGATGGATCCAAGTGTAGAACAGGCTCTGGAGTTATTTTAATTCCACCTATTGGTAAGCCTATTCCCTTATCCTATCATCTCAATTTCCTATGTATAAATAACACAACTAAGTATGAAGCGTTAATTATTGGATTACGTGCGCCTCTCATTTTGGGTGTTAAATATATAAATATCTATGGTGATTCACAATTAGTGATTAAACAAATCAATGGTCTCTATAAAACTAAACATGATAAAATATCACAATATATGGATCTCATTTTCAATTTGTTAGAGCATTTTTCCACCTTCACCATTGATAACATCCCTAACAAAGACAATCGCCATGCGAATGCAATGGCTAGTGCAGCCTCTCTTATATCTCCTATAGATCCTTCTGAAAAAAGTGTCTTTACCATCCACCCCATTATGAAACCCTCCATTACCGATACACCTAACGATGTCTATCCCAACTTTTCTGATAATCAATGTGAATTGTATGATGCCATCTATAATTATCTCAAAGATGGTACCATTCTTGAACCTACAACTAGAAATACCTCCATTAGCCTCAAAAATTTGGCCACTAAACATATAATCCTTGCCAATACATATTATAGAAGATCCTTTAATGGAATTTTTTGTGATGCCTCAAGGATGTTGAAACTCATGTTGCCCTCGAACAAGCTCATTTTGGTATGTGTGGTGGACATTTCGATAGAAAAAACTTAGTGCAAAAATTCCTTCGCATGGGTTATTATTGGAAAAAAATGGAAAAATATTGCTATGTGTATGTTAAGTGATGTCATAAGTGCTAGGAACATAGTCATTTTATCCATGCTCCTGCTTTTGAGCTTCATACCCAAGTACCCATCTAGCCATTCTCAATGTCGAGATTGGATTTAATTGGAAAAATCTCCCCACCTTCTTATGTTGGACATACGTTCATCATTACTACTATGAACTATTTCACCAAATGGGTCAAAGCCATCCCCCTCCACTCCACAAATGCTGAGGTGATATGTCATTTCTTATTCGAACACATTATCACTCGCTTTGGCATTCATTATGCATTCCTCTCGGATAACGATACCCCATTTAAGAACAACAATGTGAAGAAGTTTCTCGAAACCTTCCATATTCAGCATTGATTTTCAACCCCTTATTATCCTTAGTCCAGTGGTCAAGCTGAGAGTACTAATAAAATCCTTGAATAAATCCTTAAGAATATTGTTAATCAAAACCAAAATGATTGGCATACACAGTAGCAATATGCGTTATGGGCATATCGCACAAGTGTTTGTTCTTCTACTAGAAATACCCCTTTCACCCTTGTTTATGGTAACGAGGCGCTAGAGTTATAAATCCCCACATTGAGGATTTCTCTCCAAGGTCTTGTCAATAATGACACTTATGCAGAACAACGCCTACACCAACTTGAGATTCTTGATGAATAGTGCATTAACGCTCTTGAGCATCTTAAAGTATATGCTAAAAAGTTGCAATGCAAGCACAATATCGGTGTCATTCCTAGGACATTTAAAAAAGGTGATTTGGTTTTATATGAAAACCGACGTAACACCATTGTCGATTACACCAAAATGGTAAATTCAGTCCTAATTGGTTAGGCCCCTATGTGATCCATACAAATTATGGATCCGAAGCTTATACCTTAACCGAGCGTGATGACACTCTTAAAGATCCCATTAATTCCATGCATTTGCATAGGTATTATGTCTAATCCCCTTTTTAATGGTATGAATCCTAGAGTAGTGTTGTTAAAGCTATTGGATTTTATCCTATGGACTTTCTCATTGCTTCGTTCTTGAAAAATCATTATGCATGTGTCTTGATCAATAAAGTGATTATTTAATTCATTTTTATAATTACTTTAGATTTCATATTGTTCACCATTTCCCTTCCTATGTGTTATGTTACTTTAAAAGCATAAGTGCATAACATATTCCCTCTTTATGTTAAATCTAATATACATTCTAAATATCTATTAATCCGATTACATACATTCTATTAAATCATGTTGCTATTAATTAAATACTCTACTAAAGGCTATTTAATTAATTACATTAAAATTTAACATCCACATAAATAAATGACACCATCTAAAATCCAAATGCATATATATACATATATCAAAAAGTATTTTGGTACATATCATCATAGTATATAGTGTCACTAAGGATGGTGATAACCAGATCCCTCAAGATCTGGTACTTGAGCTGCATCAGTAGCAGGACATTGGGAGACAATCATGTATGACCATTATCATTATCCACTAAATTTGAGCGTGAACTCCATCCACTCCATCCATGCGAGTGTCAACCGTTTCTCACCTACTATCTGGTCCTTCTCTGCCTGTAATCGTGCCACCTCTCTCTCCAATATCTCCACCTCTATTGGAAAATGTGATGGTTGTGCCTGTGGTGCATCCCTCACTCAGCAGATCTACCTCCTCAAGCCCTCATAGGCTGCCCATAGTCTTGTGAAGGGTCTTAGGGTATTTGTCTCTTGATCCACGATTGGTGGGGGAACATAGTCAGTATCCTTCTCTATGGCTACCTAATGTAGGAGCTCTCACCAACCCTCTATAGGCCCTACAAAATCAAACTAGAATTCATCAATAAAACATCATGATATATATATATATATATATATATATATATATGCATTAAATCATACATCAACATATAACACATGAAAATTAAATATCATCACCTATATCTTTGGTGGAATGTGTAATGTCCACCTCATCCTATGTAGGGGGAATGGATGAAGTACTCACCTCCCCTCGGATATGAGTGTTGGAGTTTTCTATTGCTACTATCAGAGCTCTAGTGATATATGCAGGTGAGACCTCTCCCTACTCATATCGGTCCTTGGCTACTACATCATCACCATCACTCAAGCATGGATCCTCTACTCTCTCCTCCTCCTCCTCCTCTCCCTCTTGCCCATCATAATCTGGGTCTACCTCCTGATCATAATCCCTCATCAATAATATCAATGAATATGTTAGCAGCCCTGTACCATGCCTCCTAGGCTCTGTCCTCTATCTCTCTCCTCCCCTACATCTGGCATAGGCTCTACCTCTCCCACTGGCTCTGTTTGTGATTCTCTCCACCACTCCTCATGGTCCCATGTGGCCCCAACATCATTTGCATCATCCACAGGTGGCTGGTCATGATCCAAATAGTTCGACTCATTCTCAATGACATCATCAAGTGTGAACTGTCTTGTATCCCCTAGCCTTCGGGTAGTTCAAAAAGACCTCCTAAATGATGACTGTGGTTGTAGTGATGTTTGTACCTATCCAAACTACCTCATAACCTGATCATAGTAGAATGGTGAAACTATGTGATTGTGTCATCCTATCAAGAACTTGCTCATATTTAACCTCCTCAGTTGTCTGGTATGATCTAGCCACTGAAACACTAATGGGTATGACCTCCATAGGATGTCCTCCTTATCTAGTTGGTTGAATCTCACCCTCCAAAAGTGCAGATCACCATACTGCCATAGTCATCATAATGGATAACCGAATGTTCATGGATAGCCCATTACTGTCACATATGGGAAGCCAACTGGTCATGTACATGTGATATGCTCTAAGCACCATACCTAGAAGAGTGTGAAATGTACCATACTATCAAGCTCGAGAAATAAAAATCGACCAAGGTTATGTACAAGTATGCTAGAATGCATCATCCCCATGCATAAATAATCTGATGGTCTACCATCCATCATACTAGATGTACCAGATAACCCTCCAAATGTGTTGCTCACCCATCCGACAAGATGACTAGTACTATGGTGTGCATCATAATCTGCCTCACCACTACAACTTGCGAATAGAGTAACATCACCAACTCAATCAGCCCTACGACTTTGTCATCATGTACCAAACCCTTGAGGTTGTACTGCATGTCTACTCATTGCTCTCAGAATGACCATCCCCTCTGTAATCACACCCACTCCCCCCGAATAGGGACTTAGAGTATGTGATGGACATACTCTAATTTAATGGTCACCTCACCAGTCAGTACGTGAAGGGTGCATGTATCAGCATTCCATCTCACACATAATGCCATAAGCATAGAATCATGATATCTCATAGGAGGCATGAGATATGCCCAGTAGATCCCCACCACCTATAGATGCTCCATCTCTGCTATTGATAAAGTTTGATCCAAGTCTTTTAGTAAACTCAGTTGTCTACCACCTAGTCGTTGATGAGAATAAGTGGGTACCTATACAAATCATCAAAATATGCTATCCAAATCATCTAATATCTTCAATTTTACTCTAATTCATCATGCAAGTGTGTTAGTGTTGTTATAGTGTGCTTTTCCTATGGCCCTAGACACTTTAGAACCCTTTTGAGACACTTTGCAAAGAAACAAGACACTTTTCAAAGAAATAGGGAACTTTCTGAAGAAAAGGGACACTTCGCGAACAAAAGGGACACTTTGCAAACAAAAGGGACACTTTGCAAAAAAAAGAGACACTTTACAAACTTTTTTTCTAAGATCCTAATCAAATCTAAATATAGATTAAATTCATTTCATAATTGAAATATCACAAAGCAAAGGCTCCAAAATCAACAGACCTCATGCTAGCAGTTGTCACTGGCCACCTGATCCCACAACACATCCAATCATACAAGGGTGAAATCACATGTGCTCGACATCCTCTCACTCTCTTCTCTTCACTCTTAAACACTCCAGAAGGTAAATGAGCAAGTAAGCACATGTTTACTCTATTTTCATTTATTTTTACTAACTCATTTTTACACACATGTGCACAATTGTACCTTTTTACTTTGTTAGCCTTTTAGTGTGCTTTTTCTTTCAAACAAACATACCGGGTGCTAGTGAACTGCATTTTTGGTGCCATTTGTTGCATCCAAATAATTTTTCCATGCCCTCCATCATCACTCACCTTTTTTTATGATACATGATACTTGGAAATGTCCTCTCATATGCGTGTCCTCATTCGACGTGGTTAGATTGCTACCTTGATTCCACCTTTGTAAAGCAAGCAAAATCAAGGGGGGCATACATATACCCTAAAATTTGATCTCTAAGGATTAGATAAGAGGATTTCTTGGACTTATAATGAATTTTTGTTGCAGGATGTGGTTCTTAATGTTCTGGTTTTGCAGATAACTACACTGGGGCCTTCATTCTCCCACCTTTTAAATGAGTATCCTTTTATGAAAATAAGGTGCCTTCCTTGTTTAGATTCCTTTAGCTTACATATGCACGTAGAGTCATATGGGTGCTAAATTTGGGGCTAAATGTGTCAACAAAAATTATATATTGTAGACATGCAAAAATAACAATCATGCATCATACAAATTAACATTCATTTATGCTATTAATCAATTAAAGTAATTTATTGATTAAATCCTAAGGTTTATCAAACTTAATTAAATCAAGTTATTTAATTAAGTTCTTAAAGTTCTTCTCATTTGATTTAATAAATCAAACTGATTTAATCAAATGTCAAATCCCTAAAACTCCCTAAGTTAATTAATCTAAATTAGTTAACTTCTAATCATAATTATCATTCTCTAGCTTTTGACTCAACTAGAGTCAAATCCAAACTCTTAACTAACCCACCCACTTGCACCAATAAATCATTTGTTTGATTTATTATTTCCTCTAATTACATTCAAAATGGCATCAAAATGGAATATTCTTCCAATTTGAATCTTCCCCCCAAAAGGGACTTGTCCCTTCCAACAAGGTTTTAAATGCTATTTGCACAAGTCAAACATGGCATTTATTGCACCTTTCATCCCCCCTAAACATGTCATTTCATCCAAATTTGAATTTCAAATTGGCACATTGGCCAAGACTTGCACATTCCTCACCCTCTCACACTTTGACAAGTGGCATCTTGTCATTTGCTCATGAATGATCCCACATTCATCCAAATTTATCACTCTTTCTAATATTGAATCTATAAAATTCAAAGCATTTCAACACAAATCATCTACAACAACACACAACACTTACTCATTGCAAGGTTACTCTCTTCATTTGAGAATCAATCTTGCTCATCACAACACCATTTTCTTAGCAACAACTCATCCTCATTGCAAGGTTATTCTCTTCACTTGAGAATCGATCTTGTTCATCATTTGGCAATCTTGCTTATCAAGGATTGGGAAAGGGCAGCTTTCTACACAACTAAGTTGAACCAATCCACTATGGGATAGGTTTATTTCATGGTTTAGATGCTTTATTTAATTTTATTTGGTTGCATTTGAATCATGAAGTATTATCTCATAGGGATAGGAATTTCTGTTTATGTTGTTTTGTCATTGTGCTAACCATTTGCAGATTTCCATGTCCACATATACCTTTGAAAAAAAGGACAATTTTGTGCCCATTTTGGTCCTACTTTAAGTCCCATTTCATCAGTTATCACCCTCAAACAACATTTATAAGCCCCTAAGGTTGGTTAATTTTGACTTTGAGTCCTATTATACCTAAGGGATCATTCAACTCCCAACAAGAAATATCAAAATTAATCAGAAACCACTATTCCCACTTTAAAATCCGTTAGTGGGACTAGGTCACCCAAGTTGGCGACCTAGTCCTTTTTGATGATTTTTGAAGTTTGAAGCGGGAAAAAAAATATTTTATCATAAATTATTGAGGGGTGTCAGCCTCTTAGGTCAAAATTCCCCACAATTAGGTCTTGTTTCATATAAATACTTACTCTTACGTCATTTTTCCACTCTCTCTTAATCATTTTTCACATTCAACTCCAAGAATCAAGCGCAAAAAATCTTCCTCAAGAAGATTGATATCTCTCACAACAAAATTTGAAGCTTTTGGACAAAAAATTAGGGCTTTTTGTAGGTCTTCAAGGTCCCTTCACATCCAAGATCACACATTGACAAAGGTTGAAGATAGATGCCTATGGAGATTCATAGAGAAATCTAGGCTGAAGAGGTGCAACTAACCACCAAATCAGACCTAAAGAATATTTTCAAAGTGACTCCATCTACATTCAGCCTATTTTGAAAATTTTGAGGTTTGCATCCCATTTGCATTCCTTGATAAATTAATTTGCAATGGTGTAGGATTTTGAGGGTTGAAGTCTTGCATCATTTTAAATCTATTACTTGCATCCTATTCTAGCACAATAGAATAGGGTTTTTCTTTATTTTAGGTTTTGCTAGTTCTAGATGCACTTAGGGATAGGTTTTATGCATATTTTCTATTCCATTACAAGTTTAAGTACAAACTAGGGGTTTTACCAAGGAAAACCCCACATTAGAAACCCAAATATATTTTCTTTTGCAGATTATTTTGCAAATATCTATCTGGATTCCCATGAAGAAACAAAATACAGACCAGAGGCCTTCGTGTCCACTTTCAGTTTTCAAGAAAAGATGAAAGGGACTAGGTTTCCCATTGGAGGTTCTCGACATAGAAAACTGTACATTTGGAGACCGAGTTGGCAGAAATGGCTTGTGGAACAGTTTTCCTAAAAAGGGACTAGGTCGCCCCAATTGGCATAAGTGTCCCAAGTGGCTTAAAATTATGATTTTCCAGGTTTTCCAAGGCTTCCACAACTTCCTTTTTGGCCTACATTAGTTTCTAAGTGCACACATTTCATTTAATAGGTTATTTTACTTAGTTTAATCTTGATTTATCATTGTCACAATACATTATATGTTTTCTAGCATTATAGACTCCATTAGTTTTGGTTAAGTAGCTAGGTTTTCATGTTATATTTCAGTGGTGTACATGTTCCATTGCATATTCAATCTCAAGCATTGAATTAATCAAAATATTTAATGCCCTCGATAGGTAAAGATTAATCATCTTCCTCCTAGGTTAAAAACCCTAGAAAATCGTAGAGGACCCATTCCTTATCTTTATCCAAAGCATTAAATTTTGTGGTTCAAGAATATTTCTTTAAATGGCTTATAAGTGTTTGACTATAAGATATTAGTTATGATATAAGAAATTTTTTTGTAAGGAAAATATTTTTTATATTCCTTGCATCAAACTAGTAATGCACATCAAAATCAAACAATTTAAGGATTGATTTTTAGAAACTAAAATAGGATTTGGAAAGAGATCACATATAGGGTTTTACTAAGAAAATATAAGCTCTAACTGATTGGATAGGGGTGTTGGCTCCTTAGTCAAGATAAGTTAAATTTTGGTGCTTTAAATAATTTCAACTAAATAATTTCAACTAAATCTAAAGTTGTAGATGTTCAAAGTTGGATGTAAATAGATTATTGGAAATGTACAAAAGCCTAGTTTCTCTATATGAACACATAAGCATGCATAGAATTTTGTATTTCTAAGATAATGAAAATTATTCAATTGATAATTTTTATAATTTAAAATAATATAACTAACTAAATTTAACTTGACAATACTCAAGCTAACACCTTTTGATTTTTTGGAATTAATAAGAAATACACAAATGCTTGAATTTTTAATTTTTTTCACTAAAATATACATGCAATTTTTAAAAATTAAAATATCCTAGGATTGTATTCAAATTTATTCATGAAATAACTAATATCTAAACCCTAGTCAGATCTTAAATTAAATTTATTTTATTTTTCAAATTTTCTCTTTAATTCAATCACCAAGAAATCACCAAGATCTTTAATGCTCAATGAACAAAATAATACAAATGCTTAATTTTGAGAATAAAAAATGAAAATTTACAACAAGATTCTCAAAGTACCTTGGTTTTTGAATTAAATTTTATAATTAATGCTACAAAAATTAGAAAGTTACAAGCATAAGATATGTCAAGTTCACTAAAATATGAAGTACGATACAATATAGAATTATATATGTATTAAGCACTAGGTGGAAGGCATCATTGATTCTAATCATATTCAATTGGATGGTATTAATGATAAAGGAAATAAGTTAGTCTCACCAACCTAATGAAAATTTTAAAATATTCACCAATATGTTACCAAGTCAATCATCCAACTTTGTGCAATGTAGTTATAATATTTAAAAAGATGGTGATATGTCTAACATGACACATACAATTAAATTTCAACCTCATAGGGGTTGAACAAATTTGTTCCAAGAAATTGATTTTACTCATGATGGTGTATCCATATAGGCACCTAATGGTCATCTCTACATTATCGATTGTATTTATTCAACAAACCCACAAGGAAAATATTACTTAATCTTGTGTGTTTAGAAAATGTGATCACTAAATAATTTTTATTTGTGCATAATATTTGCAATGAAAATTAGGAGAAATCAAAAGAATGGTCGAAATTTCATGATGGTTATATTCCCCCTACGATAGGTTAAATAACTCTCCCACTAAAAGTTCGACCAAAATAGTTAGATTTCTCATTTAGCATTATCCTCATGTCAAATGAATTTGATTTAAATTTAGTCTATTCATGGCTAGACTCAATGAATATGGTCCCATTGGTTATACATAAATGCATAAAGTTTCCATTTGAAAATGAAATACATATAGCTTTTCACCGTGGATTCAAACCCTTAACTTCTCAAGGAATTTTTTCATTATATTATTTTTCACCTAAACCTATTGAACCTGTTACACCTCTAGAAGACCAATTTTTCATAGCATATCAAGAATATAAAGTGAAACATATAGTTGAGTTTTCCCCGATTAATACCTTACCTAAGGTTCCTTGGCCTACTGAAACTTTAATGGATGTTTCTCCTAGCCCAAAGGTAGTGGATGAGACAAATGTTGAACTAAGCTTCTTACATTAATCACCTTACATGTATGTTATGGTTACACCTCACCATCATATACAAGACCAAGGGATAATAGTGTAGTGTAGGAAATTTTACTCCTTTCTAAGTGAAAGTAAAATTTCACACTTAGTTTGAACCTATTTTAGTGACCTGTCATTTATGCATTTTCAAAAATCATTAATATGCCCCTAATACCCTTTATTATGCATCTAAAGGCCTATTTTATTTATTTTCCGACACTATAACCCACATTGAATAAATTCTATCAATCAACTTAATGCCTTGAGATAAATTAGGTCTTGATATTTTAGGTAACTTTAATCTCATAAACCCAAGCCTAAACATGTTTTTGGTGGTATATTAAGGTCCTAAATTCAAATTCTAAGTGTCATCTTTTGATATCTAATAAATAAGAAATTAGAAAGGAAGCCCATAAAGACAAGTACTTCAATCATGTTTCACTAGAAAAGTAAGAGATTCATAGGAAATCACAAGGATTTACATTCAAGAGCAAAGAGAAATCAATAAAGCATTCAAAGTTGAAGTCTTGGAGGAATATTCTATTTGTTTTTGTAGGTCTTCAAGCTCATTTTGTGAATAAGATCAAGCATTTTCAAACATTGATGATAGATTCTTATTGAGGATCATGATGGATTCTAGGTTTTGGGAGATGCACCAAGACATTCAACCAAGCCTAATGACTTGTTTCCTAAGTGGTTCCATCTTCTATTATCATTCTAATTTCTACCTAGAGGAAGGTATATTTAGATTTGTGATTTATTAGGATTATTTGATATCTCCCAAAGTAGGTCTTTGTCACTATTCATTGTTTCATTTAGAGATCCTATTCTAACACATTTGATTAGGGTTTATTTTAATTTAATCTCTTATAATCTTAGAAACGCTAAATATTAGGGCTTGTACATACTTTCATGTTTTAGATTTTTACTTTTCATCAAGTTATAATTACCAAACTATGGGTTTGACCAAGGCAAACCCCTCTCCACCACCGATTTATTTTTTTTAATAGATTTTTTTTAGGTATAGATCTGAAAGTGAAGGTTCAGAGGTACAGGAAAGAAGCCCAAGTATAGGAATTAAAACTTAGATTTATGTATTTTTAAAATAGGAGACTTGGACATGTTCACCCTTAGCGAATGAGTCCCTGTTAGGCTTGCAAAAACATAATTTTATGAAAATTCCATAGTGTTATCATTTCCCAGATCTTCCAGAAGCTTTTCTATTGTACCACAAATTTTTAGGGGAAAGAGGAGTTCTCTAGCACTTCTAAGGTTTTTCACCTAGAAGGAGAGAGTTCTTTCGCACCTAAAATCTAGGGTTCATTCAAGATTATGTGTTAATTTTTGTGGAATGTGTCTAAATTTGGTGTTATAAATGATGGAAATGGATAAAGTAAATCAAATACTAATGCAAGACCCAAAAAATGAACTATGTTTGAGAACACATTGTGATATGTAGAAAGACCTAGAAGATGAATAGAAATGGAAATAAGACAGAATAGGGAAGCAAAATAGAAAGAATGCACCTGGAAATATGTTGAGGACTAGGATGGAAGCTAGGAATGTTTCTAATGCTAAAATTTTGACCTACTGGGACACTTCCACCAAGTTGGGCAACTTAGTCCTAGATCTGGAAAACTGTACCGAAGCCTGTTTTGGCCAAATGGGCGCCTAAATCTACAAAGAACTCTAGAAACACATGTACAGTGGGAATAAGTTGCCAATAGTAGTGAGTTAGTCCACTTTGGATTTTTTGAAAGTCCAAAAGTTGAAACGAAAGTCCTTGACCTACACTTTTTATTCCTCCAAGTATTCAGACTGGAAACTATCAAATTTAGCTTGTAAGTGACTTGTGGATATTTTGATCTAGCCAACAAGAACATGACTTCAACAAGCTTTCAATTCATTCTTCAATTATTTATAAACCCTCAAGGTACCTAAATATGCAAAGACACAAGGAAAGAAAGAGAGAAATGTTGATTGTTAAGGCATGGGAATTTTCCTTGGTCAAACCCCTTTTAGGTAACTAAACCAAAATGATGAAATAAGATAATAGAGCATGAAATATGAAATAATAGAGTTAGTAGCTTTCCACGATGATTGATCTTGAGTTTATACAACAATGGTTGAAGATTCACCCCTTGAATGCTTCAAAAAGATGTCTTGGTGACTTAAAATGCTCAAACCGTAGCTTGTTTCAGAAGAGTAGTGAATGAAGAGTGAAGAATGAATGCATGAGTTAGAATTGTTACGTAGTGTGAAAATAAGGGGAAAACCCTTTATTTATACATGATATGCCCTATTTTCCTAAAAATACCACATCACATGCCGAATTTAGGGTTTTGGATACAATATACCGCTAGAATTTTGAGTTAATTTTTTTTTTATGCCAAATGGCACTAAGGCGCCCAAGGTGGCAACTTAGTCCACTTGGAAAAATTTAAGTGGATTTTGGGAATTAATGTGTGATTAATGCTGTTTTACGAGATTGTCTTTTGAAACACATTTAAGTAAGGCTTATAAGTACATTAAGAGGCCATTTTACCATAAGAAAGGCTCAATTTGTTGATTAAAATCCTAGGAAAGTGTGAGAGTTTGTTATAACACCTTACAAAAATTTGAAATAACACTTCAAAAGGGGTTATTTAGGGGATAAGATGCCAAAAATAGGGTCAAATTAGGCATGAAATTGTCCTTTTCTTCAAAGGTATACAATTTTTTGGTGACACATTTAGCCCCCACTTTAGTGAGAGGATGAACTTGATTCAAACTCACACTAAACTATCCAAATGGTGCCAATGTCGATGGTCAAGAACGAAATATATGAAGGAGCTGATCAAGCCCCTAGGGTTCAAGATCCTAAGTCAAATCGACATAAGTGAAAAAGGACACATTCAAGGGTGAATGATTTGCATCAAAACAAGATATAAAATCATGCGCTGATAAGGAATTATAGAAAGAGAAGAACAAAATTAAAAAGGAGGATCAAGCTTTGACCATTTGACTAGATAGTTGTGGATCAGATCTAGGTTGTTTGTCCAGAAATCATACTCACTCTTAGGCGATGCAACTTATGGCTGTGTGCTGGGTGAGAAGTCCAAAGAAGTGGTTTAGTGAGAAATTCATGCGAGTGTGTTGGCTTCCCACCATGTAATGAGAAATGAATGCTAGTGTGATAGCTTCCCATTATACTAACCTTACCGAAGTTACCCTCCCAATAACTTTGATAAGGCACCAGAAAAGAAAATTATTTTCTAAATGTTTTTGAATATCATGTAAATATTTTGTTGAAGGGGATTTTTCTTAGTTCATGTGAAGTCTTCTTCTAAAAAGATAATTTTGCCTAATGTATCTAAGAGAGGACAATTCAGAGTGTTAGATAATTATCCATGGGATGCCTCATTCACATCAAGCCACTTTAGTTGATCGTACACTCTTGGACAACATCAAACCCACTAACACCACCAAGAAGAGAATATGTCCAACAAGAGGAAATGTCACAAGAAAAAGAAAAATCACGCCATGATTTTTTTTCCAAAAGATGTTGTCTATGTATGCCGCCATTTTAAAGTGGTTGCAACACCATAACTATGAGAAATTTCTTTAAAGTAGCCAGGGATAAATGAAAGAAGACATGAGAGCTAACTTGGAAAGCCCTATGCCAAGTCATATGTTCCTGAATTAAGATACATCATGAAAAAGGTAGTATGTCACTTGCGAGTCAACTTAAGACATGTCGTCCACATCCCAAGCTTGCTCTTATATGTTTATGAAAGGTTAAAAATTAGTCAAGAGAGACAATGAAAAGTGAAATACAAGGACATGTATACTTAACCCCTTGACCCCACTTAGTGCAGGACAAAGGTGAGCTTGGAATGGATGATGGTATGCTACTCCTCACGATGGATGTAAAACATGCAATAGTGACTGTGTTATGATCCTACAACTATTACATGGAAAGGATTATAGACTAATGTTATTTATGTGGATAGGTAAGAAAAGTGTTAGCAAAGTTAGCTATGATGGTATACACTTTGTCATATATGATAGGAATGTCATTGTAATTTGGTTGGTAAAAAAAATTATTCTTAGGTGGGGAAGGAAGAGTTTGGGTGTGGTGTGAGTTTGTTGCTTATGTCATGGTGGGTATGTATGAGATTCATTTATTGAGGGGGATCTAATGGAAACTTTTATATGCGTAACCTCAACGATCTTGGTTTGATGTATGTCTAATAAAGGGAAATCTAATATCAGCTTGGTACCATCACCCAAGGAATACACATTACTATTGCTTGAAAGGAGTTCAACCATGATACCTTCCCTAGTAGGAGAGTTTTTAGGAGAACTACAAACCAAGTGTGCTTGAAATTCAAGGGTTGGTTCTTCCAAAATAACTTCATCATGTTTAAATGAATGATCAATGGTTATTTTTTCTTATTTATGGATAGTGGAGATATTAGGAGAAGGCTCTAGTTGATTGTCCAAAGTCTCTTTCTATTTTTCCATGGTATCCACCCTAGTAGGATAGCGGATAATATGTTCAACATGTTACATAGTTAGAATTTGTAAAGTAGCTTCATCACAAATGGGGGAGATAGTAAGAGAAGAACCTTTTTGTTCAAAGAGGTCTTCCCAAATGGTAGGGGCATCAGGAAAAGGAGTAAGAAGATTTCCATGAGTCATAATAAGGATAGCCTCTAACACTAAACTATGTTCTTCACATCGAGGGTGGATACTAGGAGAAGGATAATTGCCATGGTTATCGAGTCTAGGCAATGTGATGTTGAGGAAGGTGTCTATGATTTTATTTTATTCTGTTAAAATATCCTCCCAAAGGAGATGAGGAGAAGAACAAGCAAGACCTTCATGATTGTCAAATATTGTACCTTCTTTTGTCAAGATACCTTCATCACTAAAAGGAGGGGTATCAAGAGAAGAAAAATTATGATTACCGTGGCTATCTAAGCTTGCAACATCTTCTATCACATCATCTTCACAAGTAGGATAAATAGGGGAGGGTTGTGTAAGTTTAAGACAAGTGCCAATGTTTTCATTCGCTAGACTCTCATAACTAGGGAATGCATTGAATGAATGACTAACATGTTTATTTACTAATTTTTTCTTTGCAATTTTGGAAAGGATTGAAACTATTTTTTTTGAAAAATGAATTGTCAAGACCTAGAATGAAATGCAATTTTCAGATTTCAAACAAGGTAATTTGCTGATTACACAATGCAATGACCTAAAAATAAAATGTTTGAATGAAAAATTGAAAATGTGAAATGCATGGAATGGGCTAATTTAAGCTAGATCTAATGAAATGCATGTTATAGAAACTCAACCAACTAATATAGATAAGTAATGGCAACAAACAAAAGCTTGAAAATAGGGTATTTAGCTCTATAAAAGCTTTTTTTGGGGGTGGAAAAGGACTAAGTAGCCCAAGGTGCCAAAATAGTCCATCTGGGGAATTTTTTTCAATATTTGCAGATTTTTTAGATTGATTTGAATGGTTTATGTGTTGTAAGATGCATACCTAAGATGAAAATGTAGAATTTAAAAAACATTCAATGATTTGAGATGCAAAAATGCAACCTATATGCACTTTCACTAATGCAACCTACTTGCACTTTCACTAAAGTTACAAGGTTGCGTGTTCGATTCATGTTAGGTTCACCAAAATTAACCACAAATGTTTAGGGGAAAGAGGGGTTCTCTAGCACTTATAGGGTTTTACACCTAGAAGGAGAGAGTTCTTTGCACCTAAAATCTAGGGTTCATTCAAGATTATGTGTGTGGACTATGTATAAATAGGGTGTTCTAAATGCTGGAAATGGATAAAGGAAATCAAATACTAATGCAAGACCTAGAAAATGAACTATGTTTGAAAACACATTGTGATATGCAAAAAGACCTAGAAGATGAATAGAAATACAAATAAGATAGAATAAGAAAGTAAAACAAAAAGAATGCACCTATAAATATGTTGAGGACTAGGATGTAAGCTAGGAATGCTACTGGTGCTTAAATTTTGACCTAATGGGACACTTTTGCCAAGATGGGTGACTTAGTCCCAGATTTGGAAAATTGTACTGAAACTTGTTTCGGCCAAATGTGTGCCCAAATTTACAGAGAACTCCTAAAAAAATGTATATTGGGACTAAGTCACCACTAATGGTGACTTAGTCCACTTTAGGTTGAAATGAAAGTCCTCGACTTGCACTTTTTGTTCCTCCAAGTATTTGAATTAGAAACTATCAAATTCAGCCTATAAGTGCCTTCTTGTGGATATTTTGAGCTAGCCAACAAGGAGGTAACTTCAAAAATATTTCAATCCATTGTTCAATTATTTCCAAACTCTCAAGGTACCTAAATATGCAAACAAACAAGGAAAGAAAGAGATAAATGTTGATTGTTAGGGCATGGGGGTTTTCCTTGGTCAAACCCATTTTAGGTAACTAAACAAAAATTATGAAAAAAGATAATAGAGCATGAGATATGAAATAATGCAGTTAGTACCTTGCCATGATGATTTATTTTGAGATTTTGCAAAAATGGTTGAATATTCAACCCTTGAATTCTTTAGGAAGATGTCTTGGTGAGTTAGAATGCTCAAATCCTAGGTTATTTGAGAAGAGTAGTGAATGAAGAGTGAAGAATGAATGCACAATTTATAATTGTTAGGTAGTGTGAAAATGAGGGGAAGACAATTTATTTATGCATGTTATGCAATAATTTCCTGAAAATACCACATCACAAGCAGACCTTCTGGTTTTGAAGATAATATCTCGCTAGAATTTTGAGTTAATTTTGATTTTTATGCCAAATGGGACTAAGTTTCCCAAGGTGGTGACTTACTTGACTTGCAAAAATTTAAGTGGAAGTTGTTTGAAAAATAAGGATAGACAACTGACAAGGGGGTGAATCAGTTGTTACCAAAATTAAACTTATTCAACCTTAAACAACCTTTAATCTCAGATCTGATAATTAATAGTGCAAGGATAAATCAACAACATATCAAAGACACATGAATATCAATATTTTATATGTGGAAACTTTGTTAGGGGAAAAACCACGGTGCATGTTAATCCATAAGATTATACCATGTTAGAGGTTTAATGAAACAAATGAATAGGGAATGCACATACATTTAGGTACACTACCTAGAGCTCACTCCTCAAAGGGAAGGCTCACTGCCTTACATAAAAAAATCAGATTAAATCCATATAATGAGAATGAACTGAGAAATTAGCTTCTATAAAAGCTTGATGATAGTTCTAGTTAGGCACATAAATACTTCTTCATAGTTCGCTCAATCTTCTTCACACCTTGTTCTACATTCAGATGATCTGATCTTTATTCACATATTTTGCATATACAGTTCATGGTCGCACACCACACACACACTAAAATGAAGAAACAATTGTTCTTATAATCCACTACATGATTTTACATCAATAACTCTATTGGCCACAAATTAAGAATAAATTACAATTGTCGGCCTCAATTCATGAACAAATCTCAATGCGTACCAACCTAAGTCAATCACAAAATAGTGAGGGCCTAAGTTAACATCCTCGAACATGCCAAAAAATAAAATATTAATCCATAAGGATCCACAACATGCTACCACCATCATGTCGGCCAAGAACATGAAAACTCAAATACACAAGGGAAAATATTCGATCATGAAGACACCGATCAACATGGATGTACCACATTGATAGAGCATGATATAGAAACATCACTGAACATCTCAAGAATGCACAAAACAACTCAATTCATCAAAATTGCAATCAAATCTTCTAGAAACACTTGGTATAGTAACTATATAACTACAGGAGCACAAAGGTTCATTAATTTCTCAATTCTTGATGTGCACCTCTAATTTTTTTGAAACAACATACTAGATAGGCTTAAAAAAAACTCCTTAATGTGCGCCTTCTGATCATCAACGTATAGAACTTTCCATCACTTTGATCTTCTCAGATTCACATATTTCCTGCAATATATTTATCATAATTTTCTCAATAACCTCGACATATACAACCTTCAAAATCATTAATTGTAATAGTGTTTACATTAATGACAACCACATATCAGAAACACAACCACAATACCCAATAATCTCCCCCTTTGGCATTGATGGCAACATATGATGTGAAAAATACCATCAACACAACTAACTCTTCTCAACCTATTCTTCTCTAACTTACATTACTCTTCCATCTTCTATCTCTTAGTACTTATTACTCTTCTCCCCTTTTGAAATCAATGGAAAAGTTACACAAGCTTTGAACCACATATCATCTAAATCATTTGACTACTCCCCCTGAGTAACAACCACCATAACATCAATTTGAAAAAAGATCCGACTTTAAGTCTACAGATTGATGCAAGGACATGCATCTTAGTTCAGATTAGGAGGGGAAATCACCCCTAACTTGCCTCTGAGATACTCAAAAGTATCCTTAGGCAAAAATTTAGTAAATATATCTACAATGTGTTCCTTAGTGGGCACATATTCCAATCTAACCACTTGATCACTCACCTTGTCTCTCAAAAAGTGATACTTGATAGATATATGGTTTTTCTTTGAGTGTAGCACCAAATTATTAGAAATGTTTATGGCACTTGAATTGTCACAAAATATAGAAATAGGCTCATCATACTCAATTCTGATATCTTGTAGCATCTCCTTCATCCACAACACTTGAGTATAATTTTTTGCACCAACAATATATTCTACCTCAATAGTAGATAAGGAAATGGAATTCTTCTTTTTACTTAGCCAAGACACCAACTTATTCCCTAGGAAGAATGCACCACTACTTGTAATTTTCCTGTCATCCACATCTCCTACCCAATCTGCATCTATAAAGGCATTCAGAGTAAGATCATCATCCTTAGGATACCAAAGAACAAAATCAACTGTTCCTTTTAAGTATCTAAAAATCCTCTTTATTGTAGTCGCATGTGATTCCTTTGGATCAGCTTGATATTTAGAAACCATGCACATAACATTCATAATGGTTGGTATGGTCTGAGTCAAATAAATAAATCCACTAATCATTGACCTATATCTTGTTTGATTAGCCTTAGGAGAATCATAATTTTGTGTTAGCTTGCATCCGGTCACCATGGTTGTACCAACTAGCTTTGAGTCTTCCATGCCAAACATTTTTAGTAACTATCTTACATATTTGTATTGAGAAATAAAGATTTCATCATCTAATTGATTAATTTCAATCCTAAAAATAATTTCAGTTCTACTATCATTGACATTTGAAATTCACTTTTCATTTCATCAACAAAATTCATGCATAAGTCATCATCACCTTCAAAAATAATTTCATCAACAAAGACTTCAGTAATCAACTCTTTATCATGATCCAGCTTGAAATACATATTGGTGTTAGAAGTACCTTTATTGAATCCTAGTTTCAACAAGTATTTATCCAATCTAGCATGCCATGCTCTAGGGGCTTGTTTAAGTCCATGTAATTCTTTCTTCAATCGGAAAGCAATATCTTTTTCATCAGTCAATTGAAATCCATTTGGTTCCTCAACATAAACTTGTTCTTCTAATTCACCATTCGAAAATGCTAACTTTACTTCCATTTGATAGACATTGTAATTATTTAAAGTAGCATAAGCAAGAAATAACCTTACAGCTTCAATTCTAGCAATAGGGGCAAAGGTTTCTTCAAAAGCAATACCTTACATATGTGAATATCTTTTACATACTAGTCTTGCTTTGTTCCTGATCACTTCACCTTGTTCTTTCAGCTTATTCTAAAAGACCCATTTGGTTCCAATCACATTTTTATCTTGAGGTCTAGGAACAAGAATCCATGTATCATTTTTCTCTATCTACATCAGTTCTTCCTTCATGGCTTCCATCCAATACTCATCTTTACATGCTTCGTTGACTTTACTAAGCTCAATTTTGGAAATCAAGCAATATTCTTTTGTAATTATTCTTCTACTTTGCACACCTTTGTTCTTGTCTCCTATGATCTGACTTTCAAAATGACTTCACTTTACATACCTTGGAATTTTGGGTTCTTCTATTCTTTCTTTTGCATTTCCACTATCTTCTTCCTCATTATTTTATTGATTCACCAGAACACTTTGAGTTTGATTCAGTGTCTACACATTCTTTCCATTATTAGTACTATCATTCTAGTTATTTCAATCATATCCTCAATACCTAGATGATTGGATAGTGTCCTCGTCAACTCTCACATTCGCACTTTCAACCACTTTCTTCAATCTTTTATTGTAACACCGGTAAGATTTTCTCTTAGTAGAGTAACCCAGAAATATTCCTTCATCACTTCTAGCTTCAAACTTGCAAATATCTTCATCTCTCTTAATAAAACATCTACTTCCAAATATTTAAAAATATTTAATAGTAGGCTTATAACCAAACCATAGCTCAAAAGGATTCTTACCAGAATTACTATTGACATTCACCCAATTGATAGTATACATAGTAGTGCTTACATCTTCTCTCCAATAGAAATGAGGAACATTACCTTCCACAATCATAGTTCTGGAAACATCTAAGATTGTTTTGTAATTTCTCTCAACAACTCTGTTTTGTTGTGGGGTCCGAGGAGAAAATAACTGTCTTTTTATTCCATGCTCTTCATAGAATGAATCAAACTCTCGGGAAGTGAATTCACCACCTTTGTGTGATCTCAAACATTTGATCTTCAAACTTGTCTCATTCTCTGCTAAAGCTTTGAAGCTTTTTAATTTCTCTAATGCCTCATTTTTTTCTCTTAAGAAAGAAACCCATACCATTCTATAATAATCAACAATAAGCAACATAAAGAACCTTTCTCCTTGTAGACTTCTGATTTTGGATGAACCACATAGATCACTATGTAGAAAATCTAATACTCTATTGGAATGATGTTTTCTTCTCCTAAAATAAATTCTTGTCTTCTTTCCTATCTGACATTCTTTGCATATAGTGTTAGTAGTCTTCACTAACTTAGGTAGATCTTTGATTGCTTCTATGAAGCATATTTTGACAGTGTTATAAAAATTCACATGACACAGTCTTCTATGCCATAACCAACTTACATAAACTTGAACAATAAAACAAATCTCACTAGCAGCATTTAAGTGAAAAATATTACCTCTTGTCTTTGTACCTAAAGCAATCACATTTCTTGAGCTTCCCAATATCTTGCACTTACCATCTTTGAACTGAATATTGTAACCTTTTTCAACCATCTGTCCAACACTCAATAGATTGTGGTTCAAACCTTCAACATATAGGACATCATCATTGTTACATTTTCCACCAAGAGAAATAGTACCTCTGGCACAAATCAGACCAACATTGTTATCTCCAAATATTACAACACCACCATCATATTTTTCCAAGCTTAGGAACTTTCTTTTATCAATAGTCATACGATGTGAGCATCTGCTATCAATCACCCACTCACCCTGCTCATCAATCCCAGTTGCAAGAGCTTTCTCAATATTCTAATTACTAGCTGATTTAGTGGACATAAAACCATTTTATTTCATAGCAATGAATACCCATTCATCTTCATTTCCAGTTTCTTTATTAGATTCATCATCAATAACTCCTTCTTCAGCATAATAAAATTTCTTTTGAAATCTAGTCTTATCAATTTTATACTTAGGTACTCTTTCAGGAAACCTTGATGCAAAATGGCATATCTTACTACAAGAGAAACACTTAATAGGGAAATTTCCTTTTTACTCACCTAGTCCTATGGCTTCTCTTTTCACAATCAGTGCCTCAAGTTCTTCTAGCTCTCTTTCTTCATCTTCATACTTGAATGTCTTCCTGGAGCTTTCTCCAGGAATCATATCTATGTTGGATTTTCCCAGATACAATAGCTTTGAATGTAGACTTTGTCTTAGGATAATATTCACCAAATTCACTCAACTCAAAGGCAACAAGTTTTCCAATCAGCATATGTCTTTTTACACTTGTTACAATCCCAAGCTCTTCAATAACATGAGCTTTTGTTTTGTAAGGAGTAGGCACAAATCTAAGTATTTTAGCCACAATCTCATCTTCTTCCAAGATTCCACCGGCACATCTAATGCCCATCACTAGTTCATTTACCTTTTGTGTGAAAGAAAATATGTTTTCATCTTCACTCATCTTCATGTTCTCCCACTTTCCTTTCAGACTTTGTAGCTTATCAACTTTCACTAGTGCATCTCTTTCATACAATGTTTCCAACTTTTTCTAGATCTCATGTGCCGTCTTCAGACCTATCACATTTGTCATCTCTAAATTTGTCAAAGAACTTAGAAATTCTTCTATAGCCCTAGTATTAGTGTATGCTTCTTTGATCTCATCAATAGTAGAGGGACCATTTTGAGGAATAGTATATGCATTCTTTGTAATCTTCAAATGACAATCCATTTTGACTTTCCATAGAGAGTATTTTATAGTACCATTAAATCTAGGACTATCCTTCTTGTATGATGCCATCTCAGATCACCTCAAGTAATTAAAATTCTTAAGAGGATTAAAGATATCAATTATCTGAATTTTTTTTATGGATTAGATGATAAAAAATTAACAACACAATATAATCTAGAAAACAAATTCAGATTCTTAAGAGGAACCAAATCTGATACCAATTGATGGGAAAACAAGGATAGACAACTAACAAGGGGGTGAATCAATTGTTATAGAAATTAAAATTATTCAACCTTAAAAGTGTAAGCATAAATCAATAACACATTAGAGACACATGAACACCAATATTTTATATGTGGAAACCCTATTAGGGGAAAAACCATGGTGGATGTTAGTCCACAAGATTATACCATGTCAGAAGTATAATGAAAGAAATGAATAGGGATTGCACATACATTTAGGAACACTTCCTAAAGCTCACTACTCAAAGGTAAGGCTCGCTAACTTACATAAAATAATCAGATTAAATCCATTTGATGAGGTTGAACTAAGAAATTAGCTTCTACAAAAGCTTGATGATAGTTCTGGTTAGGCACATAAATACTTCTTCACACTTTGTTCTGCATTCAAATGATCTGATCTTTATTCACACATTTCACATATACACTTCATTCTCACACACCACACACACACTAAAATGAAGAAATAATCATTCATATATATCTGCTACATGAAGTTACATCAATAACTCTATTGGCCACAAATAAAGAATAAATTACAACTATCAGCCTCAATTCATTAAAAATCTCAATGTGTACAAATCTATGTTAGTCACAACATAGTGAGGACCTAAATCAACATCCTAAAACATTCCAAACAATAAAATATTAATCCATAAGGATCTGCAACACACTACTACCATCATGTCGGCCAAGAACATGAAAACGTGAATACACAAGGGTAAATATTTATTCACGAACACACCGATCAACATGGACAAACCAAATTGATAGAGCACAATCTAGAAATGTCAGTGAACATATTAGAAATGTACGCAACAACTCAATTCATCATAATTACAATCACATTTTCTAGAAACACCTGCTATAGTAATTGAATAACTGTAGGAGCACAAAGCTTCATAACTTTCTCAATTCTTGATGGGCACCTATGAAACTTTTAGACAACATACTAGCTAGGCTCAGCAACAAAACCTTTAATGCATGTCATCTAATCATCAATGTACAAAAATTTCCATCACTCTGACATTCTCAGCTTCATAGACTACCTGCAATATATTTATTACAATTTTCTCAATATCCTCGATATATACAACCTTTAGAATCATTAATTCTAATAGTTTTGGCATCAATGGAAACCACATATCATAAACACAACCACAATATGCAATACATGTTAGGAATTAAAGTTTGATTAATGTTGTTTAACAGGATTTTCTTCCAAAACACACTTAAGTAATGCCTATAAGTGCATTAAGGGGTCATTTTAACATAAGAAAGGGTCAATTTGTTGATGAAAAGACTAGAAAAGTGTGAGAGTTTGTTACAACACCTTACAACATGGTGGTTATTTTTAGGAACGAAACTGGTCTCCAATAATACCTATGGATTTTACCATTTTTAATTATTAGTACTCCAAAGGGATTGGCCAATGAACGAGTGGAAGATGCAAAACTTCTACTCCTACACTTTGGGCTCTATAAAACTCAAGAGGGTTATCCCACGATGTATGCTCGTGAACCTCATACAATTATAATCAAACACATGGTCAATAATGGATACTTGTTGGATGTTGTGGTTGTGTTGCTAATATGTCGTTGTCATTCATGTCAATAATATTATCATTGATAATTCTAAAGGTTGTATATGTTGAGGATATCGAGAAAATTAGATTAAATATATTGCAGGTAGTCTCTGAAGTTGTGATTATCAAAATGTTAGAAATTTTTGTAAGTTAATAATCAGAAGTCGCACATTAAAGGGTTTGTTCCTGAGCCTATCTAGTATGTTGTCTAGAATTTTCAATGGTAAGCATCAAGTTTGGAGTGGGTTATGATTTTTTGAGTTCCTACAGTTATTCTATTATTGTAGCAGGTGTTTGTGGAAGAAGAGAATGCAATTATTGTAAATTAAGTTGTTGTGTATGCACTTGTGATGTTTAGTGATGGTTCTAGATGATGATCTACCATTGTGGTATGTGTGCGTTGATTGGTGTTCTCGTGATCATAGATTTCCCTTTGCGTGTTTGAGTTTTTCATGTTCTTGGCCAACATGATGGTGATCGCATGTTGTAGATCCTTATGGATTAATATTTTAATTTTTGGCATGTTCGAGGATGTTGATTTAGGTATTCTTTATGATGTGATTGACTTAGGTTGGTGTGTATTGAGATTTTTTCATGAATTGGGCCTACAGTTTGTGCTCATCTGTTATTTATTTGTGGTTGATAGAGTTGTTGATGTAAATTCATGTAGCGGATATATAAGAGCAATTGTTTCCTCATTTTGGAGTATGCTCAGTGAATTTATGTGAAACATGTGAATAAATATCAGATCATTCAATTTCAGAGCAGAGTGTGAAGAAGTGTTTTTGTGCCTAACTGAAACTATCATCAGACTTTTGAAGAAGCTAATTTATCAGTTCAACCTCATGATATGGATTTAACTTGATTGTTTTATGTAAGGTAGTGAGCCTTCCCTTTGAGTAATGAGCTCTAGGAAGTGTGCCTAAGTGCATGTGCATTCCTTATTTGAATTTTTCATTATACTTCTAATAAGGTATAATCTTCAAGACTAACATCCACCATGGTTTTTCCCCTAACAGGGTTTCCATGTATAAAATATTGGTGTTCATGTGTTTCTGATGTGTTGTTGATTCATTCTTTCACTGTTAATTATAAGATTTGTGATTAAAGGTTGATAAAGGTTAAATAAGTTTAAATTCTATAACAAATGATTCACCCCCACCTCATTTGTTTATCCTTGTTTTGCCAACAATTGGTATCAAATCAGGTTCCTCTTATGAAGTTTAATAACTTGACGTGATCTGAGATGGCATCACACAAGAAGGATAGTCCTAGTTTTGATCGTACAAACTACTCTTTGTGGAAGGTCATAATGGGGTGTCATTTGAAGTGCATTGGTGAAGCTTTTTGGAAGATTATAAAGAACAAATATAATATTCCTCAGAATGGTCCATCTACTCTTGATGAGATCAAAGAAGTTGAAACTAATATTAGGGCTATAGAAGCCTTACTAAGTGCTTTGACAGATTCAAAGATGGTAAATGTGATAGGTCTAAAGACAACACATGAGATCTAGAAGAAATTGGAAAAATTGCATGAAGGAGATGCACAAGTGAAGATTTCTAAGTGTACAAGTCTGAAAGGAAGGTGGGAGAACTTGAAGATGAGTGAAGATGAAAACCTTGTTTCTTTCATGCAGAAAGTAAATGAACTAGTAATGGGTATTAGGTGTGCCGATGGAATTATGGAGGAAGATGATATTATGGCTAAATTTCTTAGATCAGTGCCTACTTCTTACAAAATGAAAGCTCATGCTATTGAACAACTCAGAATAGTAACAAATGTGACAAGAGATATGCTGATTGGTAAACTAGCTACCTTTGAGTTGAGTGAATTTGGTGAGTCCACTCCTAAAAAAAATTATTCATTTATAGTATATTCAAAAAAAGCCAACAAATATATGATCCGGGAGAAAGTTCCAGAAAAATATTCAAATATGGAGATGAGATGAAAAAGATTGAAGATGAAGAAAGAGAGCTAGAAGAGTTGGAAGCATTGATTGTGAAAAGAGAAGTTAGAGGAAATGATAAGTATAAATGAAATTTTCCTATTAAATGTTTCTCTTGGAGTAATATAGGTCATTTTGCATCAAGGCATTATCTTGAAACAGTTTCCAAGTACAAACTTAACAAGTCTAGATTTCAAAAGAAATGTTATTATGCTAAAGAAGGTGTTACTAATGATGAATCTAATAAAGAATATGGAAATGAATATGGATGGGTATTCATTGCTATCAAGGAAAATAGTACGGTGTCCACTATATATGCTAACAATCAGAATACTAAGAAATCTCTTGCAGCCATAATTGATGAAAAAGAGGAGTGGGTGATTGATAGTAGATGCTCACATCATATGACTGGTGAGAAAAGAATGATTATAAGCTTCGAGAAGTATGATCATGGTGTTGTAAGATTTGGAGCTAACAATGCTGGTGTGATTTGTGGTAGAGGCACTATTTCTCTTGGTGGTAAATATAATACTGATGATGTCCTTTATGTTGAATGATTGAAGCATAACTTTTTAAGTGTTGGATAGATGGTAGATAAGGGATCCAATATTCAGTTCAAAGATGGTAAATACAAGATATTGGTAAGCTCTGGAAATGTAATTTCTTTAGGTACAAAACAAAGAGGTAACATTTTTCACTTAAGTGTTACTAGCGAAAGTTGTTTAATTTCTCAAGTTGATGTAAGTTGGTTATAGCATAGGAGGCTGTGTCATGTGAATTTTTAGAACATTATCAAAGTAAGCTCCACTCAAGAAATCAAATATCTACCTAATTTAGTGAAGCCTAATAACACTATATGCAAGGAATGTCAGATGGGAAAGCAGACAAGAATTTATTTTTTGAGCAAACAACATCATTCTAATGGAGTAATGGAGCTGGTACATACTAATCTATGTGTTCCATCCAGAATCAGAATTCTATAAGGAGAAAGGTACTTTATGTTGATTATTGATGATTAATCTAGAATGATATGGGTTTCTTTCTTGAGAGAAAAACATGAAGCACTAGAAAAGTTCAAATGTTTCAAGGCTATGGTAGAAAATGAGATAGGATTGAAGGTTAAATGCTTAAGATTAGATAGAGGTGGTGAATTCACTTCCCAGGAGTTCAATTCATTTTGTGTAGAGCATGGAATCAAAAGACGTTTATCTACTCCTTAGACTCCCCAGGAAAAGGGAGTTGTTGAGAGAAAGAACACAACAATTCTATATGTTGCTAGAACTATGATGTTGGAAGGTAATGTTCCTCATATCTACTAGAGAGAAGTTGTAAGAACTATTGTATACACTATCGACCAGATAATTGTTAATGGTAATTTTGGTAAGACTCCTTTTGAAATTTTGTTTGGTTATAAGCCTACTATTAGATATTTAAAAATCTTTGGAAGTAGATGTTATATCAAGAGAGATGAAGATATTGGAAAGTTTGATGCTAGAAGTGATGAAGGAATCTTTTTGGGTTACTGTACTAAGAGAAAATCTTTCTGGTGCTACAATAGAAGATTAAAGAAAATGGTTGAAAGTGAAAATGTCAGAGTTGATGAATAAAATATTAGATCATCTAGATATTATGGATATGACACAAATGATCAACAAGATTGTACAGATAATGGAAAGAATGCGTAGACACAAAATCAAGTTCAAATCGTTCTGGTGAATCACAAGAATCTTAAGGAGAATCTAGTGGAAGTGCAAAATAGATAATAGAAGAATGAGAAGTCAGAGAGAATCCAAAAGTCCCAAGGTATGTAAAGCTAAATCATTCTGAAAATTTGATTATAGGAGATAAGAACAAAGGTGTTGAGACTAGAAGAAGAATTGCAAAAGAATATTTCCCGATTTAAAAAACTGAGCCTAGCAATGTCAATGAAGCATGTAGAGATGAATATTGGATGGAAGAAATGAAGGAAGAACTAATGCAGATAGAGAAAAATGAGACATGGACTTTTGTTCCTAGACCTCGAGATAAAAATGTGATGGGAACCAAATGGGTCTTTGGGAATAAGTTGAATGAAAAAGGTGAAGTGGTTAGAAATAAAACAAGACTGGTATGTAAAGGGTACTCACAGATGGAAGATATTTATTTTGAAGAAACCTTTGCCCCTATTGCGAGAATTGAAGGTATAAGGTTATTTCTTTCTTATTCTACTTTCAAGAATTATAAAATCTATCAAATGGATGTGAAGTAAACATTTCTGAATGGTGAGTTACAAGAAGAAGTTTATGTTGAGAAACCCAATGGATTTCAACTCACTGATGAAAAAGACATGGTTTTTGATTGAAGAAAGAACTGTATGGACTCAAAGAAGCCCCTAGAGCCTGGTATGCAAGACTAGATAAATACTTGTTGAAGCTTGGATTCAATAAAGGTACTCTTGAGAACAATCTGTATTTCAAGATGGATCATGACAAAGTGTTGATTATTCATGTTTTTGTTTATGACATTATTTTTGAAGCTGATGATGACTTATGTATGAAGTTTTCTGATGAAATAAAAAGTGAATTTGAGATGTCAATGATTCAAGAGCTGAAATTATTTTAAGGATTGCAAATAAATCAATTAGATGATGAAATCTTCATATCTCAGTCCAAATATGCAAGAGAGTTACTGAATTTTTCTGGCATGGAAGACTCAAAACTAGTTGGTACACCCACGGTAACTGGATATAAGTTAACATAGAATGATGATTCTCCTAAAGCTAACCAAACAAGGTACAGGTCAATGATTGGTGGATTACTCTATTTGAATCAGACTAGACTAGACATTATGAATGTTGTATGTATCGTTCCTAGATATCAAGCTAATCCAAAGGAATCACATGTGACTACAATAAAGAGAATTTTCAGATACTTGAAAGGAACAATTGATTTTGGTCTTTGGCATCCTAAGGATGATGATCTTACTCTGAATACCTTTACAGATGTAAATTGGGCAAGAGATGTGGATGATAGGAAAATTACAAGTGGTGGTGCATTATTCTTGGGGAAGAATTTGATGTCTTGGATAAGTAAAAAGCATAATTCCATTTCCTTATCTACTCCTGAGGTAGAATATATTGTTGTTGCAAAAAATCGCACTTAGGTATTATGGATGAAACAAATTGTGAGAGATGTCCAAATTTAGTATAATGAGCCTATTGCTATATTTTTTGATAATTCAAGTGCCATAAACATTTCCAAGAATCTGGTGTTACATTCAAAGAAAAAACATATATCTATCAAGTATCCCTTTTTGAGAGACAAAGTGAGTGATAAATAAGTCAGACTGGAGTATGTGCCCACTAAGGAACAAATTGTAGATATATTTACTAAACCATTGCCTAATGATACTTTTGACTATCTCAAAGGCAAGTTAGGGGTGATTTCCCCTCCTAATCTTAACTAAGATGCAAGTCTTTGCATCAATTGATGCACTTACAGTCAGATCTTGTTTCAGATTGATGTTGTGGTGGTTGCTACTCAGGGGGAGTAGTCAGATGATTTAGATATGTGGTTCAGAGCTTTCATACCTCTACCATTTATGTCAAAGGGGGAGAAGAGTAATGTGAAAAACCTTTGAGGAATAAAAGGGGAGAAGAGTATAATGTAAGAGGAAGAAGAATTGTTTGAGAAGAGTTAGTTGTGTTGATGGTATTTTTCACATCATGTGTTGCCATCAATGCAAAAGGCGGAGATTGTTGGATGTTGTGGTTGTGTTTTTGATATCTCGTTGTCATTGATGTTAACAATATTAACATCGATGATTCTAAAGCCTGTATATATCGATGATATTGAGAAAATTAGATTAAATATGTTGCAGGAAGTTTGTGAAGCTGTGATAATTAGAAGTTGTGCATTAAAGGGTTAGTTGTTGAGCCTATCTAGTATGTTGTCTAGAATTGTCAGTGGTACGCATCAAGTTTGGACTGTGTTATGAGTTTATGAGTTCCTAGAGTTATTTTGTTACTATAGCAGGTGTTTGTGGAAGAAGAGAATGAAATTATGATAAATTACATTGTTGCGTATGCACTTGTGATTTTAAGTGATGGTTCTAGATCATGCTCTATCATTGTGGTATGTCTTCATTGATCGGTATGCTCATGATCGAAGATTTTCCTTGGTGTGTTCGAGTTTTTCATGTTATTGGCCGACATGATGGTGGTAGTGTGTTGCGGATCATTATGGATTAATATTTTAATATTTTGAATGTTTGAGGATGTTCATTTAGTTCTTCTTTATGATGTGACTGACTTAGGTTGGTGTACATTGAGATTTGTTCATGAATTGGGCCGACAGTCTGTGCTCATCTATTATTTATTTGTGGTCGATAGAATTATTGGTGTAAATTCATGTAGTGGATATATAAGAGTGATTGTTTCCTCATTTTGAAGTATGCTCGATGAATTTATGGAAAGTGTGAATGTGAAATGTGCAAATAAAAATCAAATTATTCAATTTCAGAGCAGAGTGTGAAGAAGTGTTTTTGTGCCTAATCGAAATTGTCATCAAGCTTTTGAAGAAGCTAATATCTCAATTCAACCTCATCAGATGGATTTAATCTGAATTTTTCATGTAGGGAAGTGAGTATTCCCTTTGAGAAGTGATCTCTAAGTAGTGTGCCTGAATGCTTGTGCATTCCTTATTCATTATACTTCTAACAAGGTATAATCTTGTGGACTAACATCCACCGTGGTTTTTTCCATACCAGGGTTTCGACATATAAAATCTTGGTGTTAATGTGTTTTTGATGTGTTGCTGATTCATGCTTTCATTGTTAATTATCAGATCTGAGATTAGAGGTTGATAAAGGTTAAATAAGTTTAATTTTTTTAGCAAATGATTCACCCCCCCTCTTAGTTGTCTATCCTTGTTTTTCCAACAATACTTCTCATAAAATTGCTTGAGATCCTAATACATTAAATAAGTTGGTAGCTTACTCATCAATTTTTTATACTTAGAGCATGAGAAGATGGGACATTAACACAAAACACTTACAACATCTGGTATCCATTAAAATTTTGTAATTTAAAAGTGATTAGCTGGTGAATCAACACTGGAATTGAACCATAAGTACTTTACATGAACCAGTGCCTTTATCCTAAGCAAGGAGTCAAAATCAACCTATATAACTTGATAAAAATTCAATAATAGAAACATATAGTCTTAAGAGATACTACACTACAACATTCACCCATTACATGCATGACTAATATTACTTATAAGTATCCTAGCACCTGATTTCTATGAGTTAGCAATCTCATCCAATAATTTACATTCATTCATTGAATCAATAGACAAGAATGAAATTAAACATCCACTGGTGAAAAATGGAGACAAATAAAATTCATCCTCGATTACTTTCATTCATAACTCATAAAATGAACATAAGGATAGACACTAGCCATGAAATTGGTGTTTCTCTATATATATTTTTCTATACTATTATCCAAATTACATACATAACAATGAAATCTAAAACTTAAGACAAAATAATATAAACACATGCTTAGTACTCTTCTTACAATTCACAGTTTTAATTGCATAAAAAATGAACCCCTACTTTTTGGCCTTGAATTCCTTCTTATAGAAACAAAGGAGCAAAACAAGCCTTAGGCCAGAAAAATACACATGTCAAATCCTTACTAGAATGCTATATCAAATATTCTCATATTAAGTTACAATACACTCCCAAGAGGTGGGAGACATGTGAAAAAATGAATGTAGTCTTCATTCGTTGCTAGAGATCAAGGCCAATTTTCAAAATGGGTACAACCGAATAGTTACCTCAAAAATTGTGCCCATATACACAAAGTCAAAAGAAGAAAAAGCATGAAGAAAACAAAAAAAGACAAAAGGAAAAACCACATCTGCAACCTTTTTATCTATTCAACTTTAAATAAGATGCACTATATTTCTCCATTCTTTAACAAAAGCCCAATCTATACTAAATCCAAGCTACGTAGTGCATTCCCTTAGTGCTAGACCTCCCACTCCTTCCGAGTACCTTCCTTTCCATGCTAGGAATTATTCTTCAATAGGCCAATCAAAATTCATTACTTCATCAACCCTTTATCTATAAGGCATACTTAGTGACAACCTGGTTATATTCTTTATCAAATTCTGGTAGGACAGTCTCAACATGGACTAACATATCTATATTTATTGTTAATGTCTCCATATCAAATTCTTGACAAATTTTCATAGCTTGATTTGAAATAACATTATTTAATTTGTTTCTCCACTCCTGTAGAGTCTTAATGCTACCATAATCCATGGATGGAAGGAGGCCATGGTGAGACTAATGGAATGATTTTATCAATTCCTTTATCCTCTTCTCCAATTTTTCAACATTTCATATGTATCCCTCAATATTATTCACAACAACCATAGTGGGATTAAACCTTTTAGGTGGATTGGGATCTTGCTTAACCCCAATTCCTATCAATATCAATTAGTGATTCCTAGGGATCTATACTTTCATGAGTGGAATGACTCTTCCTCTATCAATATCAAAAATTCTAATGGCATGAACCATGGATGAATAACTATAGCGAATAATATTCAGATTGTTATTCACTCTTCTATTCAGATTTTCCAGTACTATTGTGATGACCCTCATATTGCTCTTAAATGCATCTTCATCATGAATTTTACATTTTTCCTTGTATTCATTTAATTGCCAAGTCAATTCTTCCCTATTGATATCCCATTCTCCATGTGGCCCTTCTGATATATTGGGTTCTACTATTGAAATGGGTGCACTTCCCATATTATATGACACAATCTCCCATGAAGAACTTACATCAACAATAAACTTGAGGGATATGTCGTCTTGTGTAGTAGTGGGAGAGTCAACATTATTCCTTTTTGGCTTCCCAAGTTGTAACCTTTGCAACACATCTTCCAATAACACTACCTTTTTATCTAATTACATATTATGCCTATCAAGATCTCCATATTTAACCAACAAAATATTCAATTATGTTTTGATTTTATCCTTTTCAGTAGTCACATACTCCATAGTTGCCCTGGTGAACTGTGCAACATGAACTGACATATTTGTAGCTTCTAAGGCCAATGTTTTTGATACTCTTTTTATTATTAGTCCTCCACTATAGTTAGGTGTAGGCTAAAGAATGTACGACTTTCTTGTCCTTGGCACTAAAGACCATATAGCCAAGGCTTCCCATTCATCACTAAAATCAAACCCCTGTAATGCAAGTGCAACTTCTTCTTTTGTATCATAGAGAGGTATGTCACATTTCTTGATTGTCTCAAAATCTATAGGTGAACCTAGATCCCATTCTAATGGTAACAAAATCCCACTAGTTCTCACCAATTCTCGACCCTCCTTTCTAGTCATGTTTTGGAATCTGGCTCTCATCTCATTTAACACCTTTTTCTGAATGATATTATCAGGCAGTTATGGATGAAGGCTCCTTTCTACAGCCAGAACTTTTACATATTCATCTCTTTCAGCCCTATATGAAAACTCCATAAAAGATCAAGTCTTTACAAATGAGTCATCATCCAAGAATTTGGTACAATGCCTAAATCCACATATCATCACTTCCATTGATCCCTCTAAGATCAACATTACTCAATATTTTTCCCAATTTATTTGTTTCCCTTACCACAAATGTAGTAGGTAATCCTTCCTGCATTTTTTGTTTTGATACCCAAATATCATCATCAGAGCCTTCATCATCATATTGTACTAAACTAGTGGCCTCAATATTTTGTCTTTTCAATGGTGGCTCTCCAAGTCGTATTTCAGTAGGTGGTGGAGAATCAACATCCACAATTTTAGGCTCTACTAGCCTTGGTGGAGATGGGGGTGGTATTTTTTCCATAGGAGAAGGAAGCTTGTGTTCCTCTTGTTGAGTGGGAATGCAGGATTCATCATATTTCTTTTCCTTACTCTTTCTCCCTATAAAAACCATTGTTTTTGGTTTCTTAGGGGCTTGTGATGTCTAATCCTCTCCTATAGCGGGGATTCTTCCTCCAACCCATTCTTCTACAATTAGAGCCTTCCCTTTATCTTTACAAAATACCCTTTTAGTTTCAAGGTGGCCTACTATTGAATCAAAATTACTTGTTACGGTTATGCGCAGGATCATGATGGGCCAAAAAGTGGCGATATCTAAGTGATATGATGGCCCATGTGGCTGGCAACATTTTTTTTACCCAAAATTGATGAAATAAAAAGGGTTTTTAAAGGAGATTCTCAGATTTCCACAAATATAAATTATTCTTTACTTTGAATTTAATAAATAATTATTATTCATTTTCTATTTGAATTACGACTATAGTCCTGATTAATAGGCTGATTGAAAAAAATCTATAGCCTTCAAACGGTATCACATTTTCTAAATCCAAAACATGTGTCACATTATATGCTTCAAATACTATAGGATTAAAAAAAAAGAATTGAATTTCATGAATTTTTGACCAAGTTAAGGTGGTCAGACATATGATTTTTTTTATTTTTCAAAATTTGTAATAAAAAATTCATAATTAATTATTTACTTGAAAAAAATTACAAAACAATATGCATCACATCGGGACACGAGTCCCCTACTTATATCAAAAATATTATAATTTTTTTTTAGCATTTTATTGTGGTTAGGGTGGTCAGACAGACACCTACTTCCTATTTTTTCCCTGAAATTTAAGTACTACTGTATTGAAATTTCAAATTTTCACCAAATATATTTAAAAAAATAAAAAAAAACCTAGTAGTTTAGAAACTATATTCAATTTGCTATAGATTCTATTCTTACATATTTATGAAACAATATAGATAACTTATTCAAATTTTTACGTCAAGTTGCCTAACTCTGATTTTCTAAATTTTATTGCCACTTAAGCGCTTGTTTTTTCCATGATGATCTTGCACACACCCTTACATGCTCCAGCTTTTGTATTATATCCTTATCCTTTGGGAGGACCTTGAAATCAGGCTCTTCGTGCTTTATTTTACTTTGTATATTAATTAATGCAATCCACGTTTCTAACCTATTTTCTTGTTCCAAAGTGTTTTATATATTTCGTATTTCATCTTTTGGATACTGGAAAATGTGGACATATTTGTAGCTCTTATTTCTCTCATTCAACCAAGCCATTAAACCTTCAGGATCATATCCAACCCTCTCAACTGTCCTCTGCATGTTATATGTTTTGGGTACCTCAAGGATTTTATTCCAACCTCCTTTGGTCATTACAAAATTAGAGAAACATGTGTATGAAGGAAATAAAGTTTCGTGTCCCTGATTCAAAAAATTCTCATTATGTGCTTCCCTAGTTGCCACATAACCTCAAGGAAACCAGTTCCTTCTGGCACAAACCTTGGAAAAAAGTGAGGTACTACTTTGGAACCATATACTCTTAAGATTGTGTAATCAAGGAGTGAGATGACATCTCCCTAATTATGATCAACTCCTATCCCAGGCCTTCTTTCCTTAGGTCTTAGGAATCATGTAGAGCAATGGAAATTCTAGGTAACTTCACAATCAAAGTTCTCTTTAGTTTAGAAGTAAACATATTCTAGAATGTGACATAATCATATGTCCTATCATCTTTTTCCAAGACTGTGGTCTAAAATTGCACGGACAGATCCAAGTCACTCCTCTTTCTTTCCAAGTCAATATTTTGTCCAGAGTAACTTGCACCTTTGTATAAAAGCATATGCATTAGCAGTGAGTACCAGCTGCATCTTACCCCAAATTCACCTTTCTTTAATCTTATTAGTCCCTCATGCATTCTTTCAAAAATAAATCCTATATAATCATATACTGTACAATATTGGGGATGTTGGATATGGACAACCATATACATTCATGCCATTGGCATTCCAGAGACAAGATCATAACCAATTATTTGTAAAATGGAATAGAAGGTCCTTTCTAAATAAGGAACAAAATAGTTAATAGGGAAAAGCTCCTTCTCATGTGATCCTATCACAATGTTCCATCTTGCAATTTCTTCTAAAAATCTTGGTAAGATGTGGAATTTGAATGAAATCTTGGTTTTTCATACTCCTACCTAAGAGAATCTTCATTTATCTTATGCATTTGATCATTCCATTCAATAAGCTTGAAAGCGAGGCCTAATTCCTCCCTAGCGATCTTAACCATTTCTTTCCCATCATATGTTTTGATAGTCCTCATGACTGGGTCATAATTAGCAATTGTTGCCTTGAACAAGTCATAATCCATATAGACATTTGGAATAATTAACTTTCCCAGATCATAGTTCTAAGGGTTTCCTACCGAGACACCCACATTTATGTTCTTGAACAAACCATAAAAAAATTCCCATCTAGTATAAGGCAATATAGCTTCCTAATAGAACCTCTTATGTCGAATAGACCCTCTACTATTTAAGGACCTCTAGGAATCAACTGAAATTTAGGTTTTTCATTAGTGGAGGGTGGTAATTGATCCATAAGGTCTTTATTCAGAGGTCTTTCGGGAGTGGAAACCTCCCCTCTAGATGAAGATACTTTTACTTTAGGAGCCATAATGTGGGAAGTACAACAAGGAAGGGTTTTTCAGTTTAACTAAACAAGGCCTATGAATTTTTTAAGGTTTTGGCATGAATTATACAAATGAAAAATTAATAAAGTCCCTTTTTTATGAACATCAAACCTTAAAAATATGATCCAAGAAAATGGTAATAGACTTAAGCTTGAGAAATCACAATTTATCAATAATGCCAGAACAAAAGCAATAATTGACTACTATTTTCTCACAGGTTGACAACCCTAGTTCCTTCATGAGAAAATGTTGAAAAAACACATGAGCTCCTTGAGTGTATTGAGTATACTTGTAATATTGGATTATGCTTTTAAGATAAACATTAATAATTGTGCAATTCCTTACTTTGATAGCTCAATGTTATTTTAGTTATTAAGGCTCACTCACGTGAACCAAAATGACTTTCTTTCCTTCAACTAAGTTTTGAATGGAAACAGTTGATTATTTCATAGAGTTAATGGATCCATGATCCAAATTTGATTAGGTTATTATGAAATATTTGACTGTGCACAATCGTAACACTTACCAAATGACAGGAGGCCACACATAAACACTTTTTTGTAGTATGTGGGCTCCACCACCTCTTTGTCTTTATAGCCATGATCCATGTGTCATTTTTCCATTATCCCCATGAGCCATAACTCATGTGCAACTTTCATCAATGGGAAGAGGCTTAGATAAGATCTTGCAGCCTCTTGATACACACTCCTTAGCTATCATCAACTTTATCCTTCATACAACATCTATGGCTCAAATTAAAAGATATTTTAAGAATATGCAATATATGCATATTAGCAACACATATTTTAATTCCCATGTGCTATGTTGAGATTTCAATTAAATATTTCCCACATATCTATGCATCCATGTCCTTAGGATTACTCCATGTGGTAGATACCCCCTCCCTCATTGGGAAACTGGAAAGAAGGATGGGTCCCATACAAGATGGTGAAGTGTGACCTAGATTAATCCATGTCACCCGCAATTGACTATTGACTTAGATGGAATTCAGAAACAATAACCCCTAGGCCCATCATCAATGAAGATAGCTGGAAATTTCCCGATATCCTGTGTGTTTATTTGAATAACCAGTAAAAGAAAACGGGCATGCAAGGAATGATCCAAATGCAACCACCTAATTTATCTCCCACCATTGAACGTCTTTAATGAGTAGGTACATGCTTTAGCAATGAAGTTTGGCCCTCCAATCATCAGGGACACATGTCCTTCACCCGTGAGCCCGAATGAATAAAAGAATGAGAGATGAAATGG
The DNA here is from genome assembly GCA_007115665.2 of Sequoiadendron giganteum. Lineage (NCBI taxonomy): Eukaryota > Viridiplantae > Streptophyta > Pinopsida > Cupressales > Cupressaceae > Sequoiadendron > Sequoiadendron giganteum. Next base: position 161,877,440 of record CM021102.1, on the reverse strand, counting down.
AACGGTCAAGCAGGAAACGAATCAGATTTTTTGTAGTGATCAAACAACATTAAGGAGCTTTTATATCTACACAAGTCAAAAAAAATTAATCCTAAAAGGGACCCAACTAGGTTAATGAAGCCACACCTATGATATAAAGGAATTAATATTTTCTCAATGGCAAATATTCAGACCGACTTACGAAAACTTAAAAATTAATGATCCAATAGGATCAACCAATAAAACAAGACCAGAGGGCTGGTCACTTAATGGGTTTCAATGTAAAGAGTTGTAACTTAAAGGATTGGTGACCTACATGAGGAGTCAACCTAGAAATGAAACCAAGACAAAGATATAGATTCCAATGGTTTTCAAATAAGACTTAAGTAAACCTAAAACCCCCCATACAGTATCAGGAGTCAAAACCCATAGTTTCTCAAACTCATCAATATGTTTTAGATGGAACAAAAAAATTTAGGCGTTTTATCACAATAGTTTGAAATAATGCTTGGAAAGGGGTTATTTAGGGGCTAAGATTCCAAAAATAGCATCAAATTAGGCACAAAATTGTCCTTTTCTTTAAAGGTATACAATTTTAGGCGACACAACTATCTCTCTTAGTTTTATACTTAATCTACAAGATCCAAGTGTTAGATTACACTTTAGAGTTGATTTTATGTTTTTAGTTTTTCTCCCAAAAGTGTCATTTGACCTTGACCCCTATCCTTCAAGCATAAGGAAACCTAAATATTCTCACATTGGGTTGATTCACCTAAGCTTTGTTAATGAATTCATTGTGGGATCTCATTTCCTAATGAATGTAGGAAGATAGGGTCTATTTTCACCCTTTGGACTTACCTTTCCATTTTGGGAACCCTATTTTCCTTCATTTGAAATAGTATAATAAAATTTGTGCCTTCAAAAGAAAAACATTTTTATGTACCTAAGAGCATGTTTATCTCCCAACCTATAGGGGGCCCTTCGGTTTCTCATCTAAAGGAAGAAAAGACACCTATATTGGAAGATACCTTAGTTAATAATTTGAAAGATGAAATTCCTACGAAAATAAATAGAAGAGATAAAGAGCATAAGCATAGATGTCAGGACATAGATTTCTAGCTTGTTGAAAAGAATACAAATTACCAGCCACTAGTCCAAACCAACTTAGATGAATTACCTCCCATCTATCCATCCTCACGATCACCTAGTACCAATCCACTACCCTTGCCAAAATATGTAATTTAACCTTACATGTTTTAACCTAAACAAAGAATGAAGAGTGATCATAGGGATGATATTATTCATAAACCACCTATTGAAAAAAACTTGGATATTGAAGATGAAGAAGCCAATATAGATGATCAAGTGCCTAATGAATTATCTCTTTTGTTCTCCAAATCTACGGATTTAGAGGGGAGAAACCATGCTAATCCTCCCGAGGAGAGAGATCTACCATTGTTACTCCTTGAAAATTTATTTCTATAGTCCCTTTCGCATATTAGCTTCCTTTCATTTATGATGAGAAAGATTGGGATGCAGATGATTTTCTCTAGATCAAATCACATGTGTGGTACCCTTTTTGTATGTTTTGTGTGTTTGATTATGTTTTCTTCAATGTGATGTGATCTCCCATGATGTTTTCTTGGTGTTTCTTTATGTTTGTGAATTTTCTTTTGATGATCCTTTTTTCTTGTTGGCACAAGGATACGAAGAAAATGATTTTTTCATAAAGTCCATCTATTTGTATCTCCATTCTTTTTTAAGTCATAAAAATTAATTATTATCTTTTTTTTTGTTTTGGGCATGATGCAAGGCCTTAATACATTTAGGTCTCTTCCATGTTTACCCAAAAGGTTTATTTTGTTACCTCTATATGCATTTCTTCCATGGTTTTCATAGTTCCACATGTATCTGAGAGAATGATCATGTCAATTTCAAGATTAGTTGTATTATATATTAGTAAATATTATACTAACCCCAAACTCATGGATCCCTTATGTTTTATTCGGTATATTATTGTGTTACTTTTTATTTGGAGCAACTCCTTGTCATGAAATAACTCTATTGGGAACATATTATTGGCATAGGGTTTTCCAATAAGCTCTCATGATGGTTGTTTTCAATATTGTATTTATCATCCTACTTCTACCTTAGAGAAATTAATCACATTTGGGGTGTAAAAATTACTTTAAGGTGGGGGCATGCATTCCATCATGTGCTTTACTTTGTTAAAAAATGTTACACTTAGTGATATGTTCGCTTGACGTTTTGATCATTTTTATGTAGCACCTTATCAAACTTATTGGGACTATAGCTCTTGGTATGGTTGACATGGGATCACACATAGTGAAAATATCTCCTCCATTGTCCTTGTATTTTTCTCATTTTTGTACTTTTAGAAAGACCACTTAGTCAATATCAGACTTCACAATCCTATGGCGCTTTACTTAATGATTCACCCAGAAAATACCAAACTTTTATATCATATGAATCATAAATGTGTTGGGTATGGATCATAGTAATAATTTTGTGGATCTTACTATTCAATTATTTTCATACCCTCCTTCACATATGTAGATTATGTTTACATATCATTTGCACTACGTTTGCATCTTATTTTGTGTTTTCATCTATTTTTTTACACTTTGTGTAATGTTTTCATTGTGCATTTTTATTGTGTTGCATTAAATTTCATACATATATCTTCCTTTGTCCTCATGTTGTCTTACTATAGGATCATAAATCATGGGGGGTAGGTGGAAAAAGATGGGGGGCCAAATTGTAGCCAAAATTTTCAAAAAGCATTTGATAGGCCATAACACGAGCATGTTATAATGTGCTCGCGCTATGGATTGGTGTGAGTGAGTCTAAGAATCAACCACATCGAGCCTATAATGCACTCACGGTATCATGCGAGTGCATTAATTGTTATTAAAACCAAAAAAAAGAAAATCAAAATTATTTTGTGTGACTGTGTTTTTTGCTACCCATAGCAAAAAACCTTGCATTTGTGCACTCGCATTCTAGGAGTATTTTTTTGCATTTTATGCAACAATTTTTTACAAGTTCATCTTGAGGATGCCGTCAAGTCGATGGGGAAGTCGAATAAGTAAGGATTGCTTGTTTTTGTTGTTATTTTTTTATGTATTTGTTAGTTTTATGTTGCTTTTTGTATTCATTTGTTTAATTTGTAGGAAATGATAATGATCTTGGAAAACCTCTTCAAAACCCTCCCAAAAATCCTCAACAACCAAATCAACAACATGAAAAAAATCCTAAAACACAACAACAATCTCCTCCAGTAATCCCTCAACATCCTCCTGGCACTCAACAAAATTAAATGGGGGTAATTGAAAATAATAAAAAATAAATTGAGTTAATAATGAGGTTGAATGATCCAGTAGGTTCAACCATGGAAATAAGAACACTTGCAAATTCACTTAAATAAATTTTAAAACATGTATATGCAATCAACAAACAATTAAGTGGTTGGAAAGATAGGAGGCAAGTGGCTAGGGAATTTTACAAATATAAATTATCATATAAAGATGTAAAAGATAAAAAAAAATCAAAATTAGATTTGTGCTCATTATTCACTGATCCACGCACAAATAAAAATAATGACCTCAATGTGAAGAGGTTTCCTATCTATTGTTGTCACCACTAAGGGATTAGGGAGTTTTTTTGGTATAGGTGGTACAAGGATTTTCATTACCCACCATGCAACAATTGTGAAGTTCCACAATATTTCCTAAGGAAAGTATACTATGAGTTCATCTAGACAAAAATCTTGATTTATTTTGATATGAGGGGCTTCCAAGGGAGAGGTGGGGGCTCGACTCAAGATAGACTTGGTGTATGATAAGATCCTAGGTGACATGCAAGACGATTTCTTGCTAAGTTGGATCATGATCACATCGTTATCCCTTCCATTGCGAAGGAAAGTGTTAAGGTAGACACTTTGCTAACTATCACCTCTTTGACCCAAAGTGTCCTCTAGCATGCTAGTCCTATACTATAGTGCCATCTAGGCGAGTCTTCTAGTGGTAGGATTCTATCTTATTTATGTCAGGCTTGTAGGGTGACTTGTTCATATGACTCCACTAACACTTAAGAGGCTACTGCATAGGATACATCTGTAGCTATGGAGATGGTGAGGCTAGTTGAAATTTTGAAGGAGGCTTATGGCATCGATACTCAGGTAAATGATAGCATGCTCATTAAAATTAATCTACTAAATTTCAATTTTGAAATGAAAAATTAACTACTTTAGCTTTATGTTTTTTATTAAATTTCAAAGTCATAGTGTTGATACTAGATACACCGGCCCTACACATGCTTATTAATCCACTGCATCTACCATTGAGGTATGTAACTAGTAAAAAATTATAAATTTATTACATGTTAATAACATTGTTATATGAATGGTACCCGAATATTTGATTTTGGATTTTGAATAGGCTAATATTGGACATTTTGTGGGAACACCTCACAATGCCAGTGGAGTTAGACAAGCATACACATAGGTAAGAGAATAAAGAATTTAACTAATGAATTGTACCTAATAGATTTGTGCAGTCTATATTTATATCATTGATTACATTACATTGCACATATTTCAAACTCAAAGAATTACTTCACATTCCATAACTAATAACTAGATTTTGATAGATGAAAAAAATTCAACTACAATATATAGTTGTTTAGAAATTCAACATAAGTAGTCATGAAATTACTTCATATAGCATAAGTAATAACTAGAAGCAACTACCAATTTTGAATTTTCTTGTAATGGTATTCCATGAGACCACTTTTTACTAAGGAATCTTTTCAAACAATTCACTTCCTTGTCTATTCTATGCATGTTTGGAAGAAATATATGAAAGAATAATAGTAAGCAATAGCATAGACAAGGCAATGAGTTGTTTGAAAAAATGGCTCAAATGAATGTGGTCTCATGGTGATGTCCATCACCATGAGAACAAATTTCTTTTAGGATTTTTTTCAAATAGCTCACTGCCTTTTCTATGCTACCATATTTTCCATACATGTCTACCAAAGCATCTTATCAAATAGTTCACTTCCTAGATGCTATGGAAAAAATCATTAAAAAAAGGTGTTTTGCAAGAAACTATGGATTCTCAAAAAAAAGTCTATCAAAGAATAATAGTAAGCATAGACAAGGCAGTGAGTAGTTTGAAAATATTCCTCAAATAAATGTGGTCTCATGGTGATGGAATGCCATTCCATCACCATGAGACCACATTTCCTTGAGGCATTTTTTAAAATAGGTCACCGCCTTTTCTATGCTACCAAATTTTCCATACATGTCTACCAAAGAAATTTATCAAATAGTTCGTTTCCTTGTTGCTATGGCTAAAATCTTGAAAAACGTTCTTTCCAACAAACTATGGATGCTTGGAAAAAATCTATAAAAGCATAATAGTAAGCAATATCATAGAAAAGGTAGTGAGTAGTTTGAAAAAATGCCTTGAAGAAATGTGGTCTCATGGTGATAGAATGCCATCCCATCACCATGAGACCACATTTCCTTGAGGAATTTTTTCAAACAACTCATTTCCTTTTCTATGCTACCACATTTTCCATACACGTTTGCCAAAGAATTTAATCAATCTACTCACTTCCTTGTTATTATGACTAAAAGCCTAAATTAGGTGCTTTCCAACAAACTATGGATGCTTGGAAAAAATCTATCAAAGAATAATTGTAAGCAATAAAATAGACAAGGCAATGAGTAGTTTGAAAAATTGACTTGAAGAAATGTGGTCTCATGGTGATGGAATTCCATTCCATCACCATGAGACCACATTTCTTTGAGGTATTTTTTCAAACAGCTCATGGGTATGTGCAAGATCATCATGGAAAAAATAGGTCCTTAAGTGGCAAAAAATTCAGAAAAAATCAAAGTTAGGCAACTTGAAATAAAAATTTGAACAATTTATCTATATTAGCTCAAAAATATGTAAGAATATAATTTGTATAAAATTGAATGTAGTTTCAAATTATTAAGTTTATTTGCAAAAAAAATAAATATGTTTGGTGAAAATTTGAAATTTCAATATGGTAGTACTTAAATTTCAGAAAAAAATAAGAAGTAGGTGTCTGTCTCACCACCCTAACCACATTAAAATGATAATATTTTTTTATAATATTTTAGATATAAGTAGAAGACTCATGTCCCGATGTGATGCATATTTTTTTGTAATTTGTTTCCAAGTAAATAATTAATTATAAAAAAATTGACAACTTAAAAAAAATATAAAAACTCGTATGTCTGACCACCTTAACTTGGTCAAAACTTCATGAAATTCATTTTTTTATTTTTTAATCTTATAGTATGTGAAGCATAGAATGTGACACATGTTTTGCATTCAAAAAATATGATATTGTTTGAAAGCTATAGATGTTATTCAATCAGCCTAAAAATCAGGACTTTAGTCATAATTCAATAGAAAATGAATAATAATTATTTATTAAATTCAAAGTAAAGCATAATTTATATTGGTGGAAATCTGAGAATCTCCTTTAAAAACCCTTTTCGTTTCATCAATTTTGGTTAAAAAAAATTCATCAGCCACATACCCATCATGATCTTGCACATACCCTCATTGCCTTTTCTATGCTACCACATTTTGCATACATGTCTACCAAATAATTTTATTAAACTAATCACTTCCTTCCTACTATGCTAAAAGCCTAAAATAGGTGCTTTCAAAAAAACAATGGACGCTTGGAAATAATCTATCGAAGCATAATAGTAAGCAATATCATAGTCAAGGTAGTGAGTAGTTTGAAAAAACACCTTGAAGAAATATGGTCTCATGGTGATGGAATCCTATTCCATCACCATGATAACACATTTATATTAGGGTGACCCCACAATAGTGGTTTACAATTTTTGTCCAAATTGGACACTAAAGTTATTATTTTTAACTAAATCTTCACATTCGGGCACCTATAGCGGCTAAACTATGAGGAATTTGAAGATGATGCAGACTAGAGTCTCGTCAAATTTTCTATGTAGACTCTAAAAATGCTTTTTCTGAAAAAATAGGAATTAGATTGCACTTCTTTTTCCATCTGCCATGAAAACTGTTTTTTCCATAAAATAACATTTTTTTAAAGTGACGCACACCATATAATGCATAAATTTTTTTCCATGAAGGATAAAATACTAATTATTTCAAATTTATATTTCTAACTTTGATATCCAGTTCTTCCACTTGGTTATATAGTTTTTTATTGAATATTTTTTCTTTAATCAAGTTTTGAAGTCAACCCAGTTACAATTCAGACATTGTGTGACCGTATAATGCATACCTTTTTTTGTATATACCTAAATTCAATTTTTTTTTTGTTGGATCAAAGACCTTCATTTTCAGTGAAAAACCTATATTTAATAAGACTAGAAAAGATAATACATAATAAAATCAAAACATATCAAAATTATATTCATTGGATAGCTCATTCTGAGGACTACTTGATTCTAGTTGGGTTTGTGAGTTCTCTGCCATTTTCATGTTCAAACCGAGCTTCGAAGTGGAAAAATTTAGGCTTTTTTTTGTGTTTGAGGGGGAGAAAGAGTGATAAGGGGGGTTTGACCAAACCCCCTCACATAATGCATTTTTATTTGGTTTTTGGGTGGAAAACTAGGGAATGGGTTCGCCCAAATCTTGGTTCAAGAAAACCCCTTATGGGTTCGCTCAAAATAGTAGATTCGTACGAACCCCCAAAATCACATTTTTTGGCATGGGATCATGATTTGTGAGTTTTCCTTCCTCACTGGAATTGTAAACCACTATTGTGGCATCACTTGAGGTGTTTTTCAAACAACTCAGTTCCTGAAGAATAGGAACTAACCCTTTAGCCAAAATTCCCCTCCAATTTTTTTTCAAGGTCCTCATCCTCATCCTTAATTTAAAAATCCATGGAACCTTCCACCTTTCATTCAACTTTTTCATGTCCCCACCCCTCCCTCTTCATGCCATGATCACCCTCCATCTCATAACCAAGAGGTCACTATACCATCCACCCCATCCTAGCATAATACCATAGAGATGGAATGAGTTGTTTGAAAAAAAACCTCAAAGAAATGTAGTCTCATGGTGATGGAATGCCATGACACATTTATTTGTAATGGCATTCCATCACCATGAGACCCCATTTCTTTGAGGATGTTTTTCAAATAGTTCACTGCCTTCTCTATGCTACCGCAGTTATCGTGCATTTCTACCGAATCATTTTATCAAATGGTTCACTACCTTCATGCTATGGGTAAAATCATAAAAATAGGTTCTTTTGAACAAGATATGAATAGGGAAAATAATATGCATGATATTCAAAAATATATAGTTTAATATGTACTCAAAATTTTGTTCATTATCTCATACATTGTAAGCCATGATGTGCATGGCTATTGTAGTTTTCATGATTGAATTTTTTTTAATTCTTTTTTCATATTTTGGAAGTGGATAAAACTTTAAATGTTCATAGGGAAATGGAGCTTGGTGTTTCGTCTTCTATAGACTCCTCGATGCCTCTCACAGAGGTATGAGGCAGATTACTAAATTTCAATTTACATTCTTTGTTATAGTTGTTAGTTAGTGAAAAATCAAACCATTATTTTTTTGAAGTTTAATCTCTCTTTCAAAGGTTTCTATAGGGTTTTAACACACCACAACATGGGAATGCAAATATTTTCCTCAAGGAGAGTGATCGTGTAGAGGCAGTAAGCAATTATTTTATAAAATATATCATTTTTTATACTATAATTTCTATGTATTGATGTATTTACTTGTTATTGTAACATATAAGGCTTGATCGAGAGCTAAACCTTAGGAGGAGTAGTAAGAGCACTCCTTGACCTCAAATTAAATGAGTGAAATACTTATCACCATTTGGCTTACCAACAAAGGACAAGAATTTTTTTGGAGAGCATGGAGAGTAATGAATTTTGATTCCAAAGCCCTTTTTTGTATGCCTGTATGGCATTTTTGTATATATTTCATATTGGATATATTTGAAATTGTATGCCTATACACATGGTATTCTTGTAAACATATATGGCTATTTTGTATATATTTTATACTTATATCAACATATATTTAAGTATTCCTACATGGCTATTTGGTTAATACAAATATTTTCTATTGATGATCTCCATATTTTCATTATAAATCCATGGTTCAATAGATATGTGTTGTGTGTATTCAAGGGTTTATTTTAAAAATTACATGTATACTTTGTGACTTACATGTATTCCAATGTACACATTGTGACTTATGTGTTTTCATGCGTATACCTTGTGTTCATGCATATACTTTGTATTAATTTCTATATACTATGTATTTGTATGTATATGTTAAGGCTTATATGTATTTGAGTACTTGTGCTTCCCTTATTCACATGTATTCTTGACTTATTCATGTGTATACTTATTAATTGGTTAGCCCTATCATTGGTCATTTTTTTCCTTCATGGTTTGTCTTGTTTATTTATTGATTGATGCTAAACAACTTCAATATTTCTAGGAATACTAGTATAGCTACAAATTAAAAATTTGCACAAATTCAAAAGAAAATATTAGCTATAAATAAATGCACTAATTATTAACTTGATAATTGATTAAGAATGAGTATAATATATATATCAAGAGATGAGCCTTCTAGAATGACAACTGCCAACTAGAAAATAGGCAAAGCATTCCCAATACTTTGAAAGCAATAATCCACCCAAAATTACAATGGGAGAAAAGGAAAATGAGCCCATATAGGCATAACTAAATAAAAAATAGTTCACCCTTCACAACTTGGTGAAACCATTTCCAAAATTAGAAGATCTTAAAGATAAAGAAGAATTAATTATGATCTATATACTATAGAGTTAGTACCCATTTTGATGACTACAAAATTTTCAATTGTAGACATGAAAATAATCCTAACTAACATCATGCATCTAATTCTGCTTCAATTGAAATCATTTTCTTTGTTGATCAAACAAATTAACTTATTTGATTAATTCACTAAAATTCATCATACTTAATTAAATAAATCAAATTATTTAATTAAGTCCTAAAGTTCTTATTTGATTCAATAAATCAAAATGATTTAAATCAAATATCCAAACCCCTAAAATACTCCAAGTTAATTAATCTGAACAAATTAACCTCTAATCATAATTACCCACTTTTTAGCTTTTGAATCAACCTAAGGCAAACCTAAACCCTTAACTAACCCACCCACTTGCACATGAAATTCATTTTAATTCCTTATCTAATTATCTCTATTTTCCCTCACAAGGCATATTCCCAAGGAATATTCCCTCATTAACTCCATTTCTTGACTTTCTTGTCCAAACAAATTTCCCACACAAATCTCTCAACCATATGCATTTAAATCCTTTTTTCAAATTTCAAACCCACCTAATTGCATTTACTTGTACAATCTCCAAAATGTGATCATTCCTCCTCCAATCACATGTGGACAAGTGGCCTTCTCTCATTGGTTGGTCTTTTGTCCCACATTCATCCAAATCCTTTAATCTTCCAACCTTCAACCTATAAATTCATGGCACTTCTACTTCATTTTCATCCACAATTTGAGCATTTGCACTATAGGCATTTTGAGTTCATCTTGCATTCTCATCATCTTGTATCTTTTTGTTATCATCATCTTGAAGCTTATCAAGGATTGGGAAAGCGCTCCTTTTCAGATCAAAGATGCACCAATCCACTATGGGATAGGCATGCACTATGCTTCTTTTCATGCTTTCATTTGGTTTACTTGAATTTTTTATTCCTTTGATTACATTATGAAGCATGTTGCAGTATCTCATTGGAGTAGTTTATTTGCTTCGTTTTAAACTAACTATAATAATGTGGGTTTAAGTTTAATCTATATGCAGATTTACATGCTCACAAAATGGCACTAGAAGGAGGGCTTGAACCAACACATTTCATAATTATTTTCATTTAGATTTTGAAATCTTCTTTGTTTACATGTTCTTAATTAAAAAGAATGTTGTCTTTACTTTTGATTAAGGGTATTGATCTTTTCTGGAATTACCCTTTTGGTTCTATTCAGACTTCGTGTTCAATTGTTTTAAAAATTTAAATGGTCGCTACTTTTGTTTTTTTTGACATGCCTTATCTATTTTCAGCACTCTAAGTAAAGGTGATCAATTGCTTTAAAACTTTGTTGATTTACTATATAGAGCTAGGTCCCTTTTATTAAAATAAAAAGAAAGATTACATTGGAATGAGTGCCTCAGAGCTGTTGTTTACATAATGTTTATTTGTTTAAATCTATTTGTTTACATAATGTTTACATTGGCATGAGTGTTGCAGTCATAAAATATTTATAAATCCTTATATAGTGCACATGACTATCGCTAGTTCTTGGTAGCTTGAGATATTGAATGATAACCATAATTGCGCCATCCACCCATAATCTCGATTCAAGCTTACTGTCAATTCATTTTGCATTCGCACTTTTCTTGTAGCTGCTCTTCATCCCATATAATGTGGGTGTCGAGGATGCCTGCCATTTAAAGATAAATTTAATGGATTGTAGTTGGGTTGAGTACTTGGGCTTCTAAAATCAACTGCAACCTATTTGTACGATTGAATCACAGTAATAAGAGGAATTATTTTTTAAGTTTGTGTAAGATTGGTAGGTTTCTGAGATAGTCATGAAGCAGGGAAAAAGTAGTTACAATTTCTTGTCTAGGAAATTGATAAAGAGATGAGGATAAGGTGGCAAGAATGAATGTGTGGTTGGAAGGTGATATCCAAATCCAACAAAGCCTTCCATTTACCGCCTCTTATCTAGATCTTTTGTTGCGATGCCATTTACCACCATTCGTTGATCTCCTCAAGCATGTTAGGTTGGGTAAAAATTGAGGCAAAAGAAGGAAAGGAAGGTTGGCATTGTTAGAAAATTATGTGAGTATTTATTCCATTGTCGCACCACTTAAGATTTCTATTGATATTCATTTGAGTGTCCAAATTGAAACAAGATTTTATCATTTGTTTAGAGGGAATCATTCATCGTATTCCTCTTTGTCCCCTCATCATATTTTTTGTTGCATGGTCATCATGAAGTGATGAGTTTTTCTTTCATTCAAGCTTGGAAAGGTTTTCTTAGTTAAGAAATGATATCCATATTTGTTTCATCTTACTATTGAAATCTTTGCAATATCTATGGTGGTGCGCCAAGTAGGGATGTAGCTTTGTTCTAAAAGAGTTTCCAACCATTATTTATATTTGAACACTTGTGATCTTATGGCACTCTCAAATTTTGCAAATTTGAGATGTCTATTTCAAAAAACTTTCTTTTGCACTTTCAGAAGTGCATCTGACAAGTCTATCTGACTGACCCACTTTGGAGGCTTTTACTTTAAAGCCTATTGATTGTCATTTTTCAAACATACTCAATTGATCTATGTGAGCAAGCATGTCAAATTTTAGCTTCCCATGATAATTTTTGACAGAGTTTCGAAAAGTGAAGCTGGAGGGTTTTGACACTGTTATGTTGTTTGCAGATGTTCAGTTCTGCAAAGTTGCCTCCTGTTTGAGCTTGGATTTCACAAACAAATAACTGTCAAGTCAAAATGAATGTTGTTCTCTATTTCCCATACCTAAATGATCTTGGGTGTCAGTTTTCAGAACCCCATGATCTGATTTTCTATTTTTAGTAGATCGAAACCAAATGCAGTTTGTTCTATTTTGCAGCTGCATTCCTGACAACATTTCTGAGTGGTCAACTTTGATCATTAATAACTTTTGATGAGTGATGTTTCAAGCAAATTCCTTTTGCAAACATGCTGAGGGTACCTAAATAAACCTGCATGTTTGATGGCAGCTTGCCAGGAGCTGATTCACTATATTTACAAATTGACAATTGGATCAATTTGTGTTGGTTCATAACTGCTATTGTTTCAGAAAAGCCTGACTAGGCAACTTTGCCAATTAATATCCGGTTCCTCGTGAGACATTTTTTTGATTCATCTTTTGCACTATACATTTGGGTCAAACGACTATATTCTTGCAAGTTTTGATGTCTCCTAAAGGTCGTTTGACCAGTTTCCCAGATTGACTCCTGAGGCAACTTGGCCTGTTTTGACCATTTGACAAAAGTGTCAGAAAAGTGACTTTGATGTAGACCCAGTTTGTTTTTCAAGTTCAAAAGTATTCAAAAGGCAATATCAGACCATTTGAGGGTAAAACTTGTTTGAAAACAATTTTTTTTAGTTGGACCCAAATGGGGCCCGACATGCTTTGCACAGTTGTGGAATTCTTCAAAGAGAATATTGCAATCAAGGTTGTGGGAGCAGTAAATGGTGGTGCATTGGCATGGTAGAAATTTATATCAGATTTTTACATCGGTGTTTGTCAACCGATATCCCTATAGTTTGAAATTGCAGATGATTTGTGAATGCTTTTGAGCATGCTACCATTTAGAAGTTTGAATCAAGGTATGATGTTTGTCATATAAAGCATAAATAATGGAGGTCTCTTAGTATATGAATGTACATCTATTTGTAGCTATGGCTTGGGTTTAGAATGGAATTACAAATAGTGATTGTTTTGAAGTGAAGGATATAGACATCCATCAAATTAGAGAGAAAATTCCATGGTAATGGTGCCACCGTTTGGAGAAGGATACGCTTATGCTACATACCATATAATGGAGATCCACCAAAGCACAACGATAGGACATCCAAGTGAATAGGGTGCAATTAGTGTTTCCTGGAAGAGGGTTTTATATTCAAATGAAGAACAATAATTATAAATGGTGTGAGGACTGTTAAGTTGATAGCACCCAAACAAATCTGATCTCATGAATGCTATGGTTGTTGGTTAGGCACAAAATGTATTTGTTGAGGATGCCTTAGTAACTGTTAGGCAAAAGAAAATTTCTAAGCAATGGAGGCACACATAAAGGAGACAAGGGCGCAACCTCAAACCATAGAAGATGGAAATCCATCAAAGAATGCATGATAGAGGTGGGTGCACCAGGTGAAGAGGAGGAAGCTCATGTGGTAGGATACTCTATGGAGAGGAGGGCCTGCGCGCCTTGCAACAAATGGGAACAGAGGGCTTGGTGTGAAGGACTGGGTGTGACCAACAAATGAACATGGGTCGCTGCCAGGTGGGACCTGGGTGCAACTAGGTGAGGTTCATGTGGCAAGTGAATAGTGGGAGAGGGGTCCAAGAGGAAGCCCACAGCCAGAGTGAGTGAGGGTCATGCGCATCAAGGAGGAGGAGCTCGATGGAAAGACTAGCCCATGCCTAGTTGAGGGGAGATTTGAGGGGCACAATTGGCATTGGTTGGAGCTCATAGACATGTTAGTAAGGCTTTACAAACTTTTAAAAAAATACAAATGGCCTATGCATAGCAAAGAGAAGACCATGGAGAGAGGGCCCGTGCCTGAAGAACAGAGAGAAGCCTTCGTGAGATGAGAGAGGCTAGCAACTCATAGAAGGACGCACATAGTATGAGGAGTGGACATTGGAGGCTAGTTTGTTGTTTGGAGAGGCACGCCTTGAACAAAGTATGGGTGTATCCACCACCAAGATGAATTGCAGAGCTTGAGCAACACAAAAAATGGATTAGGGAAAACCTCGCGGGCCTCCCAAGAGGAAGGATGAAATCATCAAAAATTTCGTGAGGTGAGTGAGAATGCATGGGAGGAACCCGTATTAATTTTTCCAAAGCAATTTCAACCCAACTTCGCAAGCCTCGTAGAAAATTTGGTGACATCAGGTAAATGGTGCGAGGTTGGTGAGAAATCATGGGAATTCCCATTTTAATTTTTCAAAAGAGTTATATGGTTTGTGATTAAAAATTGGGGTGGGCCCATTGCTATGTTTAAATGGAAAATTTTATTAACTGGTAAAATAATTCACCTGAGGGGGTAAAGTATAAAATATTTCAAATATGAAATATTTAAATGAGGCATAGATAAATTGTTTATTTGCCATTTTTTATTATAAAATGCAATATGGGGATAGTATGTTTTTATCCACAAGGGTGAAAATGAGGAATGGTGGTAAAAGTAAAAGCTCAAATAAGAAATATTTAAACTATTTTGTTGTGTAAAATGCACGAGACGTGCCAGGTGAAGGTTTTAAATGAAGAGTGAATTAAATATTCACTAGTGATGTTTTATAAATTGAGTTATTCATTTTATATTTGAGTTGAATATGGGTATTGTACAAAGTGAATTTTATTCACTTTATTATCAAATATGTTTGCTGGGAAGCAAAATATAAAGTGCAGAAAATGAAGAGTAAACAACAAAAATATAATTTGCACGGGAAAGGAGATATTTTGCAGCTAGGGAAAATGATTGAGATTCTCCATATGGACTGATTTTCTGTTGTTGGGAAATGATGCGCAAATGTTGTTTTTGAGAGAATAATTTTGTTGCTACAAAGGAAGAGGAGAAGATATTCTTTTCAGTTGATGATCAACAATGAATGAAGCTTCCAGATGGCAATTCCAGATCAATTTTGGGGCTGCTCTTGGTTTCTTCTATTTTCTATATCTTCTCTTCTTTTATCAATTGTAAGGGTTCCAATTTCTGAAAGCTCTGCAAGTCAGGCAAAAGCTATGGGTAGATTGTAAAGATAGTGGGAAATATGACTATTAGTCATTTTAATCTGAAAGTGTATGTTCTGAATTGTTCTGTTATGTTTATTTTAGTTGATAATTGTCTCCATGGCTGAATTGTAATGTTGTTTTGGATTCAATAATAAAATTATCTGAATCTGTTCATGCACATTTGTTGCATTTGAGTTACATTTGTTGTTTCCTTTTGTTCTATGAATGTTTTAATCTCTTTAATAAAGCACAAGCTACTTTTATTATTGCCTATTGTTCAGGGATAGTGTAATTGCTTTGAAAAATGTGACAGGAGTGTTATGTTTCAGGTGGATTCGTAAGAAGAATTATCAGAGAAATCTTCAGTGGTCTGGTTGTCATAATGTTACAAAATTTGCAAAACCTTCAGAGCATGTTCAACACTGAAAGATGAATGCTAGTTATATGACTCCATAGCCCATTTTTTTGGCACTGGTCCATTATCATGTTTCTGTTGTTTTCAGTTTGGTCCCAACTCTTTAAATCAAAAAATCATTTCCAATATATTTTGATGAGTTGTGTTTGTCATGTTCTCCATTTTGATTAGTGAAATTCATTCAATATCTTACCAATGTTGAGTGATATTTTAAGTTTCTCGGCAATTCTGTGAGAACATAATCTGTTGAGCAATATCATGTTACTTGTGTATGTAGATTGTTTGATGTTGCTAAAGGGTTACCCCCTAGGTCTTACAGAGCCTGAAGTGTAGGGGAAATGTGTATCCATTCCATTTCCTATCAGTTGGTCACTAGTCTGTGTGGTTCTTTAATATAGAGGTTGGCTACCTCTTAGAGAATTACAAATCCTAGTTGGGTTGCATTTTTAAACACCAACATGATCCTTCCACAGGTTGTGCTTCACTCTTGAAAGGGTCAGGTGAGGCTCATGCCCATGACCTCTCTCTATAATTTGGCCTTAGAAAGCCATCAATTTTTTATTTTTATTTCTTTTTATTATTTGTCAATACCTCTGTTGGGAGCCTCGACCTGCACGCTTGACCCATCAAATTTTGTTGTATTTATGCAACTTGGCTTACTTCATCTCTATGAAGGCAATCGAATATTACTAGACCTATCAAATTAACACTTGATCAATGGTGTAGAGGCGTCTATTGATAAGATAAAACATTAAATTGACATTTTCTTAAAGGTGTCATATTTAATTGTAATGTGCCTTGTATATGCTTTTGCATTTTGTTGCTCAAGCAATTGACATAAAATCAAAGTGTTGTCTTAAATGTTTATATCATGTGCAATTTTTTTTTTTAATTCCCATCAAGACGACTCTTTTAAATATTTTTTATCTTACTTTCATGTGACATTTATTTTTACACTAGAGTTTATACTCTTTTGAGAGGCTAGTGACTATGCATTGTGTTCTTAAATTCTAATACATTGGAATTTTTTGCTTTTATCAGTTCTGAAATGCTAACCATTCATTTAATGTTTTATCTCCTATGTTTGTTGTTACAATTGAATTTTGAATCATATTAGGATTTGATTTTATTATACAAATTGATTGCATATCAATTGAATCATAAATACGACTGACTTTAAGATTGAGTAATTTCCTCTCTGTCATTGTCTAGGGGTAGTTGAGTTTTCTTTTTTTTGTAGAGTTTTCTCCATTGGTCAAAAAGATTTTGTGACAATTCTAATGATTATATTTGGAGGGAGTCTAAGAAATCTGATAATTTGGAGACTTGACTCTATCCCGACACTTTAATGAAATATTTTTCTTGACACTTGATTTGTGCATTAAAACTAAAGGATTCACATTAATGAAATATAATATTGTATATTTCATTAATTTTTGAGATAAATCTTATTTTTGATAACTTTGTGTTGTTTGTAGGTTGGCATTGGAGTTGAGCATCAAAATTTGAACAAAAGAAAGTGGAGTGAATTTGAAGAAAATTAATCCTTGAACATTGAAATTAAGACTTGAAAAAGCATTTTTTAATGCTTATTGTTATAATCTAAGGATTCAATTTCTACTTTTTTTTTTCTAGTTTAGGCCAACTCACTTCATATTTTAGGCTTAAAATTAACCCTCAATTCAAAATTTGTCAAAATTGGATTAAAATTGAACTTAGAAACTCACTAGAATTTCAATTTGGTCTAAAACTAAATAACCAACTTCACTCTTAGATTTTGGTGCTTAAAACAAACTCACCATTGATTTGGGGATTAAAATGAACTTGTTCTTTCATTGTCTTGTAATATTTTTCTCAATTCATTTCATTCAAATATGTATGCACTTCTCTCATGCTTCACGACGATCTTGAGAATCAAAAGAATTTTAGTGACATTGATTGTCTAAAAGGTTACCTACATATTTCAATTTGGGAATTTTAAAATTGAACAAATATTGTGAGTGTGAGTTGAGTACATTGTGAGTGTTCTCTCTTTGTTCTCAACAAAGATCGATCAAACTATGGATGTACTTTCTCACTTTTATTTATCCATAGAGGGCCTTCCTGGTGGGAAAAAGTAATCACCCCAGGGAACAACCCAACTAGTAACATGCTAAAGCCAAGCAACTTCCATCCGGTATACAAGTGTAGGTACTGAAGGAAAGTTTGAGTATCACGAGGATCATTCCAAAAATAAGGGAAGCAATGGTCTCTTTCCACATAGATGGTCCCCCATGAATGAAATGCCCGCATTAAAACCCCTTGTTTAGAAATGCCAAAATCCTTAACTATTTGTTGGTGCAAGAACGATCATTCTGAAGCCGTCCCACATTCTTACAACTTTTAGTAGAGATGAGAATTATGACATGGGAATTTCATGGGTACAGATGCTTGGATGACCCAAAAAGTGAGTGCACTATAATGAGGAGCCTGTGTGGTCAAGCATCTAATCATCCATTGAGAGTAAGCATAGATGGATTTATCCAATTTGGAACCCAAAATATATTGTCTTTTCATCCTAGGATTGTGCATATTCTTCAGATCAAAACACTTTACTTGGATCCAAAATGCTTGAAAACAAAAATTCATGAAGTCTTCAAAATTTCAAACCCTTTGGCAGAGAAAAATACCTTTGAAAAATCCAAGGGCTCTTCCTTTCCCTAGGGATTTCATCCTCAGAGGTTTCTATGTATTTGGATGAAATCATCATTTTTTCTCAAAGTCATCATTAGGAAACTTGTGCCTTAATTTCCTCGATTCTCCACATAATGGACTTTCTGGGATGAGAGGAACTTAGGACATTAGAAATCTAGTTTGAAAACCTAATAAAGAATTGTTTGTGGTAAAAGGAATTCATTAAGCAAAGTTAAGAAACAATTGAATCCCACACATGGGCTCTTCCAAATGATTTCCTAAAAGATCAAAATCTGAAAAGCAAAGTTCAAAATTCTTAATCCTAAAGCTCGCGAGGAGTGTCTTGAAAGACTTCTTGAAGTTAGAGAAAGGTTGGTTTACAATTTTTACAAGAAAGCTTCAAGGAACAATCCTAACTTCTATGAGTTTTATTGCCAACAAAATCCAAGTCTCTTTCAAAGGTTTGCATTTCTTACATAAGAAGTACCAAGCATGTTCTTCAATACCAAGGTCTTGTAGAAAGGAGTTCTATCCAAGTCTAATCTAGGATCAAAGTCAATATTTTCATCCATCCCCCAAACATCAACCAAAAATCATCTCACCAAAAACTCCTAGAAATCTTGAAAACATCATTTATTCAAGACATTTTACCAAATCTAAATAATTTTGTTTGATTGGATGTGTGTAGATGAATCCTTCTACACATATTTAGTCAAATAATCAAACCTTGTGAACAAGTCTACCTCCTGATAACATCCAAAATCTTAAGGTTTATAAGTTCATTATCCAAAAAGAAAACCAAATTCATGTTGTTTGTTTAGGGGCATTTAGATGAATCCTTATTTACACGCTTAACCAAATTATCATCTTGTGTATAAGTCTACTCTAGGACAAAATCCAACCTCTTAGATTTTAGGATCTCACTATCAAAATAAAAATCCAATAAAATCAATTCCTAAAGTCTAGTATCTCCTTCAATATTTCTGAAATAGTTCAATCATCCACGTCATCCATCTTTCATTTCTCTCATCACCATCCTTTTGATCCTTAAGGAAAACTTGGATTCTCTTATTTGAGCCTAAAATTTAGACCAATATAAGGTGTTAGAGGTTCATCTCTTACATTCCTCAAAATTGATCCCTATTTTATGGTTCAAACTAGATCTTAATACAAGAAAAACATGGAGTAAAACAAACAATTATCCACTTCGAGTGATCTGAGTCAAACTAAAAAAAAATTCGACCCTATGATATCCATTGACCTCCCAATCAATCCTCCTCCAATACCTAGAAATACTCAAGGGGAAGGTCAAGTGGAAGACATCACCATCAATATCTTGGGGATGAAACAAGATGAAATCCTTGAGATGGTGCAAAATCCCAAAAAACATAGAATTGTTAATGTCATGATAAGGTTATACCCCTACCAATATATGCTTGAATTGGAAAAAGAAGGGGCTAAACTCCCTTTTGATTATGGCATAAGCACCCTTGTGGAGATACCTCTTGGGATCATGCCTCCAATGCCACCCATACCTCCATGTCAAAGCATCACTCAAAGCATCCTGCAAATCACATCATCCATTGCTCCAACTCTACCAATTGTTAACAAGGGAAGCTCACTACTTCATGAAATTCAAGCACATCCCCTTGTGAATAACCAAGAGGTGGATGCAAACACCATATTGGGCCAATCTGTCCTAGTAAATCCATTACACTCATATGTCTCCCTTAAATTTCATGATTCTACCCTTTCATCTTCTTTACATGGAACACCAGTTTACCCTCTAGACACAAAAAACTCTCTCCCTATGACCTCAGAAGGAGAAGGTGATTTGCTTGGAGTGGGGGGAGTCTTCGAACCATCATCATCATCTCTTCAAGAGAATGCACCTCCCACCTTTCCACCATTTCCACCTCTACCATTTACATCCACATCACCCCTTGGGATAGGTCTTCCCACTTTACCCGCCATCAATCAAAAAAATCAAAGCATCATATTGAATCCGCCAATCTTTCCATCGATGTTGCAACAAAAAATGGAGACCATCCAAGAAACACCAAAAATAAATACATCCACCATTCCTCAAATCTCTCAAATCATGGTCTCCCAAGGACCAAGCATATCAATCACGCCATCCACCACTCAAACCCCAATCATCAATATGACAGTTCCTCTCATCACAACAATCAACACTATTCCTAATCCACCACCACCACCACCACCAAAAACCAACATGGAAAACTCATTTAGCATCACATTGCAAGTAGCATGACAAGATACCTATCAAAAGGCACTTCAAAAAATCCAAAATCAACAAGTTGCTCAGCAAGTGGAAGCACAATTAGTGGCACAACAACTGCAACAGGCGCAATAGGCTACTCAAGCCCAATCTTTACTACAAAAACAACAAGCCACCCAAGTTGCTCAAGCAGATCAAGCCGCACAAGCCGCATAGGATGCCTATTCCACATAGGCTACCTAGGGCACACATGAATCCCAACAAGAACATTTCCAAGCTCAAGCCCAATATCAAGCTCAGTAAGCACAAGCTCAATACCAAGCACAATTTCAAGTAGTCGAACAACAAGTATATCAACAAGCCATTTAAGAGTATCAAGCACAACAAAAAGAAGCTCAACAACAAGCCCAACAACAAGCTTTGTTGGCACAACAATAGCAAGACCAAAAACAAGCATTTTTGGCACAACAATAGCAAGACCAAAAGTAAGCATTTTTGGCACAACAACAAATGCAAGCATATCAACAAACCTTAATCGCATAGAAAATCTTGGAATGCTCCACCCATCAATCAAACACCTCAATCACCTCAAAATAGGTTTACTCCACCTCCTAATCTGTAAGACGGTGTGATAAGAAAAATCAAAATTCTCTCATAGCAAGTGCTCGATGTCCAATCAGAAAAAACAACAAGGACACTCGGCAATTTGTGTCCCTATCCTTTAAATATGAGCCTTCCAATGATACAACTCCCAAAGGGATTCAAAAT
>CM021102.1:161825862-161855637 GCA_007115665.2 Sequoiadendron giganteum | reverse complement strand
GATAACTATTGACCTCCCAATTAATCCTCCTCAAGTACCTCAAAATTCTCAAGAGGAAGATCATGTAGAGGACATCACTAACAATGGGATGACACAAGAAGAACTTCTAAAAATGGTGCAAAAACCTGAGAACCACAGAATTTCCAGTGCCATGTTGAGGTTGTACTGATCCCAATACATGTTAGAGTTAGCAAATGAAGGGGCTAAACTCCCTTCCGACTTTAACGTAAGAACTATTGTGGAGAGGTTTCTCGGTATCATGCCCTCACCCGCATCCACACTTCCACTACAAAACATCACTCAATAAATCCCCCAAATCATATCATCTATTGCTTCAACCCCACTGATTGTTAACAAGGGAAGCGCCATGCTTCAGGAACTCCAAAAACATTGCCTTATGAAAAACCGAGGGTTGAATGCAAGCACCACATCAGATCAATCCATCCCGGTAAATCCATTACACCCTTACATCTTGCTCACATTTTAGAATCATACTAATTCATCCTCATTTCATGCAACACCATATTATCCTTCGAACACTCAAACTTCTCTCCTTATCTCACAAGGAGAGGGTGACTTGTTTGAAGTAGGCAAAATCTTGGATCCATCATTATCACTTTCATGGATTGCACCACCCATCTTTCCACCATTTCCACCCCTACCACTCATATCTACAGCATCCCTCAAGTTGGGTCCTCCTCCTCTTCCTGCCGTGACATCTGTATCACAAAAATAGAGGGCAACCATCCAAGAAACCACAATGATCAACACATCCACTATTCCTCAAAGCATGTTTTCCCTAGGACCAAGCACCTTGATTGCACCATCCATAGCTCAAACTCTGATAATTAACATGACCATTCCACCCACCATAATAGTCGATGTTCTTCCTAATCCACCACCATTACCACCAAGGCACAATGTGGAAAATTTATTCACCATGATGTTGCTAGCTACTTGACAAGCTACCCAACAAAGAGCACTCTGAAATCAGCAATTCGCACACCTAGCTGCTCAACAAGCGTAGGTGAAACTAGCTACACAACAAGCACAACAGGCTGCACAAGCCCAAGCCATATTACAATAGTAACTAGCTGCACAACTTGCATAGATAGCTCAAGCCACCTAAGGTACTCAAACTGCACAAGATGCACATGCTAGTCAGATTGCACAGGCAATCCAACAAGTGCATGCTCAGGCATGAGACTAATTCCAAGCTCAGCAAGCACAAGCGCAAGAATAGTACCAAGCAAAATTGCAAGCGCAACAAGAAGCATATCAACAAGCCTTGCAAGACTATCAATTACAACAACAATATGAACAACAAAAAGAATTTTAGGTGCAACAACAATATGATCAACAACAAGAATTGTTGGCTTAGCAACAACACAACAAACAACAAGCATTTTTGGCATAACACCAACATGACCAACAAAAAGCATTGTTGGTGCAACAACAACATGACCAACAAGAAGTGTTGTTGGCTCAATAGAAAATGCAGGCATCACTTGCTCAACAAAGCTTGCAACAAAACAACACCAACGTTCCACCCATTAATCGCACACCCTAGAACATATTCACCCCACCTCCTAATCCAGAAGGTGATATGACGACATAGATCAGACTGCCAATTAGGAAAGATAATCAGGACAACTAGAAGCTTGTGCCCCTATCTATTTGATAAAAGCTTGGTAATGGTACCATTATCAAAGGGATTTTAAATCTCCAAATTTGATAAATATTGCGCGATGGGAAACCCTGAAATCACATCAGGGAGTTTTAAGTACATTGCGTGGAAGTAGCCTACAATGACATGTATCTAATGCAGCTATTCCCATGAAGCTTGGTTGGTGATGCTTTGGAATGGTTTTCTCATCTTCCTACTGGCATAAAAACATTTCAGGAGATCAAAGATGCATTCCTCCGAAATTAGGCATTCGACATTTTCATGGAAGTTAGTTTGGAAGAACTTTCGATGCTGAAACAGGGGAATGGGGAATCATTCACCACCTTTCTTGAACAATGGCGAGCCAAGGCCAATCGAATCAAATGGGCCATGCTAGAAGAACAACAAGTCTATACCATCATTTCCAGTACAGAAAAAACCTTGGCATTCTATTTGAAGATGCAATGCATCACTACGTACGATTAAATGATCCCCAAATTGCTCAATATTGAATGAGCTCTTGATACACAAGGGGGCACACCCACTTATCCTGAACATCAGGATAGTCACCCATCCACCAACTACAATGAAAAACCTCGTACATGGGTGAAGAACCGAAATGTCACTAATGATGGAGTAGTGGATGCCAAGGTTGCCATCAGATCTCCCAAGCAAAATAATCAAATACATCATCATCAACCGCAAAATAATAATCAAAATAACACACAAAAAAATGTGGTGAAATGGCAACCACCCAAAAATTAGATCAATATCCCAATAATCAAGGAGGACCACCTCCACAAAATAAGTATCCCCCCAAGCAAAATTTCACAGCCCTTGGGGATTCAATTGAATCCAACATGAAAAATTTGGTCAATGACAACATCATGAAGGTCCCCACCCAAGATAATTACACTGAACCCCAGGTGAAGCCACCCTAGTATAACAAAAATCTCCTTTGTGATTATCATAAGCTCAAGTGAAACACAGCTACCAACTGCATGAAATTGAAGAACATCATCCAAGATCTCATTGAGGATAAAATCATAAATGTCAAGCAACCCATTAGAAATAAAGATGTCAAAATATACACAAAACCGATGCTTAATCAAAATCAGGGAAATAATCAAGGAAATAATCAAGGAAACAATCAAAGAAATAACCAAGGGAACAATAAAGGGAAATAAAAGTATGCTAGTGAAAACCTTATATATGAAGATATCATCACATGCATAGATGAAATGGTCATTGTCACTAGCGTCAAAGGAGCCAACGCTGATTGTGGAATCACCACATGCGGTGGCAAGGTTACTATTACAGGGGAATCACAGCCATCTAAGACCCCCGTCTCAAATCTAAAAGTCATTCCCTATGATTATGACATCATTGACCAGCTAAAAACAACCCCCGCTCTGATCTTTATCATGGAGTTACTAAAAATTTCTGGCGCCCACAGGAAAATCCTTGATGAAGCATTAGCTACATCCATTCTCTACTAACCTTGATACAAAACAATTTCAGGCTATGGTTGGTAACATCATCAACCCCAATTCTCCTCACCTTTTCTGATCAAGACTTCCCCTCCCAACCATCTCACAACTGTGCACTTCACCTTCAAGTCCTGGTTCACAAGAAAAAATTCAAAAGGGTCTTGGTGGATGGAGGCATGAGCCTCAATATTTATTCTCTTAAACTTATAAAGGAGAATCTCAGAAGACTCCATCGACAAAAAAAAAAGGTATTACCATCAAAGCATATGATGACCAGGAAAGAGTGTCTCAAGGTAGTATCAAGATCCCAATCCAAGTGGGGCCAACCACTATGGAAACCACATGTCAGGTCCTCATCCTTGATTTACCCTACAACATCCTCTTAGGACACCCATGGACCATAGAATGAAGGAATTTGCCTCAACATTCCACTAATGCGTCAAATTTTCATACCAAAATGAGGAGGTCACAATACGTAGTGATGTTGAACCTTTCACCTATTGCGTGAATTTGGAAGCCAAGTTCTAGAAATTCCCCCAAGTCCTAAAAAATAAGACTTACCTCAATCTACTAGGACACATGGGTGACCTCAAGTAGTTGAAACACCTACTCACACTTTTAGGGTAGACCCTTCTAGATTCTGATGTTGGGGGGATCTAAGTTTGCAAGATGTGGATGAAAGTGACATTTCAAGCTCACTATACCAAGATGAAATGCCTGCACCCACCCTACCCATAGATGAAGCTAGTAGAGGATGGGAAATGATGCTTGGTATCGGCTATAACATAAATGAAAGCCTTGGAAGGAACAACGATGAAATATAGGAACCCATCATTGTGGAGAGACAAATGAAAAATCTTGGCCTTGGATGTATCTCTTCAAGTATGATTGTACGTGGAAGAGGTACCCATAATAGAGAAGTTAGGACTCCCCCTGAGTTATCGGCAGCTACCCTATGATTACCAGTATCCATAGGTTTGCCCCTAGATAAATTAACCTTAGACATAAATGGTGTCTATAGTAGTAGTGATGACAAGCATACCATAACTGAATTACCCACACTTTTTGAAGACTCCTCCTTACTCATGATTAGTACCTCACCCATTGAGTAAGACTGTCAAACTCACAAAATTAACCTAGCTTACCCCCAACTCATCGACTATGACCAATGAGGACCACCGATTCTAGACTAATTTGAAAACAATGAGCCACTATCAGAATTCATGGGACTAACTGATACAGTACCATGCAGAGATCATAAAGATGGATTCAACATCACATTGAACACACATTCCTATTACAGAGAGATGATTGAGTCCTTCAATCACAAAAACGAATGAATAAGAATAAGCTCAGGGTCATTGAGTGAAAACCACACTATAGAACTCTCTAACCATAAAATAGTAAAAATAAAGGACATATCCAATAGTGAAAACCTCTTTCAGGCACTAGAGGATGAAGGATTCAATCTTCCCCTCATTGCACTTCATCAAGAGAAATTAGCAGTCCTAGCAGAATGGTGCAACCTTATCAATCTAGGAACAGAAGCAACACCACACATCACCTTCTACACTAAGTCACTTCTCATGGAAGAAAAAGATCTATTGGTAGAATTCGTAAGAGAAGGAAAGATGAAATTTGCATGGAATGATATTGACATGTCGGGTCTCGATCCAGAAGTCATGGTTGATCACTTAGCTATCTACTTAGGGGCAAAGCTAGTCAGAGAAAATTTGAGAAAGATGCACCCTTAGATAACCTTGCTAGAAAAGGTGGAATAATAGAAACTCCTAGATGCATATTTTATATGCCCAATTGATTATCTGGAATGGGTGTCAAATCTTGTGCCAGTTTCAAAACCAAATGGGGCATCCATATCTACACTAATTTTAGAGACCTAAACAAAGTGTGTCCCAAGGATGAATTTCCACTACCCAATATTGATATGATAGTGGAAATGATGGTCGAACACGAGATGCTATCACTGATGGATGGATTCTTAGGGTAGAACCAGATTATGATAGTGAAGGAAGACCAACATAAGACAACATTTACATGTCCATGGGGCACCTATTGTTCGAACATGATGCCATTTGGAATAAAGAATGTGGGAGAAACGTATCAAAGGGCCATGAAACAAATTTTTCATGACATGATTCAAAAAATTGTGGAAGATTATGTAGATGATATATTGGCCAAGTGAAGGAAAAGAAAGGATCATATAGTATCTCTAAGTGCCATCTTTGATAGATTGGATAAATACAAGGTTAGACTTAACCCTAAGAAATGCATCTTTGGGTGCAATCAGGAAAAATCCTCGGATATATAGTATCAATGAGAGGAATAGAAGTGGATCCCACCAAATTCAAGGTGATCCTCAACATGGAAGAATCCAAGACACTAAAACAGCTCAAAGGCCTATAGCGAAGGCTCCAATCCATCTACAAATTCATAGTGCAATTGGTCGATAAATAGATCCCATACTCTCATCTACTCCACAAGGGAGTAGAATACAAGTGAGATGACAAGTGTGACTAGGCATTTAGTAAATTCAAATAATATCTACTTACGCCACCAATGTCAATGCCACCATTTCCAAGAAAACCATTGATTCTATACATATCGACCACATTGGTAGCTCTTGGCACACTCCTAGCTCAACAAGATGAAAATGGAAGAGAAAGAGAAATATACCACATTAGCAGTACAATGGTAGGGAATGAGCTCAACTACACACAAATAGAAAAATCTTTCCTAGCAGTTGTGTTTGCAGCCCAAAATTTTAGACACTACATGTTGGATAATTAGATCAAGCTAATTGCAAATATAGATCTACTAGAGTATATACTGTCTAAGGGCACTCTCACATGATGAATAACCAAGTGGGTCATGATATTTTTAGAATAGAAAATTGAATATGTGGAGCGCAAGGCCATGAAGGGACAAGTGATTGCAGACCAACTGGCAGAAGATCCAATTTATGCCGACAACCCACTTATCTCAGAATATTCAGATGAGTCAATTTTCAACATAAGTATAGAAAATCATTGGAAGATGTATTTCTATGGGTCATACACAAAACATGGGTCAAGTGTTGGAATCTTCTTCATCACTCCCTAGAGAGATTACACAGCCTAATCCTACAAACTATCTTTTTTGTGCACGAACAACATAGCAGAGTATGAAGCTCTCATAATAGGATTAAGGATTGTAGTACAATGGCAGATTAAGGCTCTCAAAGTCTATGGATATTCAGAGCTCATCATCGAACAAGTCAATGGTGAGTACCAAAAAATGACGACAAGCTAACTCCATACAAGAAATTAGTGGAGAGCCTCAAAGAATTCTTCATTTATGACACATTTGAACAACTACCTAGAGAAAAAAACACAACAACAGATGTTATGGCCACAATTGCATCACTCTTGGAAATACCAAACAATGTTCCAAAATAGGAATATTTGGTAGAGAAGTTTCTCGTACCAGCATTCAAGGTACCAGATTTTGAATTTGTGTTTGAAATCATTGGTGTTGGTGACCCTTGGTATCATGAAATCTATGCCTACCTTAGAATAGGATTCATCCCAGCTGACATTACCCTAAACATTAAACGAGCCTTTGTGAAAAGTTCCTTACATTTTTTCATCCTAGGAGAAACCCTTTATCATAGGAGCATTGAAGGAACTATATTGCATTGTTTAAATTACGAGGAAGTCTTGATTACTCTAACTAAGGTTCATAATGGAATTTGTAGTTCACACTCAAGCGGTATAACCTTGGATAAGAAATTATTGAGGACTGGGTACTATTTGCCAACAATGGAAAGAGAGGCACATGACTTTATCAGAAAGTGTTTACATTGCTAGCAACATGGATACCATATTCATCCACTAGCTCAAAAGCTTCATCCTATTGTTACACCTTGGCCCTTCTCATAGTGGGGGCTCGATCTCATCGAAAAAATCATAACCACATCATCTAATGGCCAAAAATTCATCATCACCACTATAAAGTACTTTACAAAGTGGGTTGAAGAAATTCCCATGACCTACATAACTGGAAAGTAGATATTAAAGTTCATCTTGAACTATCTCATTTATCGATATGGTGTCCCCCAAGCTATTATCTATGATAATGGGAAACCTTTCAAGAATCAAGATGTGCGTGAACTTTACAACAAATTCAATATCCAACATCGCTTTTCCACTACATACTATTCCCAAGGCAATGGCCAAGTGGAAGCTACCAACAAAACTATCTTGAAAATCCTTAAGAAAATAGTCAATGACTCTCATCATGATTGGCATCTATAGCTAAATCCCGCCTTATGGGCCTACCGCGCTAGCATCCAAACACCAACAGGCACCACCCCGTTCTCCCTCATCTATGGATCAGAAGCCATCCACCCAATCGAGATCGAGCTCCCATCATTAAGGATATCACTGCCTAACCTCATTACAAATGAGGAATATCGAGTTTCAAGGTTAAGTGAGGCAGAGTTATTATATGAATGGTGCATGGATGCCCTAAAATATCTATAGGTCTATCAAAACCGCCTAAAGCACAACTACAACAAGAAGATTAGGAGATGCACCTTCCAAGTCGATGAACTTGTGCTAAAAGAAAATCAGAAGAACATGCTAAATCCAAAAAGGAAAGGTAAATTTGATCAGAATTGGTTGGGACTTTTCATCATCACAGGAAGTTATAAATCAAGGGCATATTATCTGTCAACATAGAGGGTGAGCCTCTACAGGAGCACTTGAATAGTTGTTATCTCAAAAAGTTTTATGCCTAAAATATTGCAAGGTATAATACCAAAAAATACAAAAAAATCAAAAAATGTTCTAAAAAAATGACCACCCTAATGAAAACTTGGTAAACAGGCATCTTGGTGACAACAATTTTTTTTTTCAAAAAATACAAAAATCCTAAAAAAATCAGAAAAGGGATTCAAAATAGTTAATAAAAAAATCTTCTTGTACTGAAAACAACTTCGGTGGCACTTTGGACAAGTACCTTGGTGAAAACCTAGCAAACAGGTGCCAAGCATAAATAAAGCACTCTCCATCCACTAGGATCTTCACAACCTATTCTGCACACTCACTTATCCATTACATTCCATCCATCCTTCCATCATCCATTCACTTTTGTATCATAGTTTGATCTTGTGCTCGTGTCACATTCCACCATAGTACTGCTTGGCATATTTGGAAGGTTAGTTTCTCCTACCTGTATCAAAGTAGTCTACCACATCACGCTAGGGGCATGTTCCTGTACCTACATTAGATTGAAATTGTGTATATTATTTTTATCTTCCTTATACATCAAAAATCCAAAAACATTCAAAAAATTAATCAAAAATTCAAAAAAATTCAAAAATTCAAAAATCTAAAAAGCACCCAAATCATTTGAAATCCTAAAAATGTCAAAAATCTAAAAATAAAAAATAGTCATCTGACCAAACTACATCATCTTTGAGCTTGAACGTAGGAAATGTTGATCTTTGATCATCCCTTGAGATAGTTTAGGTCAATCTTTTAGGCATCTATCTCAATGGCAATCCGTTTTCCCATCTATCTCATCATTGAATCAAGTTTGTCGTCAGTCAAACTACATAGTCTCTGCATGTATAACGTAGGCAAGGCTAATCTATGGATTAGCTCCTGATACCCCTAGGATAGGTCTTTTAGTTTCTTTGTCATAAATTTCAAAAATACCAAAAACATTTATAAAACATATTGAAAATAACAAAAACAACCTCAAAACATTTTCAAACCATAAAAAAAATCCAAATATTTGAAAAAACCTGAAATGGTGCACTTGTCTCATCTCGCTTTCACTTGCAATAAACGTCACTCATAATAAATCAATTGTCATCTTCATCCTTTGGTAATTTAGTTAGAAGCAAGTCTAGCAGTTTCAAAAGTGAACACCTAATCGTCAAAGTCTCAAGTCTAAGTTAGTAAGCAAGAAAGTTGATCAGCTTAGAGTATCAATAGCTTATCATTCAATCAATCTCATCAAAACCTTGATCACAACATGTCCTAGGATGTATCCTTCCCACGATGGACATCAGCATTAGGTATCACCTTAGTTGAGCCTTGGCTAG
This sequence comes from Sequoiadendron giganteum, assembly GCA_007115665.2. Classification (NCBI taxonomy): domain Eukaryota; kingdom Viridiplantae; phylum Streptophyta; class Pinopsida; order Cupressales; family Cupressaceae; genus Sequoiadendron; species Sequoiadendron giganteum. The sequence continues at coordinate 161,846,369 of CM021102.1, read as the reverse complement.
TGGTACGAAGAACATTAGCTTGTTTGTTTACTTTATCTAGTCTTTTTGAATTATCTTATTTTTCACTCATTTCAAAGACCTCTTGATGATGCCTAAAAAAAATAGTTTTAGAGAGAAAGGAATGGGGCAATGATTGATCATTATCTTTTTTATATGTTGTGCTTGTGAGATACTCTTCTAAAATAACTTAGTCATGTGTGCTTTGTTTTGTGTGTAGGAAGGGTGTTTTAGGTATCTTGTTGACCACATAGGAAGGCTTTCTTTTCTATGTTTTGGTCTGAGATGTTTAGAAGATCTGAATTACATCTTGAATAAGGTTCCATATGCTAAGTGTGAACAAGAATACTCCTATTTGATTTTCAAGTCAAATTCCATCACACTAGATGCAACGCCATCCTGGTTCTTTATACCTTGATGCATCGTACCTATGTGTCTTATCAAACATAAAGAAGGGTATGCTCTTTATGTCTCCCATCCTTGTATAAGCAATACATCATCATAATTCATCATCTATCCAATAAAGTCTCGATGACTAATGGACATTTTGGACTTCTGAATTTTCTTGGATTTGAGGGTTGATCCCTCTCACTCTTCTATCCTCTTTCACGCTAACAATGCATCCATCCTACATTCGCATTTTCATCTTGCATAATCATGTCATATAATCATATGACAACATCATCCATGTCATCCGTCACGTCATATCATTTTCATAATGATTTAAGTTGTTTAGGATAATATAGATTTATTATTCTAAGCATCTTAAGAACATCTCATCATTATTATCATATAGATCAGTTAGTCATAACCATCCGTACATCCATTTTAAACCTCTTTATCATGATATCGACCCTCAAATTCAACTTCTTGCTTGATCTCTCAAGGGGGCAGTGTACTAACATACTTCTTTCTACTGAGGCATCTGAAAAAATTAGAATTTTTTTTAATTTCGATGTCGGAGGCATCATTCTTTGAACCAATGCAACAAGTACATTTCTTCAAAGAAGGGAAAAATGTAGACACAGAAAACTAACATCATATTTAATCATATTCTCCTTAATTCAATAAATCATTTTTATTTGATTATCTCCTAAATTTTCTTCATTTAATTAAATCAAATGTATTTAATTAAATGACCAATATCCATTATTTCCTCTCATTTTGATTTATTTTAATCCAAAATTCTAAGTCAAAATGTCACAATCACCTAATCCACTCTCAAGTTAACTAAATCATGATTAGTTTTAATTTTAATGCAAGCCACATCCTCTAGCTTTAGCTTTTCCAACTTGCACAAATCAATCATTTAATTGATTTATTAAATCTTCTAATTTCCCTCAACATGGCATAATAGGGAATATTCCTGCAATTTTAATTTCCCTCTCAAATGAATTTTCCCTTCCAACATAGCATTAAATCCCCTCTTACATGTCCCCCACTTGGAATTTAAGACCCCTCTTCTCCCTCCAACAAGTCACATTTCAAATTTGAAAAGGCCACCTAATGTCATTTATTGGCACATTCACCAAAACTTGCACAACATTGGACCATTCACATGGTGACAAGTGGCTTCTTCTATTGGTTGAGGATTAGTCCCACATTCCTCAGCTTTGATTCTTCTTTCCTCAATCTCAGCTATAAATCCAAGGCTTTCCTTCATCATTTGCATCTACAATTTGAGCACTTTTACTATAGGCATTTGCATCTCTTTGTCTATCATAGTCTCAAAGTTTAGCAAGGATTGGGAAAGGGATCATTTACATGTCAAGGGTGCACCAATACAATATAGAATAGGTATCCTCCATGATTTCTATGCTTTCAATCATTTTATTGGATCTTTTGATGGATTTGTTTAGCATGTTGGGTTATTTCATAAGAGTGGTTGATTGGCTAGGTTTTAAGACTAACTTTACTAATATGGGTTAAGTTATAGCTTTGCAAATTTTCATGCTCACAATCAAGAGTCATTTGATGACCCAAATATTGATGAGATAGGATGAAATTGAATTTAGGGAATGTACTAGCCCTCGGGTAAGTGCAAAAAGATGGGGGCCAAAAAGGGGGCTTAAGTGGCTTTTTGGTGTAAGAGGGATTGGTTGGAAGCCTCACACTTCCATGCTCTGGGTCTCACCTCAGTAATACCCTGATGCAGTTTATTTCACCACTGAACCTCTAGGTTCTAACTCAACTTCAGACCCCCTGGTTCTATTCCATTCCCTCTTCCAACCTTTGTCAAACAATACCACTCAATTCTTGATACTTGATTGTTGTCCTCATTGACCCTTAATCCTTCCTAAAGGCCAATTTCACACCATACACCTCTAAGACTTTGTAGGGTTGTTAGTAAATGTTATCATGCTTCGTGGCATCCTATCATGCTCCTTAGATCTCCATTGACCTTCATTCCTCCATCGCTTTCAAGAAACCCTTGGTTGGGGTTTGGAAAAGGCTACTAGCCTTGAGCCCCTTTTTGACCTCCTAGCTCGGGTAACTCTAGTTGTTGCTCCCAACTTCCCCAAAGAATCCTGATTCTTTTTCTTGGATTCTTAATACCTATTACATCCTTTACAATATTTCAAAACCCTATCTCCTTGACTAGCCGTACACAAGACGGTTTTCCTCTTTTTGCAAAAACTAGGGTTCTTTCTCTATTCCCTAGCCACCCGATAGGTCTGTCAAAGCATTTATTGGGTCTTTCGAGTGTTGGAGTCTCCTCCTTCAGTCCAAGCCACTGTGGGAGCTTCCTCCACACTTCTACCATGGGGTTTACCCTGGAGAATTCATCCCTGCAATCTATGTGCTATTTAGCACTAGTTTTAAACTGTCCTAGCCGGGCACTGTCAAGCCCGCCTAGGAACAACTCTTTCTTGTTCTTTCTGTCTCCCTAAACCTTCCTACACCTACCCTACATATGTACAAGGAGTCTAGCTCCATTTCCCAAGTAGCCATATAATGGGTATAGTGGGAAATGAGTCTAGGACTCCATACTGGTCAATTTTACCAGTCAACATAGAATTTACAGGAAACCAAAATAATTAACAAACTATATACCTGCAAATTCCCCTCACACTCTATCAACTACCACACTAACAAGAAAGTAAAGACATAAACAATAGCTAAATCATAGCATAGGTATGATCATTCTTGATCAATCAATTATTCAAGAAAACATAGAATTTGCAACCACTTTCTCACTGTCTTTCATTAGTTTTTCAAACTTTCAAACATACGAAAATGATCTCCACACCTTCCAACCTTTCACAATGATTGAAGTCAACTTTAAATAACACCTCCAAATCAGTTAGGCTCGATCCTTCTCCTCTCCAAAGCCGGTTAGTCATTACAAATGCTTATTTTGGTAAGAGTCACTAAACATCCTCACCACTAACATTAGGTGCCAACTTCAAACTTGACCATTCCAAATAGCTAACAACTACTACTGATAGCTCCTGGCTAACACTATACTATATCTAACTCCTAGAGTAATGGTCCACATGACCTTAATTGAAGAAAAGCAAAATTTACCAAAAATTGCCTACTTCCTAGTCATTTGTCTAGGTGCTCCTGCACCACTTTTTTTTTGTTTGAAATCAGGAAATACTTAACTTGGACATGAAATTGAGCATCGTTACACTCAAATTTTTGAGATGCAAGAAAAACAAGGATTGTAGTGCTACGAGTCTACTTTATAAAATACTAATTTATTTTGAAAATGGTTGAGATTAAGGGGTTCAAAAGAGGGACCCACATATCTTGGTGTTGTTTTTGTCAAAATATCATAACATAGCAACTTTTGTGGGAATGTAGCATGTTGAACTTTTTTTTAGTATTTTTAAAATCGCTTAAGTGAGAAATTAATTTAAAATATGTAGTTGATGCATGATTTTTCTAATAAATATTTTTAACTAATTTTCAAAGTGGACACTTCTTGAGAAATAGAATTTTGGTCGTGGTAGCCCTAAAAAATTTAGAAACTATTTTTTTTTTTTAAATATTTGTAGAATGGAGTCTAGTTTCTAAAAAAGTAATTTATTTGAAATTTTCATGAATGGTTAATTTATAATGAAATAAAACCAAACATTGGTTTTTTCCAAAAAAAGAGACACAAACAAAATAAATTATATATAAAAGGCTCATACAAGCTCACTGCATTACCGTGGGTTGACTTGGATGGAGCAATAGTAGCGCAGGCAAGACAAGATAGAGCTTAGAGGCACATACCTCCATACCGCAATGGGTGAAGATAAGCTCGGTGGAAGCGCGGGGAAGCATGGGTGAGCTCGACAGAGCTCACTGCTTTACCATGGATGGGTAGGGTCAGCTTGGTAGTGGAGCGATAGAGACTTGGAGAGCTCAGGTGAGCTTAGACAATTTTTTGACTTAGTTAGACTCGGATTCAAAAGAACACAGCGAATGAAAAATGGACATGTAGTAGTTTGACAAAAATTTGATTAGCTAAAGGTAAATGTGGTAATTGCAGGCCGATTTCAACTGATGACAAGAACCTGGTTTGGGTGGTAAAGTTTTTGCTAGGTGGCTCAATGCAATCAATGAAGATTGATGGCGTACTGGAAGTTCGATGCATGAACCTAAAGCCGTGGGATTGGTTGAGGGGATAAATGAAATGAAGACTTCTAAAGTGAGTATGATGTTCATGGATATGTACGTATGCATGTAAGTTGATGAACTATTAGAAAGAATTCATTGTATACTTTGAATGTGAAGTGTTGTAACAGTGAGGGACGATAATTGAGTGCTACTGTGAGCTGAATAGTGAGTGAAGACTGAACATTATATGTAATTGTTCATTACTGTAATACAATTGTCTCTACTTGGTGTGGTGGTTTTTTACCTGAAAAGGTTTTCCCACATAAATACTTGTGTCAATTGTGAATTCTTATAATTTGTTCTCTTTCATGTTGTATGTTTTTCATCTCAAGTAGTTTGTAGGAGCTATAGAACTCATTTTTTCTCTTTTCCTGTGTTGTATTAGTGTTAAGGGAATGTATTCCGCACTGTTGGGTCATTAGATCCACCCCCATTTTCCCTTCAAGTGGTATCAGAGCCTAGCCAATTGTGTTATCCTTGAGAGAAATCTCAGTTTTTTGTGCTAATACTGTTTTAGTGGGAATCTTGCATTGTTAAAACTTGTTTCTATTGGAGATGGCAAATACATCGGGTAGAGTAGATATTGAAAATTTTAATGGAAACAACTTTGAGTCATGGAAACTTAAAATGGAAGAATTGCTAGTGGATAGAGACTTCTGCTTATCAATGTCTGGAACTAAGCGACCAAGTGCGATGCAAGAGGCTTGGAATTTTTCTTATAGAAAAGAAAGAGGTCTGATAAGACTGAGTCTAGCCGATTGTATACACCTGAATGTCCATGAGGAGTAGTTTGTAGCTTCATTGTGGAAGAAGCTTGGTGATATTTATCAGGGAAAGTCTTTGGTAAATAAGTTATTCTTAAGGAAGAAGTTGTACTCCTCGAATATGGAAGTAGGTGCATCTATTGAAGGCCATCTGAACTCATTTGACACAAGTGTTACTCAGTCGGCGTCTATAGGTGCAATGACTGAGGAGGAGGATCGTTGCATGTTCCTATTGTGTTCATTACTTGATAGTTGGGATCATCTGGTGATGACTATTGGAAGCACAACCATTGCATTCAAGATGGATGATGTGGTTGCTTTGCTAATGTCTGAATAAATGTGAAGGAAGTCTTCTGAGATGGCCAAAGAGGCTCTTTTTGTTCGAGGTAGACCAAAGGAGAAAGGCAAGAAGAAGGACAAGAAGGAAAAATCCAAATCTATAGGGAGATCAAACTCTACTAGTAAAAATTTCAAGGTGAGATGCTGGAACTGTGGGAAACCTGGTCATATCTAGAAGAATTGTAGGGAGAAGAAGAAGAAGAAGAATGCTTCAGAAAATGAATCTTCTCAAAGTGATGTAGATACCTTCATTACAACAACCTTGAGAACTTAGGCATCAGATGGTGTTTGGCTAGTTGACTCAGGTGCATCCTTTGACATGACATCCAATAGAGAATGGTTCTCTAAATATGAGAAGTGTGATGGTGGAAAGGTGTACTTGGAAAGTGATTCAACATTGGAGATAGTTGGCAGAGGAAGAGTCAGAATTCAGTTTCCTGATGGAATAGTCAAAGGGATTGATGGTGTAATGCACATTATAGGTATGGCTCAAAATCTTCTTTTTGTCAGTAAGTTAAATGATGCTAGAGTAGAAGTTTCTTTCTCTAGTAACATATGTAAAATGGATAGAGGTGCAATGGTGCTAGCTAAGGGTGTTTGTACTGGCACTCTGTACAAGCTAGATGCATGTCCTATTCAATGTAACCGTGCCTTTGTAAAATCAAGCAATGTTGCTCCTATAGAGAAAGATGAAGACACTTCTCTATTTGCAAATGCTTTGGATGTAAAACTTCCAGCTCAGAAGACTATGTTGTGGAATCATTGACTAGGTCGCATAGGTGAGAAAGGTTTAAAAACCTTGAAAAATAAAAATCTTGTAGAAGGGCTTGATGATTGTAACCTTGAGTTCAATTTTTGTGAACATTGTACCTATGGAAAAAAACACCATGTTTCATTCTACTCTAGTCCTCATAAATCTTCTGGCATACTAGATTATGTTCATTTTGATGTGTTTGGTCCAGTTAATGTTCCTTTGTTATCGAAGTCTAGATATTATGTTTCTTTTATTGATGACTGTTTGAGAAGGGCATTTGTATACTTTCTTAAAAGTAAATCAGAAGTGTTCAGTTGGTTTAAAGAGTTTAAATCTTTGGTAGAGAATTAGGCTGGAAGGGAAATTAACTGTTTGAGGACAAACAATGGTGGCAATTTTTTTTTGGAAATTTTGAAAGGTATTGCACTGATCATGGAATTAAAAGGCATAAGACAATGCCCTACACTCGACAACAAAATGGAGTTGTAGAAAGGTTGAACACGACGCTGATGGAAAAGGTAAGGAGTATGTTGAGTGGTATTGGTCTGGAGCAGAAGTTATCAAGTGAGGTTTTGGCTACAACATGTTATCTAATAAACCGATCTCCTTGCTCTGCTCTTGTAGATAAGACACCTATGGAAGCTTGGTCTGGTAAGAATCCCTCTCTAAGGCATGTTCGTGTCTTTGGCTGTGAGGCATATTTTTATGTGCCAAATAAGAAGAGATCAAAATTGGATAACAAGGTTTTCAAATGTATTTTCATCAGCTATGGCATTGGTGTGAAGAAATACAAGATTTGGAACCCTATTACTAAGAAGGTTTCATACAAAAGAACTGTGATATTTCATGAGCTAAAACCTTCAGCAAGTAATCAATAGCTTGAGATAGATCAGAGTGACAAGAAGAAGGATGCAGTTGAGATTCCCCAAAATCTAGAAAGGGAAGAGTTGCATGGTGTACCTAAGACTAAGGAGAGCCCAAGTAGCTCTGAAAGTTTTGATGATGAAGAACCATGACCTCGGCTTGTATAAAGATCTACATGAGAAAAAAGGCAACCTAAAAGGTATGGTTTCTCTATGTTAGATTTGAATTGTGCCTATGCTTTAATTACTAGCAACGATGACCCTAGGACTATAAAAGAAGGAATCAACATGACTAATTCAAATTCTTGGTTGCAAGCCATGAATGAAGATATGGATTAATTAAACAAGAATGAAACCTAGGATTTGGTACCACTATCGAAAGGGCAAAAGGTTGTTGGCTATAAGTGAATATTCAAAAAGAAGACATGCCTTGATGGGAGTTTTGAGAAGTATAAGGAAATATTGGCTGCAAAGGGATTTTCCCAAATTGAGGGAATTGATTATAGAGAGATTTTTTCCCCTATAGAAAAGTTGAAATCTATAAGATTTATGTTGTCATTGGTAGATGTGTATGATTTTGAAATTGAACAAATGGATGTGAAGATAGTGTTTCTCCATGGTGACCTAGAAGAAGAAATTTATATGTCCCAACTTGAGCATTACGTTGTGAAAGGTAAAAAAAATCTAGTATGTAAGTTAAATAAATCTCTATATGGTTTGAAGCAGTCTCCTAGAATGCAGTACTAGAAATTTGACACATTTGTGTTGTCTATGGGATTTGTAAGATCAAAATCTGATCATTGTGTTTATCATAAATCTGAGAATGATCATGTGCTTGTTATTACACTGTATGGGGATTATATGTTATTCGTAGGAAATAGCAAGACTATGATTTCTAATCTTAAATCTCAGTTGTCTACAAAGTTTAAAATGAAGGATCTTGGTGCTGCAAGGTACATTCTTAGAATGGAGATAACTAGGGACAAAACAAGCAGAAAGCTTTGGGTCAACCAGAGTATGTATGTGAATACAGTTCTCAAAAGGTTTGGTATGATTGACTACAAGCAGTTAGTTGTTCCAATCATGCAAGGAATGAAGCTATCTCTTGAAGAATCCCCAAAGTTTGATACTAAGATGGAGGACATGACCAGTTTGCCTAAGCATTGGGAGTTATAAGCCATGTCATGGAAAATATAGGAAGATCACATTGGGATTTTTGTGGAGTGTTCATGTATTTGAAGGGGACTTCAGATTATGCTTTGTGTTACCATGGCAGTTTGGTTGAATCACAAAGAATACTCAACATTCAAGGATATGTTGATTCTGATTGGGTAGGGGACATTAACAAAATGATATCCACCAATGGATACACATTCATGCTTAATGGTGGAGCAATTAGTTCGATGAGCAAGCGACAGGCTGTTGTTGCTCTATCCACGATAGAGGGAGAGTACATGGCAGCAACTCATGCCTGCAAGGAGGCGGTTTGGTTGAGATGTTTGTGTTCAGACATTGGTTTTAATGCAGGGAAGATTACAATTTGTTGTGACAGTCAAAGTACCATTTTTTTGGCAAAGAACCCGACGTTCAATGGCAAGATGAAGCACATTGATGTGTAGTTTCACTTCGTGAGGGACATGGTGGAAGACGAAAGAGTTTGTCTTGAAAAGGTCGACACTTTGAAGAATATTGTAGATGCATTAACAAAGCCTGTGAACACAAACAAGTTTATATGGTGCACATAATCGATGGGCCTTTGGGCCTATCACCATCAATGATTTTTTGAAGTCTTGAGGAAGCTAGAAGTCTTCACCAAGTGGGAGCTTGTTGAGAAAAATTGTGTCTCAACTTCTAGTTTTGAGCCTTAGACGTTATGGACTTGGTGAAAAATGTTTCACTTTTTCCCTTTACCATGGCAGTCTGGCATTGTGCAGGTGGTACTACGGTGCTGGTCTTGCGGTTACCACCGTATCGTGCATGGTAAGTTGACTCGCCACGGTGGCTATGGTGAGACCACTTGCAGTCACCTTGGCAGTTACCGCCTTACCATGGGCGATGGGTCCACACACCATGGTGACCGTGGTGATACTGCCTATGGTCCATTTGGCAGTTATCGCCCTATCGTAGTGTGGCCTAGTAACCCCCATGGTAGTGTGGTATGACCGCTAATAGTTAGCACAGTAGTTACAGCCACACTGTAGGTCAACTCCAATGGGGAAAAGGTAGCACGATGTATACAAGGAGCGAGCTCAGATGGTCATACCACCAGACCACGGATGGGTTAGTTGGCTTCGACGGTAGCATGGGGTATCTCTAGCAGAGCTCGGTGGAGTCGAAGGGTGTGCTCGGACGAGCTCATCGCATTACCTCGGGTCGAATCAGATGGAGCAGTGGTAGTGCTCAAAAGACAAGGTAGAGCTCGGAGGCACATACCTCCATACCATGATGGGTGAAGACAAGCTCCACGATAGCTCGGGGAAGCATGGGTGAGCACGGTACAACTCATCGCTTTACCGCGGATGGGTTGGGTCAGCTCGGCGGTGGAGCGATAGAGACATGGAGAGCTCGGGTGAGCTTAGAACATTTTTTGACTGAGTTGGACTCAAAGTCAAAAGCACACGATGAATGAAAAATGGACATGTGGCAGTTTAACAATAGTTTGATTGGCTAAAGGAAAATGTGGTAAAAGTAGTAATTGCAGGCCGATTTTAGTTGATGACAAGAACCCGATTTAGGTGGTGAAGTTATTGTTGGGTGGCTTGATTCAATTAGTGAAGATCGTTGGTGTACTAGAAGTTTGATGCATGAACCTAAAGCCATGGGATTGGTTGAGAGGGTAAATGCGATGAAGACTTGTAAAGTCAGTATGAGGTTGATGGATATGTATGTATGAGTTCAAGTTCATAAATTTTTAGAAAGAATTCATTGTATACTTTGAATGTGAAGTATTGTAATAGTGAGGGAAGATAATTGAGTACTACTATGAGCTGAACAGTGAGTGAAGACTAAAAATTGTATTTAATTGTTCATTACTATAATACAATTGTCTTTGTTTGGTGTGGTGGGTTTTTTACCTGAAAAGGTTTTCCCACGTAAATACCTATGTCAACTATGAATGCTTATAATCTGTTATCTCTTTTTTGTTGTATGTTTTTCATCTCAAGTAGTTTGTAGGAGCTATAGAACTCATTTTTTCTCTGCTCCTCTATTGTATTATTCTTAAGGGAATGTATTCTGCACTGCTAGGTCATTAGATCCACCCCCGTTTTCCCTTTAGTATATTTGTATGTACATGTATGATTGTATGTCATGTATATGCATGTGTGTATGTATCAATGCATGTATATATGTTTTCCTGTGTGTATGTATGTATATATTTATTTATGTATTCAGAGGGAGGGATAATTTTAAGTGAGAGAGAGAGAGTTGTCTAGGTAGGTTGGGAGGGAGAGTTGGAGGGAAAGACCTAGGAGAGAGGTAGAGAGGTAGTGAGAGAGATTCTTGAGAGAGGGTTGAAGGGAGAGACTAGAGAGAGGGAGTGGGAGAGAAGGGGTTAGAGTGAGAGGGTATTATCTAGGTAGGGTAGGAGGGATAGAGAGAGAGAGAGAAAAAGGCGGTTGGGAGAGATGGAATTCATATCGAGGGAGAGAGAGAGGAGGAGAGAGAGAGAGAGGGATACAAAGAGAGAGTTATATAGGTAGTGTGTATGAGAGGGAGAGACTTGAGAGATAGGTCATGAGAGGGAGTGAGAGAGGGAGGGAGTGGGAGAGAGAGATATTGAGAGAGTGGGATTGTGAGACTGAGATACCTGAGAGAGGGAGAGGGTAAGTGGGAGGGAGTGACTTGAGAGAGAGGGAGAGAGAGATGGGCTCAAGTGAGAGTAACTTATCTAGGTAGGGTGGGAGGGATAGATGGACAGAGGTGGGAGAGAGAGAGAGATAGTTACCAGGGTAAGGTACTAGAGGGAGAGAGGGAATGGGAGAGGGAGAGAATGATGGAGAGGTAGTGGGAGGGATATAGAGAGATAGATAGAGGGAGCAAGAGAAAGTGGTAGGGATTGATTGAGCAAGAGGTACGTAGAAAGAGGGAGAGGGTAGATAGAGACAATTAGAGAGGGTAGGAGAGAGCGAGGGAGAGAGAGGTGATATGTATAGATAAAGAGAAAGGATAGGGGTTGATGGTATAGGGTTGAGGGATTAGTGTGGAGTACCTATAGGGTTGATGGTCTAGGATTTATGGATTAGGGTTGAGGGTAGAGATGATTGGGTTGAGGGTAGAGGGTAGAAGGTTTAAGGGTTTAGGGTTTAACGGTTTAGGGTTTCACGGTTTAGGGTTGAGGCTTGAGCATTGAGGGTAGAGTATTTAGGGTATATGGTTTAAGGATTAGGTCAAGAAGGTCCAATGTATGGGGTAGAGGGTATAGGGGTTGAGGGTTTAGGGTTTAAGGGTTGAGTGATTAATGATCGCGGGTTGACGGTTTAATGTATAGGGTAGAGGGTAGAGGGTTTAAGGGTTTAGGTTTTAAAGGTTGATGGTTTAAGGTTGAGGGTAGAGGATTGAGGGTATAAGGTAGAGGAATTAGAGTTGAGGGTCTAATGTATAGGGTAGAGTGTATAGGAGTTAAGGGATTAGGGTTTAAGAGTTGAGGGTTGACGGTAGAGGGTAGAGGGTTGAGGGTTTAAGGGTTGATGGATTAAGGGTTGAGGGTTGAGGTATTATGGTAGAGATTTTACTTGGGTTTAAGGGTTTAAGGGTTGAGGGTTAAGGGTAGATGGTATTAGGTTGAGGGTAGAGGGTAGAGGGTTTAAAGTTTTAGGGTTTAAGGGTTGAGGGTTGAGAGTTTAGGGTTGAGTGTTTAAGGGATTAACGGTTGATGGTTTAGGGTTGAGGGATTAGGGTAGAGAGGGAGGGATGGAGGGAGGGAGAGATGGTGGGGAGAAGTGAAATGGGCAGAAGGAGAGAAAATGAGAGAGGGACATAGACATATGAGGGTTGAGGATCCAATGTATAGGCTAAAGGGTTAAGAATTGAGGGTATAGCGTTGATGGTTTGGGGTATTGGGTTGACGATATAGGGTTGAGGGATTAGTGTTGAGGGTAGAAGGTAGAAGTTTTAAGTGTTTACAGTTTAAGGGTTTAGGGTTGAGGGTTAAGGGTTGAGAGTAGAGGGTTTAGGGTATAGGTTTGAGGGTATATGGTTGAAGGATTACGATTGAGGGTCTAGTGTATAGGGTAGAGGGTATAGGGGTTGAGAGTTTAGGGTTTAAGGGTTTAGAGATTAAAGGTTGAGGGTTGAGAATTGAGGGTTGAGGGTTTAATCTATAGGGTGGAGGGCAGAGGGTAGAGGTTTTAAGGGTTGAGGGTTGAGGGTTTAAGGTTGAGGGTAGATGGTTAAGGGTATAGGGTTGAGGGTTGAGGGATTAGGGTTGAGGGTCCAATGTATAGTGTAGAGGGTATATGGGTTGAGGGATTAGGGTTTAAGGGTTGAGGGTAGAGGGTAGATGGTTTGAGGGTTGAGGGATTAAGGGTTGAGGGTTGATGGATTAGGGTAGAGAGCTTACTTGGGTTTAATGTTTTAAAGGTTGAGGGATTAGGGTCGAGGGTAGAGGGTATTGGGTTGAGGGTAGAGGGTTGAGGGTTGAGGGTTTCAGGGTTTAGGGTTGAGGGTTTAGGGTTTTAGAATCATGTATGAAGCATATTAGACAATTTTAGTTGAAACACAAGAATTAGGACTACAAAATACATCTCATTTTATTATAAAAAACATATTATTAATATAGTGAGTGTAATAACCATTAATGGTTACCAATCATTATTTTTATTCTTTTATTCTCTCCCTGTTATAAGTAGCACCAATTGACGAACTTATTATTAAAACTGCATTTATTAAAACAAATCAACCAAATGATTATATATCAATATCAATATAGTATACCATCCATTCACATAAATATTTTAATGATATTTACTCAAATTTTGAAATTTATTGAGGCATTGTCCACAAATATTTGAAATTCATGTAGCGTAATTCCTTAATAGTCCAAATTGAAAAAGGGCAGAAATATTTGACAACCTATTGCTTGGAGATAGTGTTAGCTAAGGGGATTTTATAATCTAAGGACTCAAGATAAAATAGGGTACCTCTAAAATAAACTCTCTCAGTCTTTGTCATCTCTAAGTCATTTTTCTGTGGTGTAAAATTTTCACTTGATGGAAAAAGTGTTAATTACAGGTAGTGTAAAGTTGCAAAGTTGTGCAACTCTCGTTATACAACTCGTGTGACAAAATGAACTGTTCCAACTCATTCAGATGGGTGCGTGTATGCTAAGAATTGTTGTATTTTGCACCCAAACATGCTGAATCAATCTTAGCCATGTTCAACCAACTCAATCCCTTAAGGGTCCAAAGTGTAAAATGACAACAATCTTTGACAAGTTATTACTCGAAAACCATTATGCTTAAAAACTCTCCATCTGATCCTATGATATTGTATTGGGCCCCTCTACAATAAGATCTCCTGAATTTGTTATCTTGGATTCATTCTCCTATGTTTTCCAGTATTCAATTGATGTAAAAAGTGTCAAATGCAAGTAGTGTAAAGTTGAAAAGTGGTGCAAATTTCATTCTGCAACTTGTATGACCAAAAAAACTATTCCAACACATCTTGATGGGTACATTTATGCTAGGCATGTGGTCCTCTTTCATACCCAAATATGCCAAATCACTCTGAGCTATGTTGAACTTGCTCAATCCCTTAAGGGTACAAAGAGCGAAATTGTTTCAATATTTTATGGGCTATTACTCAGAAACCATGATTCTTATGAACTCTCTGTCTGAGCCTATGAGATCATGTTGGGATCTATTACAATAACATGTCTCAAATTTTATTATCTTGGAGTCATTTTCCTATGGTTTCTAGTTTTGACATGATGGAAAAAGTGTCAAATGCAAGTAGTGTAAAGTTGCAAAGTGGTGCAACTCATGTGACCAAAAAAAATATTCCAATGCATCTCAATAGGTACGTTTATTCTAGGTATGGTCATCTTTCACACCCAAACATACCGAATTACTCTGAACTATGTTCAACTGACTCGATCCCTTATGATGGCATGTAAAACAATCGAAAAGATAAACATTCACATGACAATTTACAAGTTTGAGTTTTCCAATTGTCATGTAAAAGTTTGAGTTTGAAGTTTAGCAATTGCAAGACATTTTTTAAGTATCCTCCTTTCCCTTAGAAGAATATACAACCAATTGTAAATGCACACAATGGTGGAACTTGGAAACATTTTATTTTTCCTCAATTAACAACTTTGGTTGTGGAACATTTTGTCATTTTAATTTGAAATGATTTGCTATGCTTAAAAATTGGAGTCTAAGAGAAATAAATGATGCTGTCAATTACATTTATTATTTGGTGTGATAAATAAAGTTTTCACCAAAGTCCATTTCTTATTTGTATTCTAAATTATAAATATTTCTCCCAAGTCCATTTCCTATATAGGAAATAATATTGCAAAAAGTTGACATATACATATTTCTTCGTGTTTATATGGTGATGGATCAAGAACATAACAATTAATTTTTTATTGTGAGGATTATGTTGTGAAAATGTTTAAAGACTAGTTATTCAAGATAAATTTTTGTATGATAATGTGTCAAGAAGTTAACTACTCATCATCTACTATGAATATTATGTCTTGCAAGTGTTGTGAAGATTATGTATCCTTTACTTAATTGAGTTGTTCCAATCAAAAGATTAAATATACTAGATTTTTTTTATGAAACATCTCATGGAATACCAATTGAAAAAGTGTTTTTTCTTCTTTAAGATAAAGCATTTGATGGACCTCTTTGAATTAAATTGAATTGAGATATGTAAGAACAAGGGAGAATTAGGAAATAAATTTCTCAAGGATCTTAAATAATCGTTCTTATCAAATTTGCAAAAGCATGATAAGCCCATGGTTGATGTGAGCATGTAAATCTGCACATAGCTTAAACTTAAACCCATATTATTATAGTTAGTTTAAAACCAATAAAATAAACTACTCCAATGAGATACTAAAACATACTTCATAATGTAATCAAAGCAATAAAAAGATCAAGTAAACCAAATGAAAGCATGAAAATAAGCGTAGTGCATACCTATCGCATAGTGGATTGGTGCACCTTTGATATGAAAAGGAGCCCTTTCCCAATACTTGATAAGCTTCAAGATGATGATCAACAAAAGATGCAAGATGAAATCAAAATGAATATAGTGCAAATGCTAAAACCATGGATGAAAATGAAGTAGAAGTGCCATGAATTTATAGGTTGAAGGTTGGACGATTGAAGGATTTGGATGAATGTGGGACAAAAGACCAAACAATGAGAGAATGCCACTTGTCCAGATGTGATTGGAGGAGGAATGAGCAAATTTTGGAGATTGTGCAAGTAAATACAATTAGGTGGGTTTTAAATTTGAAAAAGTGATTTAAATGCATATGGTTGAGAGATTTGGGGGGGAAATTTGTTTGGACAAGAAAGTCAACAAATGGAGTTAATGAGGGAATATTCCTTGGGAATATGCCTTGTGAGGAAAAATAGATATAATTAGATAATGAATTAAAATGAATTTCATGTGCAAGTGGTTGGGTTAGTTAAGGGTTTAGGTTTGAATCAGGTTGCGCCAAAAGCTAGAGAATGGGTGATTATGATTGGAGGTCAATTAGTTCAGATTAATTAACTTGGAGGAATCTAGGGTTTTGGATATTTGATTTAATAATTTTAATTTATTGAATGAAATAAGAAATCTAGGACTTAATTAAATAATTTGATTTATTTAACTAAGTATGATGAATTTTAGTGAATTAATCAAATAAATTGATTTATTTGATTAATATAGAAAATGATGTTAATTGAAGTGAAATTATATGCATGACATTAGTTAGGATTATTTTCATGTCTACATTTTTCCTCTTTTTGAAGCAATGTACCTATTGCATTGATTCATAGAATGATGTTGCCAAGATCGAAATTAATTTTCTTTTTAATTTTTTGGATGCCCCAGTGGAAAGAAGTACATTGGCACATTGCCCCCTCGAGAGACTGAGAGAAAATTTCAATTTGAGCATCGATATCATGACAAAGAGGTTCAATATGGATGTATGGATGCTTAGACTAACAAATCTATATGATAGTGATGATGCAAATGAGATGTTTTTAAGATTCTTAGAATAACAAATCTATATTATCTTAAATGTCTTAATGATTATGCAATGCATGTGAGATGGATGATGCTTTATGGCTATAGGATGGATGCATGTTATTGTGAAAGAGGATAGAAGAATGAGAGAGATCAACCCTTGAATCTAAGAAGATGCATAATTCCAACAAGTCTATGATTCATTGAGACTTTATTAGATATGATGATGAATGATGATGATGTATTGCTTATCCAGGGATGGCAGAGATAAAGAGCATAACTTTCATTATGTTTGATAACACACATAGGTATGATTTATACAGGTATAAAGAACTAAGATGGTGTTGCACCTAGTGTGATGGACTTTGACTCAATGATCAAATAGGAGTACTCTTGTCCACACCTAATATACATAACCTTATTCAGAATGTAGTTTAGATATTCTAAACATCTCAGACCAAAACATAGAAAAGCAAGCCTTCCTATGTGGTCAACAAGACATCTAAAACAACTTCCCTACAAACCAAACAAAGCATGCATTACCAAGCTATATTATAGGAACATCCAACAAGCATAGTAGATAGGAAAATAATGATCGTTTCCCCATTCATTTCTCTCTAAAACTTTTGATTAGGAATCATTGAGAGGTCCTTGGAATGAGCGCAAAATAAGATAAGTCCAAAAAGACCAAGATAAAGTAAATAAACAAGCTAATGTTCTTCATACCACTAGCCAAGACTAAGCTACGGTGAAGCCTAATGTTGATGTCCATTGTAGGAAGGATGCATCGTAGGACATGTTGTGATTAGGTGATGATGAGATTTGACTATATGATAAGTTATTGATAGCAAGAGTTGACCAACTTCTTTACTTTTTGACCTAGACTTGAGACTTTGACGATTGAGATTTTACTTTTAAATCTGCTAGAGTTGCTTCCAATTGTTTTGCCAAAGGGTGAAAGTGACGGTGATTTATTAGGAATGATTATTATTGTGGGTGAAAGCAAGATGATACAAATGCACCATTTTGGGTTTTTTCAAATATTTGGATGTTTTTGGTATTTTGAAATGTTTTGAGGCTATTTTTGGGATTTTGAGATTTTTCTCTTTTTTGGATTTATTGAGATTTTGACCAAGAGACTAAGTTAAAGACCTATCCTAGGGGTCTCAGGAGCTCATAAAAAAATTAGCCTTTCCTATGTTATACATGCAGAGACCACATAGTTGGACTGATGATTTGACCAATTTATAAGATAGAGATATAAGCAAATGATGAATTGCTAGATTATTGTGATAGACACCTAAAGGACTGACCTGGGGTGTCTCGAGGGATGATCAAAGATAAAACTTGCCTATGTTCAAGCTCATAGATGATGTAGTTCAACAAGATGACTCAATTTTTTTTTAACTTTTGGATTTTTGACATATTTTTGGATTTCAATATGATTTGGATGTTTTTGGACTTTTGATTTTCTGATGTTTTTTATTTTTGATGGATATTTTGAATGTTTTCTAATTTTTTGATTGTAAGGAAGATCACAAGAATATACATGAATCTGATCCAATGCAAGTATAGTAACATGCCCCCAACATGATGAGATAGACTACCTCAATAAATGTAGAACAAATTGACCTTAGGAATGTGCCAAGTAGTACTAGGGTGGAACATGATACGAATACAAGATCAAGCTATGGTGCAGACGTAGATGGGTGAATGGAACTATCAATGGAATGTGATGGATGAATGAGTGATGCAGGGTGAATCGTAGAGATCATGATGGATGGAGAGTACTTTATTTACACAAGGTGCTTGTTTTCCAGATTTTCACCATGGTACTTGCCCAAAATGCCACCGAAGTGTTTTTCACTAGAGGATGATTTTTTTTTTTACTGTTTTCATTCCTTTTTCTATTTTTTTTGCATTTTTGGTATTTTTTAATTTTTTTAATTTTTAGTTTTACCCTTAAAAGATCATGCATAATTTTTTTTGAGATGGGAGTTGTTCATGGGCTCCTGCAGAGGTTCACCTTTGGTCATTAATATATGATATGCCCCTGACTTGTAGCATGCGGTGATGGTGAAGGGTCCTAGCCAGTTGGGCTCAAAATTTTCCTTGCTATTTGGATTTGGCACGTTCTTCTGATTCTCCTTTAGAACTAGCTCATTGACTTGGAAGGTTTGCCTCTTGATTTTCTTGTTGTATTTTCACTTAAGTTGGTTCTGATAAACTTGCAAGTGGTTTAGGGCATCCATACATCGATCATCTAGTAACTCTAGCTCATTGATTCATGAGACCCGGTATTCTTCATCTGTAATTAGATTTTGTAGTGATATCCTAAGGGATAAGAGCTTGATATCAATGGGGAGAATGGCTTTTGATCCATAGACCAGAGAGAAGGGGGGGGCACCTATTGGTGTGTAGATGCTTATGCGGTAGGCCCATAAGGTGGGATTTAGCTACAGATGCCAATCACAACCAACATGATTGACTATTTTCTTAAGGATTTTATGAATGGTTTTATTGGTAGCTTCTACTTAGCCATTACCTTCGGGATAATACGAAGTGGAAAAGTGATTTGGATGTTGAATTTTTTGAAAAGGTCATGAAAATATTGATTTTGAAAAGGTGTCCCATTATCTGAGACAATGGCTTGAGGGACACTGTATTGGAAAATGAGGTAGTTTAGGATGAACCTAGATATAGAATTTCTAATTATGTAGGTCATGGGAATGGCTTTGAGCCACTTCGTGAAGTACTCTATGGTGATGATGATGAATTTATGGCCATTGGATGAGGTGGGGTGATTTTACAGATGAGATTGATCCCCCATTGAGAAAAGGGCCAAGTTGTGACAATAGGGTGGAGCTCGTGAGCTAGTGCATGGATGAGGTCCCCATGTTGTTGACACTGCAAACATCTTTTGACAAATTCATGTGCCTCTTCTTCCATTGTGGTCCAATAGTATCCTATCCTTAGTAGTTTCTTAGGAAAATTTATACCGCTCGAGTGTGAACCAAAAATACCATTGTGCACCTCGGTTAAGGCATTTAAGGATTTTTCAGCATTTAGGAAATGTAAAATGGTCCCTTCAATGCTCCTACAGTATAAGGTATCTCCTAGGATGACAAAGCGAGTTGAATTCTTGATGAAGGCTCATTTAAGTTTTAGGGTTATGTCAGCAGAGATGACTCCTATTCTTAAGTAAGTGTAAATATCATGGTACCAGGGATCACCAAGACCAATGAGTTCACACACAAATTTAGAATATGGTACCTCGAATGCTAGTATGAGAAGCTTCTCTACAAAGAATTATTGTTTTGGGATGTTGTCTCAGATCTCCAAGAGTTATCTGATTGTGGCCATAGCATCTACTACCCTATTGTTAGCTCTTGGTATCTTCTCAAAGGTGAAATCAATAAAGGATTCTTTGAGGCTCTCCACCAGTTTCTTGTATGGAGTCAGCTTGTCATCCTTTGTTTGGTATTCACCATTGAATTGGTTGATGATAAGTTGTGAATATCCATAGACCTTGAGTGCCATGATCTTCCATTGTGCAATAATTCTTAATCCTATAATAAGAGCCTCATATTTAGTGATGTGTTTTGTGCAAGAAAAGGACAACTTATAAGATCTGGGTATGCAATCACCTTGTGGTGTTATGAAGAAGATTCCAATGCATAACCCATGCTATGTGTGAGATCCATAAAAGTACATTTTCTAGTGTTCTGCTACGTTTATGTTGAAGATGGATTTGTTGGGGAACTCTGATACCAATAGATTATCAGAATACATCGGTGCTTCTGCCAATTGGTCTGCAATTACTTTCCCTTTAATATCCTTTTGTTCCACATATTCAATGTCATGCACTGTGAGGATCATTACCCATTTAGTCATTCACCCTGTAAGAGTTTCTCTAGAAAAAAAATACTTGAGGAGGTATATCTTGGCAATGAGTTTTCTCTAATGTGCCAACATATAGTGTTTGAA
>CM021102.1:161691386-161825762 GCA_007115665.2 Sequoiadendron giganteum | reverse complement strand
GTGCACCCATTTTATTTAATAGGTTATTTCACTTAATTTAATCTTATTTTTAGCATTGTTACAATACATTATGTGTTTTCAAGAAACATATACTCCTACTTTAGGTTAAGTAGTTAGGTATACATATTATATTTCAGTACTTTACATATTCCATTACAAATTCAATCTCAAGCATTGAATGAATCATAAGATTTCATGTCCCTGGTGATAAAGGAAAACCCTCTTTGTCTTAGGTGAAAACCTTAGAAAGTTGTAGAGGACCCATTCCTTTAGCACCATATAAAGAATTATATTTTTGGTGGTTTTGTGCCAAAAATTAAGTGAAGAGCATTTGTAATTAAAGAGAACACAAAATTCATTCATCTTCAAAGCATACACAAGCCAAAAAATTTGCATCATGTTATGTCATGGCTCTTAGATGTCAATCTGTACCCCGAGGATAAAGGAGATAACCATACAACTACACATGCAACTTGAAATTTTATCAATACAATTATAAAGAAATATGCCAAATATTAAAAAGTGGTCATGGAAGCTCTAGGTGTACACCACAAAGATGAAAAGTGAAGTTGCTTCATGAAAATAACATGAGGGATGTGAACCAGAAGTACCATGATTTGGTAAACAAATCCCAAGTGTGTCTCTACAACTTATAAAGAGTATTACACCACCATGGAAGTATAATCTCACATCCAATATTGAAATCACATCCATAGTATATGAGAGAACCATGTTTTCAAATAACTTGAGATCAAACTCTACACTCTCCAACCTTAGTCTACATGTAGTGGGGAATACACATGTTGATGAAATAAAGAGAAAAGTGATGGAGATGGAGACAGAATATCGATAGTAGCAACATCGAAATTTATATTCACCATTGAAATCCATTCATAATTCTTCCCCATTGGCCAATGTGTAATCAATGCACATAGGCAATTCAAGAATAAAATAAAAATATTATTTCCACAAAGCCTCACAATTGAATCTTTTAAAGAAACTTGCCACCTTGATAAATTTTAGATGCACTTATGAAATAGAGAATGCCACACCCATAACGCATTCAAGGATACAAGAGATATATACACTAAGAAAGAAAAAAGATAATGCACACCTTTTTGAAAGAACAAGCGTTAAATCCCCTTAGCCAAATAATGATAAATACAAAATTTGATTATTATATGAGGCCTTTACTGCATAATTATTTCTACTTATTTTTTATAGAAAATTATATAAGAAAGAGACCTATCAATTTTCATGTTAGCCAAATTATCCACACCATTAGCTTGTCTATAAAAATTCATAAATTTAAAAGACATGAATTTCTGAGGCAAATATTTGGCATGGTTTAACAAGTATTTTAAATGCCAAGAATCTAATGAATTTCTTGATAGAGGACCAATAATAACTTGAGAATTCCATTCTACCACAATATGAGATTTCAAAACTAAGTGTCAATTCTAAACCAAGAATCAAACCATTAAATTCTACAATATTATTAGTACTAATACCCAACATTTTACAATCAATCCAAAAAGTAACACAAGTATGTGCAGGATTATCACAGAAAAAGCAGGCCCTTAACTAGCAAAAAATTCAAAAAAATCAAAATTAGGCAACTTGACATAAAAATTTGAATAAGTTATCTATATTATTTCAAAAATATGTAAGAATAGAATTTGTAGAAATTTTAATGTAGTTTTTAATTACTTGGTTTATTTAAAAAAAAATAAAATCGATTTGGTGAAAATTTGAAATTTCAATACAATAGTACTTAAATTTCATGGAAAAATAAGAAGTAGGTGTCTACCTGACCAACCTAACCACATTAAAATGATAAAAAAAAAAATTATAATATTTTGGAAATAAGTAGATGACTCATGTCCAAATGTGATGCATATTTTTTTGTAATTTTTTTCCAAGTAAATAATTAATTATAATTTTTTTATGACAAATTTTAAAACATATAAAGACTCGTATGTCTGACCACCTTAACTTGGTGAAAAATTCATGAAATTCATTTTTTTATTATTTTATCTTATAGTATACGAAACATAGAATGTGACACATGTTTTGGATTCAAAAAATATGATACTGTTTGAAAGCTATAAATGTTTTTCAATTAGCCTAAAAATCAGGACTTTATTCTTAATTCAGTAGAAAATGAATAATAATTATTTATTAAATTCAAAGTAACACATAATTTATATTGGTGGAAATTTGAGAATCTCCTTTAAAAATCCTTTTCGTTTCATCAATTTTGGGTAAAAACAAAGTCGTCAGCCACATACCCATCATATTGCCACTTTTTGGCCCATCATGATCCTGCACATACCGACACCCTTTAGTTATAGATCTTTAAGGTAATCTATATATGAGTATTATAATCTTTATTGAGGTAATGTAATTTAAATGTTGTACATTGGTGGATCAATGGAATGATGAGTACAAGCTCACTCTTCTTAGGTTTTTACTCCCTTTAGAAGGTTTATTTAAAGGTTTCTTGTATTAAAATTGTGTGAATGTATAATTATTTATTTTAGATGCATATTAGGTAGGATTCTTAATTTTATTTTTGGTTGATCATGGATATGCTCTTTCTTATCTATATTATCTAGTAGAATATTTATCAATTATATTTATATTAAATGTGATGTTGCTACCCTACATTATTTATCACATATGGCTTAATCCATTTGGATTGGTGTTGTAAATGGTTTATGCATAATTATTATTGTAATATATGATTGAGAATAAAAATGAAGAATATGATCATGTTGAACATGTGGCCAAATAAAAGTACATGCATAAGACCTTGGTAGCTTGGCTAATCCTAATAATCCTATGCAGCTAACAAATATGATGCATAAGTTTTTCATCAAGTTATTTGGTTTAGAGATCTTACAAATTTTGTGCAAAGGTCATTTCCCTAACTCTTTGTCTAGTTCATCTATCCTTCCTCTTTCATACATGACCATCCCTTCTCTTATTGTACTAGTATCTCTTAAATTTGTTCCCTAACATGGTCTACCTCCTAATTTTATCCAAAAAATCTTACCTACATCTCAGATACATTTTTTATCATATAAAATTTCATAAGATGAAAAAATTTATGCTATTGATTTGCATAAATAAACAAGATTTTATAAGTGTATATGATCCTCTAATGGTGATTAAAAATCAAGATTTCTTAAGCTTTGGAAATAGTGAGAAGAAACATATGCTACAAGTGAACTAGCAACAATCACATCAAGTAAAACTAACATAGAGAACCTCATATGCCATTCCCAAACAACTATGAAAAAAATAAATCAAAAAGGAAAAAATTCTACATTTTTTCACAAAAACCTACATAATCAATACATTTTAACCTTCAAAACATGGATACAATCTTAAATACTAATTAAAAATCTATAAATACTTCATAAATAAATCATGCTAATACAAAATTGAAAATATTTGAAAGAACCTAATGTTAGGAGAATACATCCACAATTTGTTAGCAACCTAAAAATTCATATAAAGTGATCTAATTTGTA
Organism: Sequoiadendron giganteum; assembly: GCA_007115665.2. NCBI lineage: Eukaryota > Viridiplantae > Streptophyta > Pinopsida > Cupressales > Cupressaceae > Sequoiadendron > Sequoiadendron giganteum. The sequence continues at coordinate 161,822,223 of CM021102.1, read as the reverse complement.
ATTTAGATGACATGTTATTGATTTAAAGACACGAAGTTTTTCAAGTGTACTCAAATATTAAGAAAAGCTAATAAGGACTTCCATATCCCTTCCTAGATGGACCAAAAATGGTCTGCTGAAAATTCATGTTAAATGCTTAAAGTGTTATATTCTTCCATAACCACCTCAAAAATCTAGCGAGCTAAGCCATTGCCAATCTCTGACTAATTTACATACAAATTGGTCAAATTCATACATGACTTGTTGCGGTAAGTAAATTTTTGAGTTCTCGACTTCTCTCTATTCAAAATGCCATTTTCTAACTTTGAACGGCTACCTCATATTCAAAAACTCACACTCTCACATGCATGTGACCTACCATAAATACACCTCATTTCTTTCTTAAATTTAAGATCATTAATCTTTATCTCGCATCATTTCGGATTTCGTCATTACTTCTTCGGTGAGCTGCATATTCTCTTGAGTTATTTATTTGTATCTTTCTCAGGTTTCTTTGGTACAAGGTCATTCTCTAGCAGTGAAGATGGGAAGATCTATTATAAATTGCGGAAGCATTAACCTAGAGTCATTAAATTTACAGCACAAATTAGATGCAAATAAATAATGAAAAAAATAAAGAAGAATAATAGGATAAATTGAAGCACACAGATTTACGTGGTAAAACCTTGACAATTTGCCAAGGAAACATCCACGGGGCAAGTATTGGTAATCTTATTACTCAAGGAAAAACAATTACATCTACAATGTTCACTGCTGTAACAATATTGCTCGTACAATACATCCTATTTTTCCTTCAAGAGAACAAATATTTATAACCTCTTGAAGAAAAAACAATAATCTCTCAACATAGAATAAAACCAGATTTATTCTTTCAAAGAAAATTGAAATCTTGCTTCTGAAAGCAAATAACTGTTCTTTTTCTAAAATAAGAGAAAGATTTTTTTATTGTTTTAACAATCTTGTTTTTATTGTTGTGATTGATTTTCACAATTTTTTTCTTGTTGTCACAATCCAACAATCTCCACCTTGACAACAATTTACCTAATACTTGCCCAAGCCCATGCATCACCCCTTTTGCATACCAAGAGAAGCCACACTCCATTTCAACTTATCTACCAGTACTGGTTTAGTAAACATATCTACACAATTTTTAGGTGTATGAACCTTTTCAAGGGTTACTCCACCTCCATCAATAACTTGTCTTACAAAATGGTACTTAATTTCAATATGCTTGGTCCTTTTGTGATAAGCTGGATTTTTGGCCAAATGGATAGCACTTTGACTATCACAAAATATAATCACTTTGTCCTGCACTTTTCCAAGCTCACCCAAAAGACCTTTCAACCAAATTGCCTCTTTACATGCATGTGACACAGCCATATATTTTGCCTCAATTGTGGATAAAGCAACTGTTTCTTGAAGCTTTGACATCCAACAAATAGCTCCACCTGCAAGAGTAAAGACATAACCTGAAGTGGATCTCCTTTTGTCCAAATCACCTACAAAATCTGAATCAACATAACCACATACTAAATCACTACAACCATTATAGGTGATACAATAACCACTTGTGCCTCTAAGATATCGAAGCACCCATTTCACTGCTGCCCAATGCTCTTTTCCTAGATTTTCCATGTATCTACTGACAACACCAACTGCATGTGAAATATCCGGTCTCATACATAACATCACATACATTAAACTTCCTACTACATTAGCATATGGTACACAAGACATATAATCCTTTTCTTCATTATTACTAGGACATAAACTTGAAGAAAGCTTAAAATGGGAAGCTAAAGGGATATTTACTGGTTTCACATTTTGCATACCAAATCTTATGAGGATTTTCTCCACATATTTCTTTTGTGATAACCAAAGCTTGCCATGTTCCCTGTCTCTATGTATTTCAATGCCCAAAATTTGTTTTGTTGCTCCTAGATGCTTCATATCAAATGTCCTAGCCAACTGAGCCTTCAACTTATTAATTTCAACCATGCTTTTGCTTGTTACAAGCATATCATCAACATATAACACCAAGATAATGAATAAACCATTTTCCAAACTTTTAAAGTAAACACAATGGTCATACTCACTTCTTGTGAAGTTTTGGCTCACCATGAAGGAATCAAACTTCTTGTACCATTGCCTGGGTGACTGCTTCAGGCCATACAATGACTTCTTGAGTTTGCAAACAAATTTCTTGTTGCGATCTTGAACAAACCCTTCTGGTTGTTCCATATATATCTCCTCATCCAAATCTCCATGTAAAAATGTTGTTTTAACATCTAGTTGTTCCAACTCAAGATCAAGTAATGCAACTAATGCTAAAACAACCCAATAGAAACAAGCTTAACAACTGGTGAAAAAATTTCATGAAAGTCAATACCTTCCTTTTGAGAATATCCTTTTGCTACCAGTCTTGCCTTGTACCTTTCAATTTTATCATCAATACCCTTCTTCAGTTTGTAGACCCATTTGCAACCAACAACTTTCCTACCCTTTGGAAGTTCTACCAAGTCCCATGTTTTATTCTTCTCCAAGGAAATGATTTCTTCTTTCATTGCTATTTTCCATTTAGCATTGTCAGTGTCATCCATTGCTTCCTGATAACAACTTGGTTCCCCATCATTAGAAATCAAAGCAACTGGTGAAACAAAATCATCATACCTTTTAGAAGGATTTCTGACTCATGTAGATCTCCTTAGAGATGGTTGTGGTATTTCCACATTTTCCTGTATATTTCCTGCATTCACATCCACATCTTCATCTTCAGAAGCTTCTTCTTGCTCCCTATCTTTTGTAGATGGTTGAGTTTCCAACTGAACTTGTTGATATTGAGGTACTTGTTCCTACTCCAAATCAACTTCTACAATGTCTAATTTTATTAGAGAAGATTCATCAAACACTACATCTCTGCTAATGATGATTTTTTTGGGTAGTAGGATCCCACAATCTATATCCCTTAATTCCATCACCATAACCAACAAAAATGTATTTCTTAGATTTGGGGTCTAATTTAGAATGCTGATCCTTTGAAATAAGAGCATATGCATCACAACCAAAAATTTTCAGATTTGAATAATTACATGAATGACCTATCCATACCTCTTCAGGAATCTTACAATCTATTACAACTGATGGTGATCGATTTATCAAATAGCATGTTGTATTAATTGCTTCTACCCACAAGTCTTGCCCCAACTTGGCATTACTGAGCATACTCCTTGCTCTCTCTAGAAGAGTCCTATTCATGCGTTCAACAACACCGTTTTGTTGAGAATTGTAAACTGTGGTTTTATGTCTTTTGATCCCAACTTCCTTACAATAATTTTCAAACTCCAATGATGTGAACTCGCCTCCATTATCTGTTCTTAAACATTTGATTGATCTATTAGTAATCTTTTCAACCAAAGCTCTAAACTGCTTAAATATACCAAACACATCAGCTTTACTCTTAAGAATATAGACCCACACCTTTCTAGAGTAATCATCTATAAATGTCAAAAAACATGAGGCTCCTCCAAAGCAAACTGTAGGAGATGGTCCCCAAACATCTGAATGAATATAGTCTAGAACACCCTTACTTGTATGACTACCTGATTTAAACTTCTGTCTACACTGCTTTCCAAAGACACAATGCTTGCAAAAATTCAAATTCAAAGACTTTAAATTTGGAAGTAACTTACGGTTCACCAGTACCTTTAGCCCTTTCTCACTCATATGACCCAATCGTTGATGCCATAAATGAGTAGAATCATCTGTTTCCTTAGATACCACTGCAACTTCATTTATCTCAGTATTCCCATTTAGCCTATAAAGGTTTCCAACTTTTGTAGCTTTCATGACCATCAAAATTGCTTTGGATACTTTCAACACTCCACCTTGACCAGAAAATTTATAACCACCAGAATCTAAAACTCCTAAAGAAATTAAATTCCTTTTAAGTTCTGGTACATGTCTTACCTCTGTTAATGTTTTTACAACACCATCAAACATTTTAATCTTAATGCTCCCAATCCCAATAGTCTTACATGAAACATTGTTTCCCACAAGAACAACACTGCCATCAATAGCTTGGTAAGTAGAAAACCAATTCCTATGTGGACACATATGATTTGAAGCACCATAATCTAATAACTAATCCTCATCAGGTTGTGAAAAACCACAAACAGATAATACCTCATCTACCATACCTGAACTTGACTCAGCTGGATTTGCTTCCTTTTGGGAGTCATTGTTCTCTTCTTTCCTCTTCCAGCAATCTTTCTTGAGATGCCCAGATTTATTGCAAAACCAACATTTTCTCTTACCCTTTTTGCCTTTTGACTTAGATCTGGATGTTCCTCTCGAAATCTCCCCTTTTCCTATGGATCGACCTCTTGCCACCATTGCTTCCGACGTGGAGGTTTCTATATTAGACTTCCTGCGCACCTCTTCATACAACAAAGCTCCCACAACAGAATCAAATTCAAGGGTGTCAGTTGTGCTAAAGCTAATAGAAGTGACTAAGTGATTCCAGGAATCGGGCAATGAACACAAAAGAGTAATTGTCTTGTCTTCATCTTTGATTTTTACACCCATACTAGATAATTGACAAATAAGAGTATTGAAAACATTTAAATGATCAGCAATTTTTATACCTTCCTTCATTCGCAAACTATACAATTGCCTCTTCAAGTAGATCCGGTTTGTCAAGGATTTTGTCATATAAAGACTCTCCATTTTGCTCCATAAGCTTGCAACCGTACTTTCTCCAACAATATTAAAAAAAACCTCATCTGCCAAACACAAACGAATTGTGCTAAGAGCTCTCATATCCAAATCTTCCCAATCCTCATTAGACATATCTGCAAGTTTCTTTGATTTTTCTACCAATTCCTTGTGCAAACCTTGCTGCACTAACAAATCACGCATTTTGAGTTTCCAAAGCTCAAAATTATTCTTTCCATTAAATTTCTCCACCTCAAATATTGTATTTGAAACCTTTGCCATTTGATGCTACAGAATCAACACCAAATTCTAACACAGTTGCTACAAAAAAAAATATCTCTGATACCAATTGTTATAAATTGCAGAAGCATTAACCTAGAGTCATTAAATTTATAGCACAAATTAGATGCAAATAAATAATTAGAAAAATAAAAAAGAATAACAAGATAAATTGAAGCTCATAGATTTACGTGGAAAAACCTTGACAATTTGCCAAGGAAACATCCACGGAGCAAGTATTGGTAATCCTATTGCTCAAGGAAAAACAATTACATCTACAATCTTCATGGCTGCAACAATATTGTTCGTACAATACACCCTATTTTTTTCTTCAAGAGAAAAAATATTTATAACCTCTTGAAGAAAAACAATAATCTCTCAACATAGAATAAAACCAGATTTATTCTTTCAAAGAAAATTGAAATCTTCCTTCCGAAAGCAAATAACTGTTCTTTTTCTAAAATAAGAGAAAGGTTGTTTTATTGTTTTAACAGTCTTGTTTTTATTGTTGTGATTGATTTTCACAATCTTTTTCTTGTTGTCACAATCCAACAAGATCAATGCTTACCAAAATCATAACAGTACTACTTCTTTTCATTGTTATATTTTCGATCCGTGTCTCTGCTCAATATAATCTCAAGGAAGTTTCAAATACAGGAACAGATATTAACAACAAGGGGGCAAGAAATAATCTGGTTCAAATTGTGCAGCAATTAGCGTCATGTCCTAACTATGAAAGCAATATTCCAGATCCTAAATGCTGCACGAAATAAGACAAGTTGCAGATTTGCTTATGAACAGGGCAACAACAATACCTATTCTATCCTAGCGTTCTCTGCTATTTATGACAGCTCGATTTTTATTAACCTATGTGATTTATAGTAGTACTCTATTCATTATTTCGTATGAAAAAGAAATATACTGCGAGTTAATTATTTAGTTGTGAGTTTTGATCATTTATGTTATTACTGAGGTACTTGCATGATAGTACTTATTATTTTGGTTGTGTTTTCATTAAATTTCACTGTAAAACAGATAATACAAATGGGAATGAACATCAAATTCATTTTATTTTTTATAAAAACATAAATTTAGGAGCCAAAAGGGATTTTGTACCCTTAGGATATGAAGTTGAAGTCTATTGTGTAGGATTATAAATAATTTTTATTTAAGCCATTAAAAATATGTATGCATGATAATGTAGAACAAATAATACAAAATAAATTGTGAACATATTATGGTTTACATTATTTTTTTATAAAATGGAGTTGATATGTATAGGAATTATAGCACATACATGTGATGACTTGGACTGAATCCAAACCACAACTTATGCACATTGTAGTGTGTATACATTATGCCACACACACATTTTACATAACACATATATGTTGTCTATTAAATAACCTTCTAGATACTAGATTATCTCCCATCTTAGGGAACTTAAGCCCCCTCTTTTGTTGAATTGAGAGTCAACAATAAATAGGTTAAAAATGTTCATTTTTTTTATCATAGATGTTAACATTATGCTCAAATAAATTGGGGAAGATTTTGTCAAACCAATATTATATGATACCCCCTTGGTTGATGGAGCTTCTAGAAATACTATAGATACATGAGGAAATATAAGAGTGAACCTACTAGAAATTAAAATAAACTAAGATTTTGAATAAAATGACATAAAAATATTATCTGATGTTTTTCATAGTTTACTCAATTTACAATGGTTATGGATTAAAATGGAATATATAATTATTAAAATGAAAAAAAAAAAATTATTGATAATATTAAATAGTAAATATATCACTATATGAAAATATGGAAGAATCATATCAAGGAGACATCGAAGGAAAGGGATATAAACTAAGATGAAGGTCTATAGGATTTGGATGATACCAAAGACACATATAGACATAGAACCAAATGTAGAAGTATAAATATTATTGGAGACTGGTATCTCACCCACAAATAGTGAGTTTGTAGAATCATGGGAATTGAATGAGCCAAACAAAAGATAATAAAAAATTTAGGTACACGAAGTGTATACAACATGAGGAAGATCAAAATTTTGGTAGTAGAATATATTGGAGACTAAGAAAACACATTAAAAAATCATATATATTACTATTACCATAGCTTTGTCATTGATGTCAATGGGGGAGAGAAAGAAGTGAAAAATTTCTCATCAATCTAAGGGGGAGCTATGTTTTGGAATTTTGACTTTGGCAACATACTCATATTGATCTTGACACTTAGTCATTTTTCACTAAGTGTTGCTATCAATGCGAAAAAGGGAGATTGTTGGCATATGGCTTCTAGTGTTTTCATTGATGGAAACCTAAAGTCATACATCTAGTCTACAGTCTAGTATTGGCTCATATCGGCAGAACAAAATGAAGAACAGGGCATCCAGTTAAAGGAAAAGATGTCGATTTGAATACCTTACCGGACTATTATTTTGAGTTGTGGATCTCAGAGGAATGTTTTTTGATGTTTGTATTACCTTATTCAAGAAGTATAGTGATGTGAATTCATTGGTGTACGATCTAGGAGATCTGATGCATTGATCTTTTGGGTTATCTATGTTAGAAGGTTGACTTGTCAAATATAGTAGTTGCAAATATCTAAGAAGTAATTGGTTAAATGTTTTTGTGTTAGAATATATTTATTTGGGTCCTCTCTAAGTCTTAACCGACTTTGGAGGATACACATAAAGAATTAGTGGTGGATTTAGCTGACAGTTGAAAAGTATTTTATGTTTTATATAAGCTGACATATGAATGATCAAATCTTTGAGTGGATATATATGAGATCAGTAGTATCATTTTATATATGCGAAGTATATGAGTGAGTAGTTGATCCGGTGGACATTTTTCAGTGAAAATTGAAGTGTTCCATTTCTCTCCAAAATCAGCACCATCAGAAAGAGGTCGACGTCCTGGTTCCAACGCAACTCGAACGGAGCGAAAAGGAGTCCGTTTGCACGAGTTATAGCCAGTCAAACCTTTGGTCAAACTGGAATCAGAGGGCGTCCAGGAAGCGAAAAAAATGGTGTCATCAAAATTTGTCGAAATTGGCATCATCGCGAAGAGCTCATCGCAAGCTTTCCAACGCAACTCGTTTCGTCAAAATCCGACATCGGAGGCTCAAGATACAGCTAGTCAAAGTTCGGTTGACTTGAAGGTACTGATGATGACGTCATCATGCTGACGTGTCAGTCAGTACAGTACGGAAGCCAAATGGACGAATTCGGACCAAACACATGGCAGATGAGTCAGATTGTACGGACCAATGGGAGTGCGACACGTGGCATCCGTACGACACGTCATCGGACAGGTGGCAGTCCAGTCAGCACACGTCATCGGCTTTGTCAGCGTACGAACTTGCCTTGTCAGCGGACACATCTGCAGATTCTGGCGAATCACGTTTTGACACGTGTCAGGTCGTTGGCATTCGGGTTTGTTAAAAAGTTGTAAAAATGGCGGACGGGCTCGAACCCGTGATCTCCGCGCGGACAACCAACCCCACAACCGTTGCATCAAACTTAACCGTCAGTTATATATATGGCGCGGTTTCTTTTTATTGCTTACTGAATTTGTTATTTGTTAAAAAATGTGGCCGGCGGGGGTGGAACCGCCGACCACAGTTGTAACAAAACACTTATTCACCGGTAGACCACCAACGACTCCTGAAATAGTATAGGAGTTAGTTTATTTTGTTAATGTTTTGTTGGCCGAGCCTTAACCAAAAGGCATTTTAAGCCATAAACATTTAAAACCACCTCTAACAAACTAAACCAGAAGCTAAATGGAGCCATCAGAGGACTTGTACGAGCTGTTAGAGGGGGTTAGGCATTAATTTTGATGGTTAAGCCTAATTAGGCTAATTTTATGTATAAAAGGGGGTGTGAGGTGAGAGTTGATAGAAGTTTCTTTCAGGTGATGAAGTCTTGACGTTGAGGCAACACGGAAGAGAGAGGTCTTGTTGAAGAATTTTCAAGCCATTGTTGAATATCGGAGCCCTGTTATACTGCCGAACTGATGGTCTTGGTGCATCATTTGTATTTGATTTTTGGAGTTAATCGGATCGGTCTCTCTATTGGAGTGGACCCGGAGACGTAGTCACGTTGTGACGAACTCCGTTATCAACTGTTTGCACTTCTCTTCTTCTCTCTCTCATCTTCTATCAGTTTTGTTAATTTCTGTTATGATCACCTTGATATTACTTTCATTCTGTTATTTCCTTAAGTTAATTTCGATTTAATTAACTTGAAATAATCATTGTAAAAGCATTGTAAAAGTTTAAACATTTAAACTGCAATCTAGTCTAGATCCGTATACAGATCAAGTGGTATCAGAGCTCAGTTGACTATTATTGCAGTTATTTGTTTTCTTGAATGCTAACGAGATCCAGGATTCAGAAGGGCGAAGGCAAGCTTGAAGAATTTGATCCTGAGATCGGGAAGCGTAGATCATTTCCAAAGATGTCAGTTTCTGGAATGGAGGTTCCTGAAGAAATCAGTGAGCAGGAATTTCGAAGAGCATTCCTCGAGATGAAGGCTAAGGTGGATATTCTTTTTCAGGAGAGACAAGAACGGAAGGAACGTGAAGAAGGTTCGTCGAAGCAAGAAGATCGCAAAGACATGAAAGGGAAACATCATGAAGATGGTGGCAAGAAACCAAATCATCCCTTTTCTTCTTCTCCTCCCTCTTCTCCTTCTCCTTCTTCTCCATCTTCTCCTCATTCTATTTCTTCTAATCCTTTCAAGAGTGGGTATAAGCCTAAAATTAAATTGGATGTAAAATTTGAACTACCTAAGTATTGTGGTGAATTAGATGCTGAAAAACTAGATGATTGGATTCAGCAAGTAGAAGTTTATTGTAGAGTTCAAAACCTCTTTGATGATGTTGATAGGATCCAATTAGCTACTCTTCGTTTAGGAGGTACAACTTTAACCTGGTGGGAGAGTAAGTCTAAGGCAGAAGTTTCACAACATGGTAGAGTCAATTTAACTTGGGCAGAATTTATTAATGCTCTTAAAAAGCAATTCTATCCCTTAGGACATATGCAACAGTTAATGATGGACTGGCAAATGTTTAGGCAAGGGAAAGGTCAAACTGTCCAAGAGTACACCCATGAATTTAGGAAAAGGGCTATTGCTTTGAATGTTCCTTTGTACACCCAGGACACCTTGTTGAAATACATAGGAGGTCTACATTCCTACCTTAGACATTCCATTTTGGTATTGAACCCTTGTAATTTGGATGAAGTGTCTGTTCAAGCTACACACTTAGAGTCAAGGGGTAAAGGATCTTTTATTGATAAGTTTGATAATGATGTAAAGAAATCTTCTAAGAATGCAGAGACAGGGAAAGGAAAGAAGACAGCTACAGTTAAGAAGGATGATAAACTTTCTTGCTCTCATTGTGACAAGAAAGGTCATGATGAAGATCATTGTTGGAAGTTGCATCCTGAATTGAAGCCTAAGTGGGCTCAAAGACAAAATCAGAAACAAAAGGGTAAGGAGAAATCCACAAATGTTGTTATGGATCTTGGTTCCGATTCAGATGATGAAACTAAGATAACAGCTATGGGTATGAAAGGTAAAGCTCCTACTTTCAGTGTTTCCTTTGATAGTTGTGCTTCTACTTCTACAGTTAATGATTTCTCTGAAGATGTGAAAAGGAATGAGCTTTTTCATTTAAGGGTTGTTGCTAAGAACAGTAAAATTGATGCACTCATAGATAGTGGTTCTCAAGTTAATCTGATTTCAGAAAGTGTTGTAAAGAACTTGGGATTAAAAACTACATTGCATAAGAAACCTTATCCACTAGGTTGGATTTGTGAAAATGATAAGCTGCAAGTAACAAAACAATGCACCTTAAGGTTCACAATCACTAGTAAATTTGTGGATGAAGTACAGTTTGATGTAGTTCCATTGGATATCTGTGGGATAGTGCTTGGTAGCCCTTATCTTTATGACAGAAAAGCAATCTTCTATAGGGAACAAAATCATTATCACTTGTTTAAAGATGGCATTCAGTATATTGTACATTCTCACAGGATTAAGACTGATCGTTCTTTTGCAAACACAGGGCAGTTAAAGAGGGTAATTAATGCAAGTAAAGAGTTAACTCTTATGTCTGTCAGTACAGGTGGTTCTAAACTTGAACTTGGAGTAGCTAACCAGGGTCAGATGTTGCAGGATGCACTTGCAGTACAGCATGAGAAAAAGATGATTGAAAGCATTGATGGATCCTTGGGTAAAAATGTTCCTGTTGTAAAGGATCGAATTGTTGTTAACTTATTCTCTTTCATTTCTGCATTGTTGTTCAGCTTGATGCTAGTCAATTTTTGTTGGTTAGTGGCTACGGCAATTGATGTAGATGCTTATGGAAGTGATAAAGTTATGTTTATGTTCAACAATATTGTTGCAGTCTTGATTATGCTTGTGAGTCAGGTATTCAGATGTATAGAAGATACAGGACAAGTGGGGAGGCCAAGTCCTCACTTAATGTCAGATTAAATGCCACTTTTGGAGGTCCAAAAGGTCTTTAGTGGGGAGGCCTGATCCGGTGGACATTTTTCAGTGAAAATTGAAGTGTTCCATTTCTCTCCAAAATCAGCACCATCAGAAAGAGGTCGATGTCCTGGTTCCAACGCAACTCGAACGGAGCGAAAAGGAGTCCGTTTGCACGAGTTATAGCCAGTCAAACCTTTGGTCAAACTGGAATCAGAGGGCGTCCAAGAAGCGGAAAAAATGGTGTCATCAAAATTTGTCGAAATTGGCATCATCGCGAAGAGCTCATCGCAAGCTTTCCAACGCAACTCGTTTCGTCAAAATCCGACATCGGAGGCTCAAGATACAGCTAGTCAAAGTTCGGTTGACTTGAAGGTACTGATGATGACGTCATCATGCTGACGTGTCAGTCAGTACAGTACGGAAGCCAAATGGACGAATTCGGACCAAACACATGGCAGATGAGTCAAATTGTACGGACCAATGGGAGTGCGACACGTGGCATCCGTACGACACGTCATCGGACAGGTGGCAGTCCAGTCAGCACACGTCATCGGCTTTGTCAGCGTACGAACTTGCCTTGTCAGCGGACACATCTGCAGATTCTGGCGAATCACGTTTTGACACGTGTCAGGTCGTTGGCATTCGGGTTTGTTAAAAAGTTGTAAAAATGGCGGACGGGCTCGAACCCGTGATCTCCGCACGGGCAACCAACCCCACAACCGTTGCATCAAACTTAACCGTCAGTTATATATTTGGCGCGGTTTCTTTTTATTGCTTACTGAATTTGTTATTTGTTAAAAAATGTGGCCGACGGGGGTGGAACCGCCGACCACAGTTGTAACAAAACACTTATTCACCGGTAGACCACCAACGACTCCTGAAATAGTATAGGAGTTAGTTTTATTTTGTTAATGTTTTGTTGGCCGAGCCTTAACCAAAAGGCATTTTAAGCCATAAACATTTAAAACCACCTCTAACAAACTAAACTAGAAGCTAAATGGAGCCATCAGAGGACTTGTACGAGCTGTTAGAGGGGGTTAGGCATTAATTTTGATGGTTAAGCCTAATTAGGCTAATTTTATGTATAAAAGGGGGTGTGAGGTGAGAGTTGATAGAAGTTTCTTTCAGGTGATGAAGTCTTGACTTGAGGCAACACGGAAGAGAGAGGTCTTGTTGAAGAATTTTCAAGCCATTGTTGAATATCGGAGCCCTGTTATGCTGCCGAACTGATGGTCTTGGTGCATCATTTGTATTTGATTTTTGGAGTTAATCGGATCGGTCTCTCTATTGGAGTGGACCCGGAGACGTAGTCACGTTGTGACGAACTCCGTTATCAACTGTTTGCACTTCTCTTCTTCTCTCTCTCATCTTCTATCAGTTTTGTTAATTTCTGTTATGATCACCTTGATATTACTTTCATTCTGTTATTTCCTTAAGTTAATTTCGATTTAATTAACTTGAAATAATCATTGTAAAAGCATTGTAAAAGTTAAGCATTTAAATCTGCACCAATCTAGTGCAGATCCTATCTGATCGAGGTGCAAAATTTAGCACGATAGTGGTCTAAATTCATCTATGCATGGATTTGTGATGCGAATTGTAGAGATGAGTAGAGCGGAGCAAAGCAAAGAGTAGAATGAGATAGAAGGTCCAAAATCTGATCCATGAGCCTAACCATAACTATAACTTGGCATAAGTAGATGCTACTACTTCAGTTCAACTCTTCAGATCGTTTTAATCTAAACTTTTGTAAGGCAGTGAACCTTTATATTGAGCGATGAGGTCTAGGCAATGTGCCTGAATGCAAGTGCATTCTTTTTTGTAAAAACTTATATTTGAGTACTCAAATTATGGATTAACCTCCACCGTGGTTTTTCCCTAATAGGGTTTCCACATAAAAACCCTTGTGTTATGGTGTTGTGGATGATTACTTTGTATTTTCGTATCTTCCTTTGGTTTAATGTTGAAATGGTTCAATTATCAGATTAATAAAGTTCATATTTGTAGAACATTGATCCCCCCCCCTCTCAATGTTCCCTTGAGTCCAACACCTAGCATATTTAGAGTAGAATCTTTCATATTAAATTACTTATCTATTCAAAGACATAGATCAAACTATAATGTCTTGTTTCTCTCAATTTGTAGGTTCTTATCCTTTGAAATTAGTGTCAAAACTTTGTCAATTACTCATAAAATCTAGTTTCCTTTATTTGTTGACTTGTAGGATTGTAACGCTTGGATGAGAATTTAGGTCTTCAATCCTCCTCCAATTTACTTCAAATATGTAACTTGCACACAGGAAAGAGGGGAAAGGGTTGTTTCCTATAAGGGCTTGCCTAAGTCAAACCCCATTTTGATATTTATACCTCCACAATAATCATGATGATATAAAACAAGAGGTTACTCTCAATTAGGTAGAGGCTAAATGAAAAATAAACGATAAATTGACGATTGTTGCAACTCACCACTCAAATTTTCATTCCTTGATGGACTAAATCCATTGTGCTCATCACCTTTAAGGAGAAATTCAAACTTTATTTGAAGTCTTGTAACTATCCGTAATCACAAAAAAAATGTGAAACTTGAACAAACTCACATAAAATTATGATGCATTGGCAACATGATTCTTGACTGAAAATAATGTTGGTATAATTCTACTCTTGATTTCTCTCAATTTCCTTATGATTGATCTCAAAGTTTCTAGCTTGTTGTTAGGATTGCTTAAGGTTAAAATGGTAAAAATGACTTGTATTTATATTCAGTTTTTTTCCAAAAATAAAATACCGATAGCCGACAAATGACTTTATATTATCAAATATTAAAATTCTAACACTGGCATATTTTAAATTTAGCCAAAATAGTATAAACATGGGTGTTGCATGCGATATCCAAAGCCTATCATTTTGATTCCTTATCTACCAATAAATGATTATTAAATCTTTATTTCTACTTCCACTTTTGATTTTTTGAATTTTATTATAAAATAAGAAAATTAAATGGATAATTAGGTCCAAGCATATGAGGGGGAGCCAAATCTAGTGTGAAAAATTTCTCAAGGGTGACAATGTACAACACTTCAAGACCTTTGATGAATTAGAATTATCTAAAGATAGGTATGATGCATAGGAATCGATGTGATGTAAGAACATCTTCTGATGGCTCATGATTCTATGATCATTTCCAAGCATTTATATGATTTCCATCTTCTCAATTTGTAGGTAATCGCTCTATAGTGTATCTGCATGACAACCTAGACCACTTATCTCCCTCCATTTAATTTATTTTTAAGAATATATCATTCTAACTTGCATGATATTTATCACTCTATTAAAATTTCAATATTATTAGCATTCTAAACACAAACCTTACCCAAAATATCTAGTATTTGTAAAGTGTTAATAAAGATTATACCCTTCATTGCATTCTTGAAGATTTTATGAAGTTATAGAGGTGATTTAGATTTAATTATTTTATCTAAATTCTCTTATCTTTCAATTTATCATTTTAAAATAATAATTGTTATCTTTTGACACCTAGAATGCCATCTGATTATTATTAAAAATCTTATTTGATACCCTTTACATAAGTGACCATACACAACCTCAAATCATTGTTACCATGAAGCAGCTTAGATAGCCTACCATATTTTCCACGACATGGCCTACACAATTTACGATAAATTCCAATGCGGAACATAGGAACACAATAATCAAATGGGAAATAAACATATTAGTACCCAAGATAGTCATCATGTCTATGGTGGCTCATAGTTGATCTCCCAAAAAATAGATAGTGTCATCTAATCCATTTTTAATAGATAATAGTAGGTCATTGATCAAATAGAAAATATATACGGTACCATGACATAGAGCTTGAACATATTAAAATCTTATTGCTATTGAAGGATTTACGGCTTCTACTAAAGCATACAGCTATAAATATTTTCTTAAGGGGAGGAAACATCATAGCTTGGAAAAGGGATTCAATGGGGCCCATTCAATAATCTTGAATCAGTTATTACTGTAAGAGCACCAAAATACTAAAGGAAATTTAAAATAAGACAATGTTTGCATATGATTGTCTTCGAATTCTATCAAGCCGCCTTCATGATTTAAGTGATCTTGGCCTTATTAACAATTAATGTCGTAGGTTAAATATGTGTATTAAATAGATTATTAAAGCCTTAGAAAGATGGAATTTGGAATGTGCTGCTTTATCATTATATTTTTCTATTTTTTCTTACTTCTCTGTTTTAACATTACTAAAACCTATGTATTATGTAAAAAAAGGTTGTTAAGTCTTAATACAATATTTTACAATATGCGTTATCACACATATAGAGTGTATTAAAGCTTGGATAATATCTGAACCATAATGCATATGGTGTACACCGTAGAAGGTGTATATGTTTTACAAATCGAACTTACAAACTCATTACTTTACAAACCAGATTTTATAATTCTTCTATTCTATAATTTATGAAAACATTGTTATAGCATGTCTGTTGAAATGTTTAGTGTGCCATTCATGAATCACATTTAAGATTTGCTTAAACTGAACATGCATGTTCTTGATTACTCAGAAAACAAATTAAATAATCACAATCCAGATAGATGAAAGTGATCTGGCTTACGAAATGTTCCGAGTGATTACTGGAAGGAAAATAATATACTTCTCCGTCACCCAGGATAAGAAAAAAATGAAACTATGTAAAAGTGTCATAAGTTTCCATGACGGAAAATCTTAATTTGGTTGATGGATTCACACTAACTCCATGTAGCCTTGTTTTATCTTTTGCAACAGTTAGGATCTGGAATGTTGCTAGCACAGTTAGTACATGATGCTAACCGCTCCACAATTTCAAGCAGATTATCAATTGATAATTTGTTGTTCATGCCTACATTTGTGTTCACTTTCTCCTTCAAGATAGATCGAGCAGACACAGCGAGTGGAAACATAAGGTTGAGCACAAGCAGCACTACCATAATATTCAGAAGCATTGATCTCGCCATTCTAAATTCCAAGATGAATCTAATGTAAAGAAACCTGTTCAGTTTACGAATAAAGGAAGAAAAGCTGGAAGTTTTACATCCAAAGCATTTGCAAATAGAGAAGTGTCTTCATCTTTCTCTATAGGAGCAACATTGCTTGATTTTACAAAGGCACGGTTACATTGAATAGGACATGCATCTAGCTTGTACAGAGTGCCAGTACAAACACCCTTAGCTAGCACCATTGCACCTCTATCCATTTTACATATGTTACTAGAGAAAGAAACTTCTACTCTAGCATCATTTAACTTACTGACAAAAAGAAGATTTTGAGCCATACCTATAATGTGCATTACACCATCAATCCCTTTGACTATTCCATCAGGAAACTGAATTCTGACTCTTCCTCTGCCAACTATCTCCAATGTTGAATCACTTTCCAAGTACACCTTTCCACCATCACACTTCTCATATTTAGAGAACCATTCTCTATTGGATGTCATGTCAAAGGATGCACCTGAGTCAACTAGCCAAACACCATCTGATGCCTAAGTTCTCAAGGTTGTTGTAATGAAGGTATCTACATCACTTTGAGAAGATTCATTTTCTGAAGCATTCTTCTTCTTCTTCTTCTCCCTACAATTCTTCTAGATATGACCAGGTTTCCCACAGTTCCAGCATCTCACCTTGAAATTTTTACTAGTAGAGTTTGATCTCCCTATAGATTTGGATTTTTCCTTCTTGTCCTTCTTCTTGCCTTTCTCCTTTGGTCTACCTCGAACAAAAAGAGCCTCTTTGGCCATCTCAGAAGACTTCCTTCACATTTATTCAGACATTAGCAAAGCAACCACATCATCCATCTTGAATGCAATGGTTGTGCTTCCAATAGTCATCACCAGATGATCCCAACTATCAAGTAATGAACACAATAGGAACATGCAACGATCCTCCTCCTCAGTCATTGCACCTATAGACGCCGACTGAGTAACACTTGTGTCAAATGAGTTCAGATGGCCTTCAATAGATGCACCTACTTCCATATTCGAGGAGTACAACTTCTTCCTTAAGAATAACTTATTTACCAAAGACTTTCCCTGATAAATATCACCAAGCTTCTTCCACAATGAAGCTACAAACTACTCCTCATGGACATTCAGGTGTATACAATCGGCTAGACTCAGTCTTATCAGACCTCTTTCTTTTCTATAAGAAAAATTCCAAGCCTCTTGCATCGCACTTGGTCGCTTAGTTCCAGACATTGATAAGCAGAAGTCTCTATCCACTAGCAATTCTTCCATTTTAAGTTTCCATGACTCAAAGTTGTTTCCATTAAAATTTTCAATATCTACTCTACCCGATGTATTTGCCATCTCCAATAGAAACAAGTTTTAACAATGCAAGATTCCCACTAAAACAGTATTAGCACAAAAAACTGAGATTTCTCTCAAGGATAACACAATTGGCTAGGCTCTGATACCACTTGAAGGGAAAATGGGGGTGGATCTAATGACCCAACAGTGCGGAATACATTCCCTTAACACTAATACAACACAGGAAAAGAGAAAAAATGAGTTCTATAGCTCCTACAAACTACTTGAGATGAAAAACATACAACATGAAAGAGAACAAATTATAAGAATTCACAATTGACACAAGTATTTATGTGGGAAAACCTTTTCAGGTAAAAAACCACCACACCAAGTAGAGACAATTGTATTACAGTAATGAACAATTACATATAATGTTCAGTCTTCACTCACTATTCAGCTCACAGTAGCACTCAATTATCGTCCCTCACTGTTACAACACTTCACATTCAAAGTATACAATGAATTCTTTCTAATAGTTCATCAACTTACATGCATACGTACATATCCATGAACATCATACTCACTTTAGAAGTCTTCATTTCATTTATCCCCTCAACCAATCCCACGGCTTTAGGTTCATGCATCGAACTTCCAGTACGCCATCAATCTTCATTGATTGCATTGAGCCACCTAGCAAAAACTTTACCACCCAAACCAGGTTCTTGTCATCAGTTGAAATCGGCCTGCAATTACCACATTTACCTTTAGCTAATCAAATTTTTGTCAAACTACTACATGTCCATTTTTCATTCGCTGTGTTCTTTTGAATCCGAGTCTAACTAAGTCAAAAAATTGTCTAAGCTCACCTGAGCTCTCCAAGTCTCTATCGCTCCACTACCAAGCTGACCCTACCCATCCATGGTAAAGCAGTGAGCTCTGTCGAGCTCACCCATGCTTCCCCGCGCTTCCACCGAGCTTATCTTCACCCATTGCGGTATGGAGGTATGTGCCTCTAAGCTCTATCTTGTCTTGCCTGCGCTACTATTGCTCCATCCAAGTCAACCCACGGTAATGCAGTGAGCTTGTATGAGCCTTTTATATATAATTTATTTTGTTTGTGTCTCTTTTTTTGGAAAAAACCAATGTTTGGTTTTATTTCATTATAAATTAACCATTCATGAAAATTTCAAATAAATTACTTTTTTAGAAACTAGACTCCATTCTACAAATATTTAAAAAAAAAAAATAGTTTCTAAATTTTTTAGGGCTACCACGACCAAAATTCTATTTCTCAAGAAGTGTCCACTTTGAAAATTAGTTAAAAATATTTATTAGAAAAATCATGCATCAACTACATATTTTAAATTAATTTCTCACTTAAGCGATTTTAAAAATACTAAAAAAAAGTTCAACATGCTACATTCCCACAAAAGTTGCTATGTTATGATATTTTGACAAAAACAACACCAAGATATGTGGGTCCCTCTTTTGAACCCCTTAATCTCAACCATTTTCAAAATAAATTAGTATTTTATAAAGTAGACTCGTAGCACTACAATCCTTGTTTTTCTTGCATCTCAAAAATTTGAGTGTAACGATGCTCAATTTCATGTCCAAGTTAAGTATTTCCTGATTTCAAACAAAAAAAAAGTGGTGCAGGAGCACCTAGACAAATGACTAGGAAGTAGGCAATTTTTGGTAAATTTTGCTTTTCTTCAATTAAGGTCATGTGGACCATTACTCTAGGAGTTAGATATAGTATAGTGTTAGCCAGGAGCTATCAGTAGTAGTTGTTAGCTATTTGGAATGGTCAAGTTTGAAGTTGGCACCTAATGTTAGTGGTGAGGATGTTTAGTGACTCTTACCAAAATAAGCATTTGTAATGACTAACCGGCTTTGGAGAGGAGAAGGATCGAGCCTAACTGATTTGGAGGTGTTATTTAAAGTTGACTTCAATCATTGTGAAAGGTTGGAAGGTGTGGAGATCATTTTCGTATGTTTGAAAGTTTGAAAAACTAATGAAAGACAGTGAGAAAGTGGTTGCAAATTCTATGTTTTCTTGAATAATTGATTGATCAAGAATGATCATACCTATGCTATGATTTAGCTATTGTTTATGTCTTTACTTTCTTGTTAGTGTGGTAGTTGATAGAGTGTGAGGGGAATTTGCAGGTATATAGTTTGTTAATTATTTTGGTTTCCTGTAAATTCTATGTTGACTGGTAAAATTGACCAGTATGGAGTCCTAGACTCATTTCCCACTATACCCATTATATGGCTACTTGGGAAATGGAGCTAGACTCCTTGTACATATGTAGGGTAGGTGTAGGAAGGTTTAGGGAGACAGAAAGAACAAGAAAGAGTTGTTCCTAGGCGGGCTTGACAGTGCCCGGCTAGGACAGTTTAAAACTAGTGCTAAATAGCACATAGATTGCAGGGATGAATTCTCCAGGGTAAACCCCATGGTAGAAGTGTGGAGGAAGCTCCCACAGTGGCTTGGACTGAAGGAGGAGACTCCAACACTCGAAAGACCCAATAAATGCTTTGACAGACCTATCGGGTGGCTAGGGAATAGAGAAAGAACCCTAGTTTTTGCAAAAAGAGGAAAACCGTCTTGTGTACGGCTAGTCAAGGAGATAGGGTTTTGAAATATTGTAAAGGATGTAATAGGTATTAAGAATCCAAGAAAAAGAATCAGGATTCTTTGGGGAAGTTGGGAGCAACAACTAGAGTTACCCGAGCTAGGAGGTCAAAAAGGGGCTCAAGGCTAGTAGCCTTTTCCAAACCCCAACCAAGGGTTTCTTGAAAGCGATGGAGGAATGAAGGTCAATGGAGATCTAAGGAGCATGATAGGATGCCACGAAGCATGATAACATTTACTAACAACCCTACAAAGTCTTAGAGGTGTATGGTGTGAAATTGGCCTTTAGGAAGGATTAAGGGTCAATGAGGACAACAATCAAGTATCAAGAATTGAGTGGTATTGTTTGACAAAGGTTGGAAGAGGGAATGGAATAGAACCAGGGGGTCTGAAGTTGAGTTAGAACCTAGAGGTTCAGTGGTGAAATAAACTGCATCAGGGTATTACTGAGGTGAGACCCAGAGCATGGAAGTGTGAGGCTTCCAACCAATCCCTCTTACACCAAAAAGCCACTTAAGCCCCCTTTTTGGCCCCCATCTTTTTGCACTTACCCGAGGGCTAGTACATTCCCTAAATTCAATTTCATCCTATCTCATCAATATTTGGGTCATCAAATGACTCTTGATTGTGAGCATGAAAATTTGCAAAGCTATAACTTAACCCATATTAGTAAAGTTAGTCTTAAAACCTAGCCAATCAACCACTCTTATGAAATAACCCAACATGCTAAACAAATCCATCAAAAGATCCAATAAAATGATTGAAAGCATAGAAATCATGGAGGATACCTATTCTATATTGTATTGGTGCACCCTTGACATGTAAATGATCCCTTTCCCAATCCTTGCTAAACTTTGAGACTATGATAGACAAAGAGATGCAAATGCCTATAGTAAAAGTGCTCAAATTGTAGATGCAAATGATGAAGGAAAGCCTTGGATTTATAGCTGAGATTGAGGAAAGAAGAATCAAAGCTGAGGAATGTGGGACTAATCCTCAACCAATAGAAGAAGCCACTTGTCACCATGTGAATGGTCCAATGTTGTGCAAGTTTTGGTGAATGTGCCAATAAATGACATTAGGTGGCCTTTTCAAATTTGAAATGTGACTTGTTGGAGGGAGAAGAGGGGTCTTAAATTCCAAGTGGGGGACATGTAAGAGGGGATTTAATGCTATGTTGGAAGGGAAAATTCATTTGAGAGGGAAATTAAAATTGCAGGAATATTCCCTATTATGCCATGTTGAGGGAAATTAGAAGATTTAATAAATCAATTAAATGATTGATTTGTGCAAGTTGGAAAAGCTAAAGCTAGAGGATGTGGCTTGCATTAAAATTAAAACTAATCATGATTTAGTTAACTTGAGAGTGGATTAGGTGATTGTGACATTTTGACTTAGAATTTTGGATTAAAATAAATCAAAATGAGAGGAAATAATGGATATTGGTCATTTAATTAAATACATTTGATTTAATTAAATGAAGAAAATTTAGGAGATAATCAAATAAAAATGATTTATTGAATTAAGGAGAATATGATTAAATATGATGTTAGTTTTCTGTGTCTACATTTTTCCCTTCTTTGAAGAAATGTACTTGTTGCATTGGTTCAAAGAATGATGCCTCCGACATCGAAATTAAAAAAAATTCTAATTTTTTCAGATGCCTCAGTAGAAAGAAGTATGTTAGTACACTGCCCCCTTGAGAGATCAAGCAAGAAGTTGAATTTGAGGGTCGATATCATGATAAAGAGGTTTAAAATGGATGTACGGATGGTTATGACTAACTGATCTATATGATAATAATGATGAGATGTTCTTAAGATGCTTAGAATAATAAATCTATATTATCCTAAACAACTTAAATCATTATGAAAATGATATGACGTGACGGATGACATGGATGATGTTGTCATATGATTATATGACATGATTATGCAAGATGAAAATGCGAATGTAGGATGGATGCATTGTTAGCGTGAAAGAGGATAGAAGAGTGAGAGGGATCAACCCTCAAATCCAAGAAAATTCAGAAGTCCAAAATGTCCATTAGTCATCGAGACTTTATTGGATAGATGATGAATTATGATGATGTATTGCTTATACAAGGATGGGAGACATAAAGAGCATACCCTTCTTTATGTTTGATAAGACACATAGGTACGATGCATCAAGGTATAAAGAACCAGGATGGCGTTGCATCTAGTGTGATGGAATTTGACTTGAAAATCAAATAGGAGTATTCTTGTTCACACTTAGCATATGGAACCTTATTCAAGATGTAATTCAGATCTTCTAAACATCTCAGACCAAAACATAGAAAAGAAAGCCTTCCTATGTGGTCAACAAGATACCTAAAACACCCTTCCTACACACAAAACAAAGCACACATGACTAAGTTATTTTAGAAGAGTATCTCACAAGCACAACATATAAAAAAGATAATGATCAATCATTGCCCCATTCCTTTCTCTCTAAAACTATTTTTTTTAGGCATCATCAAGAGGTCTTTGAAATGAGTGAAAAATAAGATAATTCAAAAAGACTAGATAAAGTAAACAAACAAGCTAATGTTCTTCGTACCACTAGCCAAGGCTCAACTAAGGTGATACCTAATGCTGATGTCCATCGTGGGAAGGATACATCCTAGGACATGTTGTGATCAAGGTTTTGATGAGATTGATTGAATGATAAGCTATTGATACTCTAAGCTGATCAACTTTCTTGCTTACTAACTTAGACTTGAGACTTTGACGATTA
Organism: Sequoiadendron giganteum; assembly: GCA_007115665.2. Classification (NCBI taxonomy): domain Eukaryota; kingdom Viridiplantae; phylum Streptophyta; class Pinopsida; order Cupressales; family Cupressaceae; genus Sequoiadendron; species Sequoiadendron giganteum. Next base: position 161,799,009 of record CM021102.1, on the reverse strand, counting down.
GGTGTTCACTTTTGAAACTGCTAGACTTGCTTCTAACTAAATTACCAAAGGATGAAGATGACAATTGATTTATTATGAGTGACGTTTATTGCAAGTGAAAGCGAGATGAGACAAGTGCACCATTTCAGGTTTTTTCAAATATTTGGATTTTTTTTATGGTTTGAAAATGTTTTGAGGTTGTTTTTGTTATTTTCAATATGTTTTATAAATGTTTTTGGTATTTTTGAAATTTATGACAAAGAAACTAAAAGACCTATCCTAGGGGTATCAGGAGCTAATCCATAGATTAGCCTTGCCTACGTTATACATGCAGAGACTATGTAGTTTGACTGACGACAAACTTGATTCAATGATGAGATAGATGGGAAAACGGATTGCCATTGAGATAGATGCCTAAAAGATTGACCTAAACTATCTCAAGGGATGATCAAAGATCAACATTTCCTACGTTCAAGCTCAAAGATGATGTAGTTTGGTCAGATGACTATTTTTTATTTTTAGATTTTTGACATTTTTAGGATTTCAAATGATTTGGGTGCTTTTTAGATTTTTGAATTTTTGAATTTTTTTGAATTTTTGATTAATTTTTTGAATGTTTTTGGATTTTTGATGTATAAGGAAGATAAAAATAATATACACAATTTCAATCTAATGTAGGTACAGGAACATGCCCCTAGCGTGATGTGGTAGACTACTTTGATACAGGTAGGAGAAACTAACCTTCCAAATATGCCAAGCAGTACTATGGTGGAATGTGACACGAGCACAAGATCAAACTATGATACAAAAGTGAATGGATGATGGAAGGATGGATGGAATGTAATGGATAAGTGAGTGTGCAGAATAGGTTGTGAAGATCCTAGTGGATGGAGAGTGCTTTATTTATGCTTGGCACCTGTTTGCTAGGTTTTCACCAAGGTACTTGTCCAAAGTGCCACCGAAGTTGTTTTCAGTACAAGAAGATTTTTTTATTAACTATTTTGAATCCCTTTTCTGATTTTTTTAGGATTTTTGTATTTTTTGAAAAAAAAAATTGTTGTCACCAAGATGCCTGTTTACCAAGTTTTCATTAGGGTGGTCATTTTTTTAGAACATTTTTTGATTTTTTTGTATTTTTTGGTATTATACCTTGCAATATTTTAGGCATAAAACTTTTTGAGATAACAACTATTCAAGTGCTCCTGTAGAGGCTCACCCTCTATGTTGACAGATAATATGCCCTTGATTTATAACTTCCTGTGATGATGAAAAGTCCCAACCAATTCTGATCAAATTTACCTTTCCTTTTTGGATTTAGCATGTTCTTCTGATTTTCTTTTAGCACAAGTTCATCGACTTGGAAGGTGCATCTCCTAATCTTCTTGTTGTAGTTGTGCTTTAGGCGGTTTTGATAGACCTATAGATATTTTAGGGCATCCATGCACCATTCATATAATAACTCTGCCTCACTTAACCTTGAAACTCGATATTCCTCATTTGTAATGAGGTTAGGCAGTGATATCCTTAATGATGGGAGCTCGATCTCGATTGGGTGGATGGCTTCTGATCCATAGATGAGGGAGAACGGGGTGGTGCCTGTTGGTGTTTGGATGCTAGCGCGGTAGGCCCATAAGGCGGGATTTAGCTATAGATGCCAATCATGATGAGAGTCATTGACTATTTTCTTAAGGATTTTCAAGATAGTTTTGTTGGTAGCTTCCACTTGGCCATTGCCTTGGGAATAGTATGTAGTGGAAAAGCGATGTTGGATATTGAATTTGTTGTAAAGTTCACGCACATCTTGATTCTTGAAAGGTTTCCCATTATCATAGATAATAGCTTGGGGGACACCATATCGATAAATGAGATAGTTCAAGATGAACTTTAATATCTACTTTCCAGTTATGTAGGTCATGGGAATTTCTTCAACCCACTTTGTAAAGTACTTTATAGTGGTGATGATGAATTTTTGGCCATTAGATGATGTGGTTATGATTTTTTCGATGAGATCGAGCCCCCACTATGAGAAGGGCCAAGGTGTAACAATAGGATGAAGCTTTTGAGCTAGTGGATGAATATGGTATCCATGTTGCTAGCAATGTAAACACTTTCTGATAAAGTCATGTGCCTCTCTTTCCATTGTTGGCAAATAGTACCCAGTCCTCAATAATTTCTTATCCAAGGTTATACCGCTTGAGTGTGAACTACAAATTCCATTATGAACCTTAGTTAGAGTAATCAAGACTTCCTCGTAATTTAAACAATGCAATATAGTTCCTTCAATGCTCCTATGATAAAGGGTTTCTCCTAGGATGAAAAAATGTAAGGAACTTTTCACAAAGGCTCGTTTAATGTTTAGGGTAATGTCAGCTGGGATGAATCCTATTCTAAGGTAGGCATAGATTTCATGATACCAAGGGTCACCAACACCAATGATTTCAAACACAAATTCAAAATCTGGTACCTTGAATGCTGGTACGAGAAACTTCTCTACCAAATATTCCTATTTTGGAACATTGTTTGGTATTTCCAAGAGTGATGCAATTGTGGCCATAACATCTGTTGTTGTGTTTTTTTCTCTAGGTAGTTGTTCAAATGTGTCATAAATGAAGAATTCTTTGAGGCTCTCCACTAATTTCTTGTATGGAGTTAGCTTGTCGTCATTTTTTGGTACTCACCATTGACTTGTTCGATGATGAGCTCTGAATATCCATAGACTTTGAGAGCCTTAATCTGCCATTGTACTACAATCCTTAATCCTATTATGAGAGCTTCATACTCTGCTATGTTGTTCGTGCACAAAAAAGATAGTTTGTAGGATTAGGCTGTGTAATCTCTCTAGGGAGTGATGAAGAAGATTCCAACACTTGACCCATGTTTTGTGTATGACCCATAGAAATACATCTTCCAATGATTTTCTATACTTATGTTGAAAATTGACTCATCTGAATATTCTGAGATAAGTGGGTTGTCGGCATAAATTGGATCTTCTGCCAGTTGGTCTGCAATCACTTGTCCCTTCATGGCCTTGCGCTCCACATATTCAATTTTCTATTCTAAAAATATCATGACCCACTTGGTTATTCATCATGTGAGAGTGCCCTTAGACAGTATATACTCTAGTAGATCTATATTTGCAATTAGCTTGATCTAATTATCCAACATGTAGTGTCTAAAATTTTGGGCTGCAAACACAACTGCTAGGAAAGATTTTTCTATTTGTGTGTAGTTGAGCTCATTCCCTACCATTGTACTGCTAATGTGGTATATTTCTCTTTCTCTTCCATTTTCATCTTGTTGAGCTAGGAGTGTGCCAAGAGCTACCAATGTGGTCGATATGTATAGAATCAATGGTTTTCTTGGAAATGGTGGCATTGACATTGGTGGCGTAAGTAGATATTATTTGAATTTACTAAATGCCTAGTCACACTTGTCATCTCACTTGTATTCTACTCCCTTGTGGAGTAGATGAGAGTATGGGATCTATTTATCGACCAATTGCACTATGAATTTGTAGATGGATTGGAGCCTTCGCTATAGGCCTTTGAGCTGTTTTAGTGTCTTGGATTCTTCCATGTTGAGGATCACCTTGAATTTGGTGGGATCCACTTCTATTCCTCTCATTGATACTATATATCCGAGGATTTTTCCTGATTGCACCCAAAGATGCATTTCTTAGGGTTAAGTCTAACCTTGTATTTATCCAATCTATCAAAGATGGCACTTAGAGATACTATATGATCCTTTCTTTTCCTTCACTTGGCCAATATATCATCTACATAATCTTCCACAATTTTTTGAATCATGTCATGAAAAATTTGTTTCATGGCCCTTTGATACGTTTCTCCCACATTCTTTATTCCAAATGGCATCATGTTCGAACAATAGGTGCCCCATGGACATGTAAATGTTGTCTTATGTTGGTCTTCCTTCACTATCATAATCTGGTTCTACCCTAAGAATCCATCCATCAGTGATAGCATCTCGTGTTCGACCATCATTTCCACTATCATATCAATATTGGGTAGTGGAAATTCATCCTTGGGACACACTTTGTTTAGGTCTCTAAAATTAGTGTAGATATGGATGCCCCATTTGGTTTTGAAACTGGCACAAGATTTGACACCCATTCCAGATAATCAATTGGGCATATAAAATATGCATCTAGGAGTTTCTATTATTCCACCTTTTCTAGCAAGGTTATCTAAGGGTGCATCTTTCTCAAATTTTCTCTGACTAGCTTTGCCCCTAAGTAGATAGCTAAGTGATCAACCATGACTTCTGGATCGAGACCCGACATGTCAATATCATTCCATGCAAATTTCATCTTTCCTTCTCTTACGAATTCTACCAATAGATCTTTTTCTTCCATGAGAAGTGACTTAGTGTAGAAGGTGATGTGTGGTGTTGCTTCTGTTCCTAGATTGATAAGGTTGCACCATTCTGCTAGGACTGCTAATTTCTCTTGATGAAGTGCAATGAGGGGAAGATTGAATCCTTCATCCTCTAGTGCCTGAAAGAGGTTTTCACTATTGGATATGTCCTTTATTTTTACTATTTTATGGTTAGAGAGTTCTATAGTGTGGTTTTCACTCAATGACCCTGAGCTTATTCTTATTCATTCGTTTTTGTGATTGAAGGACTCAATCATCTCTCTGTAATAGGAATGTGTGTTCAATGTGATGTTGAATCCATCTTTATGATCTCTGCATGGTACTGTATCAGTTAGTCCCATGAATTCTGATAGTGGCTCATTGTTTTCAAATTAGTCTAGAATCGGTGGTCCTCATTGGTCATAGTCGATGAGTTGGGGGTAAGCTAGGTTAATTTTGTGAGTTTGACAGTCTTACTCAATGGGTGAGGTACTAATCATGAGTAAGGAGGAGTCTTCAAAAAGTGTGGGTAATTCAGTTATGGTATGCTTGTCATCACTACTACTATAGACACCATTTATGTCTAAGGTTAATTTATCTAGGGGCAAACCTATGGATACTGGTAATCATAGGGTAGCTGCCGATAACTCAGGGGGAGTCCTAACTTCTCTATTATGGGTACCTCTTCCACGTACAATCATACTTGAAGAGATACATCCAAGGCCAAGATTTTTCATTTGTCTCTCCACAATGATGGGTTCCTATATTTCATCGTTGTTCCTTCCAAGGCTTTCATTTATGTTATAGCCGATACCAAGCATCATTTCCCATCCTCTACTAGCTTCATCTATGGGTAGGGTGGGTGCAGGCATTTCATCTTGGTATAGTGAGCTTGAAATGTCACTTTCATCCACATCTTGCAAACTTAGATCCCCCCAACATCAGAATCTAGAAGGGTCTACCCTAAAAGTGTGAGTAGGTGTTTCAACTACTTGAGGTCACCCATGTGTCCTAGTAGATTGAGGTAAGTCTTATTTTTTAGGACTTGGGGGAATTTCTAGAACTTGGCTTCCAAATTCACGCAATAGGTGAAAGGTTCAACATCACTACGTATTGTGACCTCCTCATTTTGGTATGAAAATTTGACGCATTAGTGGAATGTTGAGGCAAATTCCTTCATTCTATGGTCCATGGGTGTCCTAAGAGGATGTTGTAGGGTAAATCAAGGATGAGGACCTGACATGTGGTTTCCATAGTGGTTGGCCCCACTTGGATTGGGATCTTGATACTACCTTGAGACACTCTTTCCTGGTCATCATATGCTTTGATGGTAATACCTTTTTTTTTTGTCGATGGAGTCTTCTGAGATTCTCCTTTATAAGTTTAAGAGAATAAATATTGAGGCTCATGCCTCCATCCACCAAGACCCTTTTGAATTTTTTCTTGTGAACCAGGACTTGAAGGTGAAGTGCACAGTTGTGAGATGGTTGGGAGGGGAAGTCTTGATCAGAAAAGGTGAGGAGAATTGGGGTTGATGATGTTACCAACCATAGCCTGAAATTGTTTTGTATCAAGGTTAGTAGAGAATGGATGTAGCTAATGCTTCATCAAGGATTTTCCTGTGGGCGCCAGAAATTTTTAGTAACTCCATGATAAAGATCAGAGCGGGGGTTGTTTTTAGCTGGTCAATGATGTCATAATCATAGGGAATGACTTTTAGATTTGAGACGGGGGTCTTAGATGGCTGTGATTCCCCTGTAATAGTAACCTTGCCACCGCATGTGGTGATTCCACAATCAGCGTTGGCTCCTTTGACGCTAGTGACAATGACCATTTCATCTATGCATGTGATGATATCTTCATATATAAGGTTTTCACTAGCATACTTTTATTTCCCTTTATTGTTCCCTTGGTTATTTCTTTGATTGTTTCCTTGATTATTTCCTTGATTATTTCCCTGATTTTGATTAAGCATCGGTTTTGTGTATATTTTGACATCTTTATTTCTAATGGGTTGCTTGACATTTATGATTTTATCCTCAATGAGATCTTGGATGATGTTCTTCAATTTCATGCAGTTGGTAGCTGTGTTTCACTTGAGCTTATGATAATCACAAAGGAGATTTTTGTTATACTAGGGTGGCTTCACCTGGGGTTCAGTGTAATTATCTTGGGTGGGGACCTTCATGATGTTGTCATTGACCAAATTTTTCATGTTGGATTCAATTGAATCCCCAAGGGCTGTGAAATTTTGCTTGGGGGGATACTTATTTTGTGGAGGTGGTCCTCCTTGATTATTGGGATATTGATCTAATTTTTGGGTGGTTGCCATTTCACCACATTTTTTTGTGTGTTATTTTGATTATTATTTTGCGGTTGATGATGATGTATTTGATTATTTTGCTTGGGAGATCTGATGGCAACCTTGGCATCCACTACTCCATCATTAGTGACATTTCGGTTCTTCACCCATGTACGAGGTTTTTCATTGTAGTTGGTGGATGGGTGACTATCCTGATGTTCAGGATAAGTGGGTGTGCCCCCTTGTGTATCAAGAGCTCATTCAATATTGAGCAATTTGGGGATCATTTAATCGTACGTAGTGATGCATTGCATCTTCAAATAGAATGCCAAGGTTTTTTCTGTACTGGAAATGATGGTATAGACTTGTTGTTCTTCTAGCATGGCCCATTTGATTCGATTGGCCTTGGCTCGCCATTGTTCAAGAAAGGTGGTGAATGATTCCCCATTCCCCTGTTTCAGCATCGAAAGTTCTTCCAAACTAACTTCCATGAAAATGTCGAATGCCTAATTTCGGAGGAATGCATCTTTGATCTCCTGAAATGTTTTTATGCCAGTAGGAAGATGAGAAAACCATTCCAAAGCATCACCAACCAAGCTTCATGGGAATAGCTGCATTAGATACATGTCATTGTAGGCTACTTCCACGCAATGTACTTAAAACTCCCTGATGTGATTTCAGGGTTTCCCATCGCGCAATATTTATCAAATTTGGAGATTTAAAATCCCTTTGATAATGGTACCATTACCAAGCTTTTATCAAATAGATAGGGGCACAAGCTTCTAGTTGTCCTGATTATCTTTCCTAATTGGCAGTCTGATCTATGTCGTCATATCACCTTCTGGATTAGGAGGTGGGGTGAATATGTTCTAGGGTGTGCGATTAATGGGTGGAACGTTGGTGTTGTTTTGTTGCAAGCTTTGTTGAGCAAGTGATGCCTGCATTTTCTATTGAGCCAACAACACTTCTTGTTGGTCATGTTGTTGTTGCACCAACAATGCTTTTTGTTGGTCATGTTGGTGTTATGCCAAAAATGCTTGTTGTTTGTTGTGTTGTTGCTAAGCCAACAATTCTTGTTGTTGATCATATTGTTGTTGCACCTAAAATTCTTTTTGTTGTTCATATTGTTGTTGTAATTGATAGTCTTGCAAGGCTTGTTGATATGCTTCTTGTTGCGCTTGCAATTTTGCTTGGTACTATTCTTGCGCTTGTGCTTGCTGAGCTTGGAATTAGTCTCATGCCTGAGCATGCACTTGTTGGATTGCCTGTGCAATCTGACTAGCATGTGCATCTTGTGCAGTTTGAGTACCTTAGGTGGCTTGAGCTATCTATGCAAGTTGTGCAGCTAGTTACTATTGTAATATGGCTTGGGCTTGTGCAGCCTGTTGTGCTTGTTGTGTAGCTAGTTTCACCTACGCTTGTTGAGCAGCTAGGTGTGCGAATTGCTGATTTCAGAGTGCTCTTTGTTGGGTAGCTTGTCAAGTAGCTAGCAACATCATGGTGAATAAATTTTCCACATTGTGCCTTGGTGGTAATGGTGGTGGATTAGGAAGAACATCGACTATTATGGTGGGTGGAATGGTCATGTTAATTATCAGAGTTTGAGCTATGGATGGTGCAATCAAGGTGCTTGGTCCTAGGGAAAACATGCTTTGAGGAATAGTGGATGTGTTGATCATTGTGGTTTCTTGGATGGTTGCCCTCTATTTTTGTGATACAGATGTCACGGCAGGAAGAGGAGGAGGACCCAACTTGAGGGATGCTGTAGATATGAGTGGTAGGGGTGGAAATGGTGGAAAGATGGGTGGTGCAATCCATGAAAGTGATAATGATGGATCCAAGATTTTGCCTACTTCAAACAAGTCACCCTCTCCTTGTGAGATAAGGAGAGAAGTTTGAGTGTTCGAAGGATAATATGGTGTTGCATGAAATGAGGATGAATTAGTATGATTCTAAAATGTGAGCAAGATGTAAGGGTGTAATGGATTTACCGGGATGGATTGATCTGATGTGGTGCTTGCATTCAACCCTCGGTTTTTCATAAGGCAATGTTTTTGGAGTTCCTGAAGCATGGCGCTTCCCTTGTTAACAATCAGTGGGGTTGAAGCAATAGATGATATGATTTGGGGGATTTATTGAGTGATGTTTTGTAGTGGAAGTGTGGATGCGGGTGAGGGCATGATACCGAGAAACCTCTCCACAATAGTTCTTACGTTAAAGTCGGAAGGGAGTTTAGCCCCTTCATTTGCTAACTCTAACATGTATTGGGATCAGTACAACCTCAACATGGCACTGGAAATTCTGTGGTTCTCAGGTTTTTGCACCATTTTTAGAAGTTCTTCTTGTGTCATCCCATTGTTAGTGATGTCCTCTACATGATCTTCCTCTTGAGAATTTTGAGGTACTTGAGGAGGATTAATTGGGAGGTCAATAGTTATCGTCGGGTCGAGTGTTTTTTTGGTTTTACTTAGATCACTCGAAATGGATGTTTCTTTTTTTGCTTCATATTCTTTTTGTGTTGAGATCGATTTTGAACCATAAAATAGAGATCAATTTTTAGGAATGTAAGAGATGAACCTCTAACCTCTTAGATTTATCTAAACCTTAGGTTCGAAGAAGAGAAGAACTAAGATAAATTAAGGATCAAAGTGATGATGGGGATGAGATAAACGAAGGGTGGGTGATACAAATGATGATAGTCTTGAGGAACCTTGAGGTAAATTCTAAACTTTTAGGACTTGATTGATTGATCATGATGAATTGATAGTTTATCTAAGTGTGTTGAGTCAAAAAAAAATGATAATGCACTTGTAAACTCTTGGAAGTTGTGTTATCCTAGAGTAAACTTGTACATGAGATAATGGTTTGACTAAGTGTGTTAAGTCAAACGAGGTGATTATGGATTGGATAATTTGATTAACTATGTTAAGTCAAACAAGATGACAACGAACTTATAAACCCTAGTAAGTTGTGTTATCCTAGAGTAAACTCGTGCACAAGATGATAGTTTGACTAAGTGTGTTAATCCAAACAAAGTGATTTGGATTTTTCCTAGAATTTTAGCATAAATGACATTTTCAAAGTTTCCAAGAGTTTGTTGGTGAGGTGATTTTTGACTGATTTTGATGGTTGAGAGGTGGATGAGAGTGATTGATTTTGATCTTAGACTTGACCTAGATAAAAATTCTTCTTACAAGACCTCAGTTTTGAAGAACACACTTGACTTTGTATGTGATAAAAGAAAACCTTTGAAAAAGCTCAGGATTATGTTGATAATAGAACTCATACAAGTTAGGGTTGTTTCTTGAAGCTTTCTTGTAAAATTTGTAAACCAATATTTCTCTAACTTCAAGAAGCATTTCAAGATGCTCCTCGTCAGATTTTGGGCTAATCTTTCTCAACTTGGGTTTTTGGATTTTGATGTTGCGGGAAATCATTTAAGAGAACACATGTGTGGAGTCAATTGTCTTTTACTTTGCTTAATGAATTATTTTTACCACAAAAAATTCTTTAATTAAAGTTTCAAATTATATGTCTACATCTCAATTCCTTCTCAATCCACAAGGTCCATTATGTAAAAATCAAAGTTTCAAGAGCATAGTTCCCTAAGTTGACTTTAGTGAAAACAAATGATGATTAAACTGAAGTACTTAGAAACCTATAAGGATAAAATCCCTACGGAAAGCAAGAGCACTTAGATTTGTCAAAGCATATTTGTTTCCTCCAAAGGGTTTGAAATTTTAAAGTTCTTTGTGAATGTTTGTTTTCCAATGTTTTAGACCCAGTCAATGTGTTTTGATTCCAATGGCATGCATAACGCTAGGCTGAAAAGACAATATTTGTTGAGTTCCCACTTGGATAAATCTAGCTATGCATATTCAGTGTAGATGATTAGATGCTTAACCACATTGGCTCCTCTCCACGACACACACTTCTCGGGTCAGCCAAGCATCAGTACCCATGAATCTCCCATGGCATATTTTTCATCTCTACAACAAAATCACATGTATACATGGGGTGGCTTCAAAGGACATGACCTTTTGCACAAAAAAATAGATAGGATTTTGGCCTTTGCTAAACAAGGGGTTTTAATTCATACTTTTTGTTCGTAGGAGTTGACCCATGCAATGAGAGACCATTGCTGCCCTTCTCATCAAAGCCAACCATGTCATACTGGCTTTTGTTATAGTACCCACATTTATATCCTGATGAGAAATACACTTGTCCTTATTGTGTTACCGATTGGGTCTTTCCCTTAGGTGAGTACTTTTTCCCACAAGGCAAGCCCTCTAAGATAAGAAAAGGTGATCAAACATATTCACAGTTTGATTAACCTTCATTTAGAAATAAAGGGAGAACATGCACAATAGGTTTACTAACACTCTTAAGATGTTTTGTCCAATTTTAGGTTACCCAAATTGAAATGTGGAGGTAATCTTTTATGCAACTTAATGTCATCAAAAAGACTTTTGATTCTCAAGATCGTTGTGAAGTGCGAGAGAAGTGCATATAACTTTTTAAATGAAATTACTTTGAAAAAAATATTACAAGACACAAAAGCACATCTACATTTTAATCTTCAAAGCGTAAAATGAGTTCGTTTTAAAGCACCAAAATCAAAATCTAAGAATTGTTTGTTCAATTTTTAGAACCCAAATTGAAATTTAGTCAGTTTCTAATGTTCAGTTTTAATCCAACTTTGAAAAGAGAAAATTAGTGATTGATTTTAAATCCAAATTCAAAAGTGAGTTGGTTCAAAATAGAAAACAAAAGGAAGAATTGGATCCTTCAAGTTATCACAATATGCATTAAAAAATGCTTTTTTCAAGTCTTCATTTCGAAAAAAAAATCTAACTTCAATTTGTTCACCTTTGTTCAACTCTGATGGCTAGCTCCAACACTAACCTTCTTTATGCATACTGATGTAAACCTATTAGCAATAAAAATTTATCATGAGTAAGATAACCCACAAGATCTCTTATACATCAATGTATTTAAACATAAGATGAAAAAAGAAACCCACAACTTCTATCCTTCAAATACCACTTGCACATAGAGCTAAAAGATATTAAAACACCGAAATCTAGGATTTGACTCCAGATTACAAAGAATAATAATCAATTATCATGATTATTTTTTGACCTCAATTCCACATCTTCGCTTAATATCATTCAATAATTGTAAGTCCAAATCTATCAAAATTCATAATATAAGCCTACACCAAGAAACCAAGAGTTCTCAAGGTAAGTGCATCATTAGTGAGCTCATATCTTTGATTCCAATAGCTATGTGTAAAGGTGGTGTATTTGGTATTCCAACTCTCTGCCCACATTCATCTATTGTTTCAAATCTATAAATAAGTCAGTCATTTGATGATATCTGAACTTTGATATCTAAAGAAAGTTTAAATCAAGGTAAAGAAATGTTATAAATAAAACACTTATAACAATCTAACAATGACCATTATAGATAATATTATGGGATGTTAATTCTACTTCCACCAGATAATAGTTTAAAATTATTCAAACACTTCCCATTAAGAATATGTTGCTCAAGATTGATATTGCACAACTAGACTTTGAAGAAATATTTGAGCAATGAATGCCAAGGTTGACAAAGTGGATCCATGATAAATCTCATAACCAAAATCATAAAGGCAGAGTGGCTTTATACTTCACAACAATTTATGATTTGTAACAACTTTCCACACACTATTACCTACTTCAATATTAAAGGTAGATGATAGTTTTAAAAACAACGTAAGATTCTAACTAGTTATAAGGCAAAGTCCATCATTCACTACCTACCAAATGCCAAAGGATGACATATTTAGGTGTCCTTTCAAACCAATTAATATACCAAATAGGTAAGAGGAATTTGAACCTTGAAATCGCACCATTTACACATTCATTCATTTTTGTATTGATGACTAAGTTTGGCAATTCAAAATTGGACTTTCTATTTGACCAATGTGCACCTTATCGATGTCTAAACAACAATAATGATAGAAACCCCTTTGCGCAATAGCTAGTCGTTAATGATAGAAATAGAAATAAGATCTATAAACAGTGATATCAATGAGAGAAGTATAGACAAAGCACCTCTCTATTTGACAAAATGCATTATTGTTGATGAGAGAGACAACATTATTAATAAAAAAAAATCACTAAAATAATTTGTGAAAAAGACTATCAAACAAAATGATGGCTTCCTCTTTTGTCTTTCAATGTATGCCATCAAGTACCTACACATTTGTTAGGTCAGCATCTAATATCATAAAGAACATGCTACTATTTTTAATTATAATGTAAGTATCATGAAGAAAGGCTCCTTCACATATTGTGCACATCACATTGCTCCATAGATCTCCCAAAACCTCTTAGTAGTATTAAATGTCGACTTGAAGCAAATGACCATCTGGGTAACAAACTTTGGAGTATTTATCAGGCCTCTTCAAATTTATAATTGGCAATTGTACATTTATTGTTTTAATTAATCTATCAATTCTAGTAGCAGCTAGGCTAGTGGGATCCAAACAAAGAATGAGAGTCATCGGACTATAAACTTCATGAGGGTGGCATAGGGGGTCGCTCAACCAAAACTGTTAAGAGACTTAAAATTTATTGCAAAGTTCTTTATCCCAGGTAGTTATTCAATCAGAACAGTTAGGAAAAGAATAACAAAACCTTGGGAAGATAAATGAAAGAGAATGGACATGAATAAAGCTTGAGGAGGAGTTTAAGAAATTACATATTTGTTTCCCTAAGATTTAAGGCGTCTTGCTTGTTAAATACCAACCAATAATTTTGTACAGGTAAAATGACTGCAAGGCATCTGAGTTCTAGAATAACAGAGTAGAAAGCTACTGTCACAATATCTTGTATAAGAAACCACCCTTATACTTCCAATTTAGGAGTCCTGTGAATCATGCCTGAAAAATACTTATTTTAGAATGGATGAGGGGGCTATGGTAGATCCATCAACAAGTATAAACCATCAACCATCCATCATTGAGTGGACTGGGAAAGAAATAAATCATTGTGCCCCCTTAAATACAGGTTCCACACTAGCATAATGGAGTTCAAGCGGATGCCAAGAATAGATTCAATATAGCTGGTTGCATAGGTATTAACATCATTATGTCTAATGGAGTTATAATTTTTTCTGGAATGCAGTTAATATGAATAGTGTTGCCACTAACTTGAGTATAAATTAGAATGTAAATAAAAATATGATCACTTCTTATAGTTAATGTTACAGAAATGAAGGTGTAGAATTTAAGGAACAATTTAATTATACACTCTTTCGCACCAATGAAGAAATAAATACTATGCTAGTCTCTATGAAATAAAACTTGTAGAAGAAATTAAACACGCTATTCACACAATTAATATCATCTAGTGGATGAACTAAGTGTAAAAAGAGCGTCTACTGCTATACCAAAACCCTCAAATATGACCAACAATGGAAAAAGAAAACAATACACGTTGGTTTTGAAAAAATGATTTAAAACTTGATTGAAACCCACTCAACAATAATTTAGTTTTTATGCAACTCTACCTGAAATTATTGGTAAACAACCGCCTTGTTCTTTACACAGTATGCTAACAGATTGAAGAATATGTCAACATATGTAAGATTTTCCTTCCTTAAGAAACAGACTCCCAAATCTGGCAACCACACAAGTTTTTCCAGAAGATTTAGAAGCAATATTTTTATTTATACCCTCAAAGCTACAAGGTAACAAACTAAATTTGCTAGGATATTTAACAAATTAAGAGACTATGAAACAAAAACATAAAAGATGAAATAATAAAAAGGGGCTTTTCTTAACCGAAAACAAGAACATAGAAATGAAATATATTAGTTTTCCCTCCTTCTAGCGCCACATGTGAGCATGAAAATCTGCAAAGATATAAGTTAACCCACATCATTAAAGTTAGTTTTAAAACCTAGCAAATCAACCAGTCTTATGAAATAACCCAACATGCTAAATAAATCCATGAAAAGATCCAATAAACTGATTGAAAGCATAAAAATAATGGGGGATACCTATTCCATATTGGATTGGTGCACCCTTGACATGTAAAGGAACCCTTTCCCAATCCTTGCTAAACTTTGAGTTGATGATAGACAAAGAGATGCAAATGCCTATAGTAAAAGTGCTCAAATTGTAGATGCAAATAATGAACGAAAGCCTTGGATTTATAGGTCAGATTGAGGAAATAAGAAGCAAAGTTGAGGAATGTGGGACTAATCCTCAACTAATAGGAAGAAGCCACTTGTCACCATGTGAATGGGGCAAGGTTGTGCAAGTTTTGGTGAATGTGCCAATAAATGACATAAGGTGGCCTTTTCAAATTTGAAATGTGACTTGTTGGAGGGAGAAGAAGGGCTCTTAAATGCCAAGTGGGGGACTTATAAGAGGGGAGCTAATGCTATATTGGAAGGGATAGGTCATTTGAGAGGGAAATTCAAATTGGAGGAATATTTCCCTATTATGCCATGTTGAGGGAAATTAAAAGATTTAATAAATCAATTAAATGATTGATTTATGCAAGTGAGAAAAGCTAGAGGATGTGACTTACATTAAGATTAACATTAATCATGATTTAGTTAACTTAAGAGAGGATTAGGTGATTGTGACATTTTGACTTAGACTTTTGCATTAAAATAAATCAAAATGAGAGGAAATAATGGATATTGGTCATTTAATTAAATACATTTGATTTAATTAAATGAAAAAACTTTAGGAGATAATCAAATAAAAATGATTTATTTAATTAAGGAGTGTAGACATGCAAAATATATGCATGCATCTAATCATACTTCATTCAACATTATTTCATCTATTAATTAAATAAACCAATTTAATTAATTCACTTCTCTCAAAATTAAATAAATCTAGTTATTTAATTATCTCCTATAGTTCCTGATTTAATTAAATCACTCATATGCATTTTCCTCTCATTTGATTTAAAATAAATACAAAAATTGAAATCAAATGTCATATCACCTAAACTCTTGTTAGATTAATCAAATCCTGATTAGTTTAATCCTAATCACCTAAATCCTCTAGATTCATCCACTTGCACAATAAATCATTTAAATTGATTTATTAGAACACCTATTTTCCCTCACAAGGGCATATTGCCAAGGAATATGCCGTCATTAACTCTCATGTTTTACTTTTTTGGACAAACACAATTCCCCTCAAAAACCCTCAACCATATTCATTTATTGCCATTTTCAAATTTGAAAGGGGCACATTGGCCAACACTTGCATAATCATGGACCAATCTGATTGTGACAAGTGGCTCTCTCCTATTGGATGGGATTTAGTCCCACATATCTCAATCTTAGCTTCTCCTCACTCAACTTCTCCTATAAATGCAATGCATTTTCTCTCATTTCAACATCTACAATCTTGAGCAGTATCATTATAGGCAACTTGAGTTCACCAAGCATCTCATTGTCTATCATCTCATTTGGCTTATCAAGGATTGGGAAAGGGCTCTTTCACATATTCAAGGAGCACCAATCCAATATGGGGTAGGTTTGCATCCATGTTTAATATGATTTATTTGGTTTTCCTTATTAGCATACTAACATGTTGCATAATTTAGCTACCACAAAATGGTGCTAGAAGGAGGGAAATCTTGTTTATTAAGCAAGTCATGACTAATGATTAATATGTAGCTTCTTACAATTTATCTACTAGGAGTGAGTGATCACTTCTAACTGGGAATGCTACTGTTTTATGCTGCCATATTTTATTTTATGCTATTAAATTTATCATTTTAGTTGTAGTTCTCAAATATCCATGCAAATAGACTACAAAAGACTGATCCATAGTCTTCTTGTATCAATAATGGTGTGACTATTCATTAATCTGCATAAGTGATAGCTTTTCACATGTTCTAGTCATTGCTATTTGCATTACCATCCACATATTGGTGCTATAGCAAGCTTCTCCCGTTCATTACCTTATCCAGAATAATTGTGAATGCTATATGTGTAGATCTGAATGGTAGTTGTCTCTACACAAAATATATGTGTTATACAGGTGCGATTTAAAATTATTACAATTGTTTCCCAAAAAATAAACACCTCTTCTTCTCTCCAGTATATCACAGGCATTAAACACGATTCTTAATTTAATGTGAATTTAATTATGAATATTTTTCTATATGGAACTATAGTGAATATTCTCTATTCATTGGATTTAGAAATTCTAAGTTCTGTAGGTATTTAACTGCTGATCTATAATTTTTTGAGGCATTAGGAAGAATGGGAACTATGAATCAAGCGTGGTATTATAGAAATTGACTTTTGAGGCTTTTAAATACTTATTCTTCAATGTTTTAATCTAATGTGTACGACCATAAGATGTAAAACTAGGGGCTCTCGAAGAATACCACGACTCCTAAGTACTTAAGCCAAATACGGTAGGTGAAAGTCACCACCTGGGAGATTCGTTGTTGAAAGGTATGAGTTACATTCCAAAAAAAAAAAAAAAAGGGATAGATGTATATTGGTGTGACCAGGAGGATGAAGGCATGGGTTTCTTATGTGCAGTTTCATATTTTTTTCCCCTCATCCATGTATCACACCTTCTTCTTCACACCTCGTTCATGTATCATTCCTTAATCTTCATACCCCTACCATTGTTCTTTGATGAACGTCCACACCGATTTCCAAAGCTCTCATTTTTATTTTTGTGCACATGCAGATTAGATGTCAGTCAGGTTCGTAGAATGCACTTTTACACCTACCAACATCATTTGCTCAAAAAATTCTAGTCTTTTCAACACCTACTACACATGTCCTGCAATCATGGCAATCATTGAAGACAACATTTTTTGTAGCCATTCTGTCACATAGCTCGTTGCCTTGTCGACCGCTGTTGTTACAAAGTCCACCATCATTCTTGATAGTACCCTACTGTAAAGTGCGCCCTCGAAGCTATCATTTTCTATTGACTTATGCTATGTTATATTTGTTGTTCGAGTCAGCCTAGGATGAGATATTAATCAAAACACATGGTATGCAAGACGTATGTCATTAGCTATTGATCCTTGTAGCAAGCTCTGAAAATCAAATGTCTTTATGTTAGGTAAATCATTTCCTTTATCAACTAAATGTCATTCTTCTCCTCTTTCAAAAGCTCCAAGAACCATGTTTGGGGGACATGAATAGAGTTAGCATTAATAGTAGAGCATGTGCTAAAGCATGATACCCCCATGCACCAAAATTATAGAAGTGTAAGATTAGCAGGCACGATTTAATGCCATGTCCTGAAATCTTGAAAATTACAGAGCAAATTTGTAGGGCAGCGACTTTCTGCATGAAAACTATTTAAGACCAACCACCAATCTTAATAATTTTTCTTTATGCCAAGTATCCAAGCATAATAGGAAATTTGAGTTAGGTGCACTGGTAAATTCTTTGTTTCCCTTTTAAAATCTGCTAACGCATTTATTTGAAGTGACAACCTCGGATAGGAAGGCTCCATGCTCACGAGGAATGTTTGAGTGAATCCAAATTTGTCTTCATCATTTTTCATATTCTCTGCATAATGACTTGAATGTTGGCAGATTTCCAAATATTAAACTGGCACCAATTTCTAGATATTAAATAGAGCTTTGAGTTCAAATAGTTTGTCCCATGCAATTCTACGACAAGAAACTTGTGCCACTTGAGAGGGAATTGTTTCAAGCCTTGTCAAATAAACCAGAAATTAATCCTCTTTGATTCGCAGACTAAGTGTGAAATAAGGTGTTAGACTTAGGGCCTTAAGCAAGCAATCATTTCACCAACTTCAAAACCTACATAGCCACTTCGTTGAATTCTTGTAGAAGTGGCTTCTTGTGGGACATAGGATCCACATTTGGATTCATTTCTGAGCCGTAGCTTTTATGTTTTTGGTGTTCCTTGATAGATATGTTATGCATGGGTTTGCTTACATAGTGAGCCATTTTTTTTTATTATTATATATATGCAAGTTTTTGAGAGGTATTACGGGTTTGATCAATTGGGCATATTCTTCTCTCTCGACAGGTTCTGTAAAAGCGACTAATTACTTGCTCAGTGTCACATCCATCAAATTTGTATAATATTGGAGTGGTTGCATTTATTGATCTTCTACTCAACAATATTTAGATCTCTTTATGTGGAAATCTTCCTGCAGCAATATCTTTATGTGGAGATATTTCTTTTCTGTTACGGTGATATCTTTATAAACTAAGGATGATAGAATCCTTGAATATCTCTTGAATATCCCCAATTTTATGATCACCACTTCCTATCATAAAAAATTAAAAATAAAAAAAAGGGGGCTGACAAGAATCTTTGAATTAAGTTTTGTTTTGAATATACTAAATCTTGTATTGGTCATGTTTCAAAACATTAAGGAGATCATTAATAAAACTTTTTTATACATCTAGGAGGTCATTAATGCATGATTTAGGCTTTTTATAAATGTTCAAGGAAGAGGAATTCTTGCACTAAAGGTCATCGTTGAGGGTATTTTTTTTTGTTGGGAGATGTTTTCAATATGATCAATTATTAATTTGTTGAGGTAAATTTCATTCCTAAGTTTGTAACTTTGAACCTTTTTTTTATACGTTGACATCAAGGTTGAAATTTGGAGTTGGCATCAAACGAAAACAAAGGCGAATAGAGTGGATTCGAAGATTTTCTTGAAATCAAAACTTGGAAAATAGCATTTTTTAATGCTTGTTTTAACAATCTCAGAGCTTCCATTTACTACCCTTTTTTTTCTATTTTAAACCAACTCACATTTCTTTCTTTTTTGGGGGTTTAAAACTAACCATTTGATTTAATATTTTCAACTTGTTTAAAATTGAACTTAGAAACATACTAGATTTTGATTTGGACTTAAAATTAAACAAGGCAATATTCACATCTCATTTGGTGCTTTTAAAACAAACTCATCACTGCTTTATGCACTTAAAATGAACAAGTGTTTGCCATGTTTTGCAATCTTTTTCACAAATTAACATCATTTAAAATGTGTATATGCTTCTATCGTGCTTCATAGCAATCTTGAGAATCAAAAGCATTTTTGTGATATTAAGTTGTCAAAATATTGCTTCCACATTTTGATTTGGGAACTTAAAATTGAACAAAAAATCTTGCGAGTGTGAGTAAACTTATTGGGAGTGTTCTCTCTTTGTTTCTAAACGAAGGTTGATTGAACTACGAATGAGTTTATTTTATTTTTTCTAACTTAGAAGGCTTGACTTGTGGGAAAAAGTACTCACCCAAGGGAATGACCCAACCAGGAACATGCTAAAGCCAAGCGACTTCCAACTGGTATATAAGTGTGGATTATTGAGGAAAGTTCAAGAATCACAAGGATTATTCCGATGAGATGGACAAAAATGGACTCTCACCAACATTGGATAATCCCCCATGAATGGAATGCCAAAATTAAAACCCTTTGTTTAGAAAAGGCCAAATCCTTATCTATTTTGTTGGTGCAAAAGGTCATGTGCTTTGAAGTCACCTCATGTTATACATGTGGTTTTGTTGTAGAGATGGAAAGTATGCCATGGGAGATTCATGGGTACGAATGTGTGGCTGACCTGAGAAGTGTGTGCCATAGAGGGGAGCCAATGTGGTCAAGCATTTAGCCATCCACACAAAATATGCGTAGCTGGATTCATCCAAGTGGGAACCCAACAAAATATTGTCTCATCATCCTAGGGTTGTAAAAGGTCATTGGAAGTGAAGAATGCTTGGTCCTAAAAAAATTTGAAACAAACATTCACAGGACCTTCAAATTTCAAACCCCTTTTATCAAACAAATACCTTTGATGAATTTAAGCACACTTGCTTTCCCGAGGGATCATATCATTAGAGGTTTCTAAGTGCTTGGATTCTATCATCATTTGTTTTCAATAAGGTTAAAAATAGGAGACTTTTGCCCTATTTTCCTTGATTTCCACATAATGGACTTTGTGGGATGAAAACGAAAGTGGGAAATTAGACATACAGTTTGAAAGATAATCAAGCAAGTGCTTTTGGTAAAAAGAATACACTAAAGAAAGATAAAAGATAAATTGGATTACACATGTTTTTTCTAAAATGATTTCCTGCAAGATCAAAATCCCAAAACCAAAGTTCAAGAAGCTTAGTCTGAAAGCTCATGGGGAGCATCTTGAGAGACTTTTCAAATTTAGAGAAAGATTGGCTTACAACTTTTACAAAAAAGTTTCAAGAAACAACCCTGAGTTGTATGCGTTCTACTATCAACAAAATCCTGAACTTTTTGAAAGGTTTCCTTTCCTCCCATAGGAAGTATAGCATATTCTTCAACACTGAGGTCTTGTAAGAAGAAGTGTTATCTAGGTCAAGTCTAGGATCAAATTCAATCACTTTCATCCATCTCTCAACCATCAAAATCAGTCAAAAAAATCACCTCACCAACAACTCTTGGAAACTTTGTGAATATATTTTATGCTAAAAATTTAGGCAAAATCGAAACCACTTTTTTTGACTTAACACATCTAGTCAAACCATCATCTTATACATGAGTTTTCCATAGGATAGCACAACTTCCTAGGGTTTACGAGTTCACCTTGTTTGGCTTAACACACTTAACCAAATTATCAAATCATCACCTCGTTTGACGAAACACACTTAGTCAAACTGTCCTCTTATGTACAAGTGTACTCTAGGATAGGACAACTTCCTAGGGTTTTACAAGTGCACTTATCAAATTTTGTTTGACTTAACACATTTAGTCAAACTATCAATCCAATCAGGATCAATCAAAGTCCTAAAAAATTTTGCATTTTCTTCAAAGTTTATTTAAGAGTTCTATTCACCTGTATCACTCATCTTTCGTTTATCTCATCCTCATCATCACTTTGATCCTTCAATTATCCTAGTTCTTCGCTTCTTTGAATTGAAGGTTTAGACCGATCTAAAGAATTAGAGGTTCATCTCTTACATTTTTGAAAATTGATCTTCGTTTTATGGTTCAAACTCGATCTCAAGACAAGAAGAACATGGAGAAAAA
Source organism: Sequoiadendron giganteum (assembly GCA_007115665.2). Classification (NCBI taxonomy): domain Eukaryota; kingdom Viridiplantae; phylum Streptophyta; class Pinopsida; order Cupressales; family Cupressaceae; genus Sequoiadendron; species Sequoiadendron giganteum. Next base: position 161,777,306 of record CM021102.1, on the reverse strand, counting down.
CAAAGAAATATCCATTTCAAGTGATTTAAGCCAAACTGAAACAATTTTCAATCAAATGATAACCATTGAACTCCCAATCAATCTACCTCAGATGCCTCAAAGCTCTGAAGAGGAGGGTCATATTGAGGACATCACTTACAATGGAATGACACAAGCAAAAATTCTAGAAATAGTACAAAATCTTGAGAGTTACCGAATTGTCAGTACTATGCTGAAGTTGTACCCATCCCGATACATGCTTGAGTTAGCAAAAGAAGGGGCTAAAATCTCTTCTGACTTTGATGTAAGCACCCTTGTGGAGAGGTCTCTTGGCATCACACCTTCACCTGTATCCACGCTTCCACTTCAAAATATCACTCAAGATATCCCCCAAATCATATCATCTATTGCTTCAACCCCACTGATTGTTGACAAGGGAAGTGACATGTTTCACGAGCTTCAAAAATATCACCTTGTGAATAATCAAGGGTTGAATGTAGGGTCCATATCAGAACAATCCATCCCAGTGAATCCATTGCACCCTTACATCCCTTTCACATTTAATGATCATACCAATTCATCCTCATTTTGCACAATGCCAGATTATCCTCCCGACATACAAACTTCTCTCCCTATCTCACAAGGAGAAGGTGACTTGTTTGGAGAAGGGGGAATCTTGGATCCATCATCATCACTTTCAGGGATTGCACCAACCATCTTCCCGCCATTTCCACCCTTACCACTCACATCCAATCATCACTCGGGTTGGGTCTCCCTCCTTTTCCCGCCATCAACTATTCAAATCAGAGCACCACATCAAATGCACCAGCTGTGTCATCTTTATCACAACAATAGATGGAAACCATCCAAGCAACTGCGGTTGTCAACACATCTGCCATTCCTCAAAGCATGGTCTCACAAGGACCAAGCACCTCGATCACACCATCCATAGCTCAAAATTCGATCATTAACACAACTATTAGACTCATCACAATTGTTGGCATTCTTCTTGATCCACCGCCATTACCACCAAGGCACAACACCACCAATTCATTCACCATGATGTTGCAAGCTGCTCGACAAGCTACATAATTAGTCGCTCAACAAGCTCCACAATTAGCCACTCAGCAAGCACAAGCGCAATTAGCTGCACAAAAAGCACAATAGGCTGCACAAGACCAAGCCTTGTTACGACAACAAAAAGTTTCACAAGCAGCTCAAACTACTCAATCCACACAAGCTGTGCAAGCCGCACATGCCACTCAGATGGCACAAGTAATCCAACAAGCACACACTCAAGCATGAGCACATTTCCAAGCTTAGCAAGTGCAAGTGCAAGCACAGTACCAACCTCAATTGCAAGCACAACAAGAAGCGTATCAGCAAGCCTTGCAAGACTAGCAATTATAGCAGTAGTATGACCAACAACAAGCATTGTTGGCACAACAACAGTAGCAGCAGGACTGACAATAGGCATTGTTGGTTCAACAACAAGTGCAGGAATCACTTCCTCAGCAAAGCTTGCAACAAAATCACATCAACATCCCATCTATCAATCCCACACCTCAGAATGTATTCACTCCACCTCCTGATCCGCAAGGTGATGTGACATCACATATCAAATTGCTTTCACATCAAGTGCTAGATCTTCAATCTAGGAAGACAGTCAGGACACTGAGCAACTTGTGTCCCTATCCATTTGACAGAAGCTTGGCAATGGTACCATTCCCCAAGGGATTTGAGATCCTCAAATTCGATAAATATCGCAGGATAGGAAACCCTGAAGATCACATTAGGGAATTCCAAGTACATTTCATGGAAGTCAGCTACAATGAAACATATCTAATGCGGCTATTTCCTTGAAGCTTGGTTGGCGATGCTATGGAATGGTTTTCTCGCCTACCTATGGGAATCAAAACCTTTCAAGAAATCAAAGATGGTTTCCTCCAAAATTATGAATTCAACATTTTTGTGGATGTTAGTTTGGAAGAACTCTCAATGCTCAAACAGAGTAAGGGAGAATCATTCACCACTTTTCTCCAACGATGGCAAGCAAATTCTAATCAAAGTAAGTGGACCATGCCAGAAGAGCAACAAGCCTGTACCATCATCGCCAATATAGACTTAGGCAAGCCTTTATATGGCATAATCCTTCCTCTCCTCTCATATGTACAGGTTGCAGATGTGAGGTGAGTCAAAGGAAGATTGAAGGCTACTTGCTCATTCATGCACCCTAACCCTACAAATTGATAAGTCATAGAATCTTCATTTTCTCATCAACATATGAAGTACTGAAAACAACACTCAAAGGATAGAAGCTAAATACTGGTGTCTTAAAGCGTATATTTTAGATCTAATAAATGAAGAAGATATTCTAGGGAGTCCTTGCACCCTAGACCAACAAGATCTAGCTCAAATTTACATGACATGTGCATTTGTGTCTACCTTCGACTCATTTTTGGGACTAAAATTTGGTTTTTTTGCATCAAATTGGTCATAAATAATAATATATCACTATATTTGCATAGTTTTCATAACTAGATCATTGTATTTATAACGTTTTCATTCAAATTCACATCCACCACATCAATCACACCACCCTAAAAAATTATATTCAAGCTCTTATCTATCATTATCTATCTCCCTAATAGGTTTGTAGCCAAGTTGCTCTTGAGGTCATCTTTAAATTCCAATCATTCCATTTTTGGGGAAGAGGCTCTTCATATTTTCCCCACCAAAAACATTCCCTAACCACAATTTTTGGCACTCAACATATAAGATCTAATTTACCTTCATATAATAAAAATGCAACTAAATTTACTATACAAGATGTCCAATTATATTATTGAGATCAAGGATAAAATCAGAATTATCTTCCACTTCACATAGCTTGCTACTTGATACCTTTCCCTCTCTACACATTTTTTTTATACTTGTGTTTAGAAGTTTGAAAAATCCAAATCCACTTTTTTAATGCTAAAACCATTAATGTTTTATTAGATTGACGATGCCTTACATTTTCCTTCATTTTAATAGTTCATGTTGAACACGTGAAACATAGACACAATTAACAAGATTATTTTTTTGTTTCAATCACAAATAAATGAGTAGCTTCTATTTATTTTACACATTGGAAATAAACTAGAAACCTCCACCACAAGTACCATAAAGGCCAAAAAAAATTACTTCAAATTCATGTAGAAATTCTCCATTATATGTTGTCTATGTAAACCCCATAAAAACATCACATATTTTTATTCACAGAAAAAAAAATTGTCTACACATGTTGTCACACACTCCTTTTGAACTGACTTATACAAATATTTGATTCATTGAAGGTTGTGTGTATTGGACAATTAAGGTTCACTCTTAGACCTATACTCTCCCATTGACTACCCATTAGAAATGAGAATTTTCCATGCCAAATCAATAGCACATAAGCCTTTTAAGAACAAGTAAACACCCCTGCACATGCACACACATATTCTTATGCATTGCTTTAGACCATTGACTAAATGACACCTTAAATTATTGTTGTCATGAAAACACTTATATAACATGACACATTTTCTACCACATGACTTGGACAATGCACTAGAAATTTTAATATGTACCATAACAAACAATTAATATATATAGATATTAATACACAAGTTAAGTATCATTTCTCTAATGATTGATAACCCAAAAAACTAATAAATAAATTAATTAATTTGATTTAACTTATTTTAATTTAATTTGGAGCTTCAACAAAAACATGACTATGCGTATTTTCTTGGGGCAAAGAAACTAAATATAAGGGAATGATCATAACTTACAGGTGCCACCGAATAGTCTTAATTGATTGTTATTATAAGAGAACCAAAATACTAAAGCTAGGGTCAGATCCAAACCATAACATACCTGTTGTAACAGGTACACCATATAAGTTGTATATGTTTTGCAAAATGCACTTAAAATATCATTAATTAATAACCCTCTACTTATTATATCAACACTTTCTTAATGTTTTAGACACGTAACTTTTGTGACACTGTAGCAAAAGTCTGTTGAAATATTTACGCCAAAGGCATCCCCACACTTAACATTCACAGCCCATTTCATATCAGATGATGCAGAATGGTGGAGACGCAATCGCCTGTGATGGAATGCATCATAGTGGTTCATCATTTTCGTCACCTATTTTCCCCACTCTTGCAAACTCTTCCTTGCTAGTATTGAACTTTCATTTCTCCACCTGGCAAGGGTGAAAATGTAGCAGTATTGTAGTTATTGCGAAGTTATTACAGATGGAAAAATATATGTAGAGCACTTATTGCAGAAAATGGAAAATAATGTGCTACCTACCTTCCTTCCAAAATGATCATTGGTTGCCGATGGATTCACAACCTTGCTTCTTCTCTATTCACTTACCCATAGATGGTTCATGTCCAAAATATCTACCTTTTGAATGCCTTTTCCATCGCCGATAGTTAGGGTTTGTACATCATCGACATCAACAAAGATTTGTGCAAAATCTTCAGGTAAGTCGCATGCTTCCCTCGCTATTAATGGTTTCCACTCCTCCAAACTCTTCCTCGCTAGTATATTTCTTGTTGTATTTAACTACTTCCCTCATCGCTAATTGTTTTTTCCCCCTTTATTGTGAATAGATTGAAGCGGCAACAATACGACAACTAGGTGTGGAGATTGAAGCCCATTGTTTCCTAAAAATTTCCTATGAGCTCTGGCCATTTTCTCTCATTGGCATCATTGACAGGTCGACACAATTTGTGCATAATTTGTAGGTAAGTCACTTCCCATTACTAAAACAAATTAGCCCCTGCCTTCAGAGCCATTTTCGACTGATATTAGCCAATACTTAATTTCTGAAGATGCCTTTTAGATAGTCTTCACATAGAATATGTGATGCAAATGAATCTCAGTCCCACGACCTCATTGGTATTTTGTTGTTTGTATCTCTTATTTACAAATTACTTTTATCTCAGTGATGTGCTATCAATTTTTCGGTTTCAAAATGCATATAGGGGGACTCTATGTAACTGGAAATATGTCCCCAAACATCTCTTATGCTAACTTGTATATAAGGATATTCTAGAGGATGTTTGTAGGTACCTCCCGACATGCCTACACATTTTCTAGTGACACCCACGTTTTTTTTAATTTTAGTATATGTTTTACCTTTTAAGAGTGTTTTGAATGAAGACCAAATGTTGGAGATTATGAGAACCATTTTTTCTTTTAGTGGAAAGAAAATGTAGCAGCTATTTCATTCAATTTGATTGAGCAAAGCTGATCTTTTTCAATCTTGATATTGCACACAAAGAAGCAATGGGAACATAGCATATTAGAAAAATCATTGTTACCAATAGAAAGGTTGGGCATATATAAACTGTATTACTGCACTATATAAATATTGTCCAGATCACAAAACTTATATCTATAAACTCTAAAAGTATAGTATATAAAATTCATGAAAACTAGAAATTTTTTTAGAGTTATGAGTTTCCTTTACTGCTTTCCCCACCGCTAATGGTTTCCTTTACTATGAATAGATTGAAGCAACAACAGTACAAAATTTGGGTTTGGAGATTGAAAGAGCAATATTGTGAAATTAGGGTCTGCTTGGTTTAATTTGAAAAAAACCAGTTGTTTCATTTTCCTGTGATCTCTTTCCATTTTCTCTCAGTGGCATCACAGACAACTCGACACTATTTGTGCAACATCTTTAGGTAAGTCATTTGTCGTGATTGTGTGCAATATTCCTCTCTTTTCGTTGAAATTTTCATAAAAGAATGAACTAGATTGAAACTACTCCTTCATAGTTAGGTAGCTCATAATCCCTGTAAACATGTATAGTGAATTGTCATACAGTGATTGTAGTCTACGTTTAAGTAGGCAACTCATTTCCCTAAAAGAACATACAAAAAGAAAGCCGCCCATAACCAAAGAAAAAATTATACGGTTATGTACTCTTCTCAGGGATTAAATCTGGCAGTTATATGTTCACATTTAGTATTATAAGAAAAAAATATTGTTCAAGTGTTGTTGGATGTGGGTTTTGTCAGGAAAACTACTGGAAACTGAGTTTTTGGAGCTCTTAACATTGGCAAGTTATTGGGTTTTTTAGAATTACATCTCATAAATGCAAACTGGATGTTTATAGTTCTAATCCATTGAACAATTGTACATTAGATCTATTACTTGTACCTATTACTTTGTGTATTTCTTACACAAGTAATTAGAATTAATATTTCTGATAAATAGTTCTGATATCACTCTCAGATAAATTAGTATATTTGCTACTAGTAGTCTAATTGGTCAAGTAATTTTGACCAAATAAAGTTCGACATACCCATTGCACATTAATGTTGAGAGATATCACTCTCAGATGTCTATTGCGTTTAATTCACAAGTCCGATAAAAACATAAACATCTTAATAATGATATCTCTTAGCATCTATTAAATTTAATCTCCAATTCTACTCCATTTTTTATTCAATTTTTATGCCCGCTTAATTGTAATGTCATCTAAGAACTTTCCTATTTTAAAGAAAGTCTACAGTCATGTGTACGACCAAGCTATTCATCCTCTTATATAAAAGTTTTTTTTTGGAATAGTTGTATATGTTTTGTATTTAGGTTTCCAATCACAATCAATGATCTATCATGAGTCATTTAAAACATTTTTGTAACATGAATTTTATGATCTGAAACATGATAAAAAAACTATAGAATAAGAAACAACAAATAAACAAGACACAATAAACGTAGAAACAACAAAAAAAAATAGAGCCAAACATAGAAGAATCCATTGGTTTTGGGAGTTAGCATAATGCAAAATCCTTGATCATTTCCTATCCAGCTAATGAATGGCAACACATTTTATCATCTTTGAAAATAGCAATTGTAGAAATAGTGCCATAATTTGCTCAAGATTGTTTACATCATAGCTAAGATTGAGAAATATTAATTGTAGAAGATTATTCTACAAATTCTAATAGTGAAAACTTGGTCAGTGGTACAATGTCCACTCAACATACTGATGAAATATTAAGACTCATTGTCTTTGATACAAAAATTCAAACAGCAGTACAACTTTGTATAAATTTCTGCCTTTCTTTTGCTCATTCTTTACATAAATGATAAATTGAAATTTCTTTTACTATTTTTTAAGTAATTTTTAATATTTTACTTTAATTGTTGTTCCACCATCATCCTCCACCATCCCCAAATCTGGAAAAAAATTGTTGTGCACAAAACTTGCAACCACTCCTTTATTTACTACAAAAAAGATCTTCATAAGTCTATAGCCTATGTATTCAAACATTTTTTCTCCAACTTTAAAGGATGTAGTTTGGAAATGGCAAAAAAAATCTAGAACTTGGAGATAGCATGGGGAACATGAAAGAATTAAATTAAAAAAAATTAGAAACAATACAAAATGCTACAAGATATCACTTATATAAATGTTATGAATAGAAGAAAATGAAACCCATAGAAAAATTGATAATTTGGTAGCAAAATGATCCAATGATCATTGACAAGCATCTGCAAGTATATTGAAGTTGCACTATGGACATGCTTTGTTGCTATCCAACTACTTGTTCTATATGTTGGCAGAAATTTCTAAGATATTCTTGTTTCATTCCATGACAAATTTTCCAATAAACTATAACCAAGAGCTGACTGAAAACACGTCTGATTTACTTTTGACTAAAACTATAGGACATGTTCTGATGGATTGTTCAACAGGTTCTTGATGAAATAATTTACCTGCTAAGTTCTTCCAAATCTGTTTTGCATAAGAGCAATTGATGAATAGGTGAAAGATTGTTTGGTCATTTTTTCAGTGTCTCATTTTTAGGCGTTTCCCATGTCAACAAGCCACATAAAGTGTTATATTTTTTACGGGATAAGTATTAGCCTAGAATACTTGCAACTTTTTGTTTGTGTTATGACAGTCAAAGCTTATTTCTCAGATGTCTCCTTTGAAAACTACCACAAAATATTTTATGGCTACAAGATTTGTTGAAGTTATTCTTATGAGAAATACGTAAATTATTTTGTAAAAGGTACAAATCTTTGCATTTCTGGGCTACTGGTGAAATTTCTAGACTACCGGCGCTTTATGGGACTGCCTATTTACATTTTAACTTATTAACCAGTCCTCACAGTTGTATATCTACTTTGGTTGTGGCATGGTAGGTAGCCTTCTTAGTGCTAGGCTAAGGTCCATGAACTAACTACTCCCTAAATTTAGGCAAAAATAGGATTTCAGTTAGGTTCTTTGGAAAAAAATAGGGATTGTTATTTTTTTGGTGCTTTGGAGCTTCAAAGAGATAACTTGATGGGTTGCACCATAGAGGACCACATTCATTCATTTTAAAGGTGGTATATTCATTGCCAAATCACCCTGCTTGCATCTGGCCTCATATTTTTTGTTCACATCTGTATGGAGGGGAAGGACCACATTTAGAATGGAACCCCAATATGCCATTGAATCCTTGAGCTATTTCGCTATTTCAAACATCATTTATAATATTGTTGGGGTACTTCCAGCTGCCCTTTTTTTCATTCCCCATAGGATACCATGCATGGGTCCATTGTGTGACATCAATACTCTCTTTCTCTCTCATGCTAAGAGTATGGTTGCTATTTTTATTGAGAGGAAAATTGGTTAGCCCGAAAATTCTTTGGATTTGATATATATTTTAGTTTGTAGAAGTTACAAGAAAAAGTCTAGAAATTCTTTAGATTTTATATATATTTTAGTCTTTAGGTAAGTTAAAAGAAAAAATTCAGAATTATTATGAGGAAATTATTTGGATTTGATATATATTTTTGTCTTTAGAATATTACAAATATATTTGTTTACCGTTCACATAGATAGTGTGATTTCAACTTTCATTGATTGAAATTAATGTTCAATAAATACTTAAAATACTTGTTTCCATAACAAATTTTTAGGTCTTTGTAAATCTTAAAAACTAAACAGACAATACTTTGACATATATTGTTTTTAAACATAACACTTGGAATACGTCTTCTACTATATAGCTTGCATAAAATCTAACCCATTCAGAAACCATTGGTTTGTTAAACGTGTAGATAAACTATGTGACAAAATATTATCAATTGTACGATTCCCTTCTTTATCTTGCAATTGTGGTTTCCCCTATTAACATCACTCATACAATTAAGTAGCACCTTTATTTGACATGTCATTGAACCCAATTCTAACACTCACAACTACGTCGCAGTCACAAAGCTTCAAACACCTTTCACCTTCTCAATGGAAACTTTGACTCCAAATGTCATTGAAGATATTCTTGCAGGCATGTTTAAGCTTGACCCTTCATTACAAGTCATGTCCATAAACACAATACAACATGCTAATTCAATAGATGTTAATTACCTGGTTGAACTCTCTGATGGTGTCCATACCCATCCTACTTTGCTTCCTACCCAGTTCAACAATCTTGTTGTTGAAAAAGCAATGGTCATCGGGTTTATTATCCACCTTACGGAATATACATCTAAAGTTTTCGACAAATACACATACGTCAAACCTTACTCTATTTTTTAATATTGCTTTCATTCACTGATGTGATGTTTCTAAATCACTTACATCACTACATTGCAGGGCTATAATTATCAATAGTATTGAAATTGTATCGAATAAAGCACCACTTGTTGGCACTCCAACTCCTTTTCTGCAAGCAACAAGTCATTTGCCATCTACTAGCTCCCAAGGACCGTTTAGATTACAACAGGATGCAATATCTACCCAAGAACCAACCATACCTACTTTTGAGATACTTCCCATCAAATCTTTAACCCCATACTATAAGAGTTGGTCCATTGAGGGTAGAGTATTAGCAAAAATTCCAATCCATGAATTTCACAATGCTAACTGAGAAGGAAAAGTTTTTGGTTTTGACTTCATTGACAAAGAAGGCACTGGCATACATGTCACATGCTTCAATGAACTTTTTGATGATTTCTATAATGTTTTGCACTCTAATTGTGTATACATTATTTGTAATGGTCACATACAAGTTGCTAATAAAAAATATAGTAGCTCAACGAACCCATTTAAAATTTTCCTACACAAATCATCAACAATTACTCCTTCACCATGTGTAGACTCTACAATCCCCATGCATAGCTTGCATATCAAAAGCATAGATTCCCTACTATCACTGCCTATTAATTCCATTGTTGATGTTCTCGGCATACTTTTGTCTATCTCCCCTGCATCAACAATCCATTAGAGAGATGGGACTGAAACAGTAAAGTGCACTGCAACAATCATAGACATGTCATGTTTGAGCATTGATGTTACACTTTGGGGTCATCATTGTGAATTTGAAGGTAAAGAAATGTCTACTTTGTCTCTTCTACCAACCCCTCCCATTATCTTGATCAAATGGGGACGTATAACCTCCTGGCATGGAAAAGCTCTTGATACCATATTTGCAACTAAATTGTCATAAACCCAGAACTATTAGAAGTGTCAATGTTGCATGACTAGCATGCCATTGTAGGGAGTGAGACACCCTTCCTTTCACTCTCAATAGATCATCTTTCTTCCAAAATTTTTGGAAATCCAATTGAGATTGCATTGATCAATAGTACAAACTATCCTGGAAAAGCAAATGTTTGTGTAAAAGCAAGCATATCAAAGGTCCACTTGGAAAACTTTTACTACCTCTCTTGTCCTCTTCTTGTAGGAAATAAGAAATGTAGTAAGAAGGTTGTACAAAAGAAACCCAATAGCTTTCATTGCCCAAAGTGTTCTATTGATCTCCCTAGATGTGACTTTAGCTACATGGTCAAAGTGGACTTGGATGATAGCATAGGTTCTCTTGTTAAAGTTACTGCATTTGAGGGGCCCGCAAACAACTTGTTTGGAGATTCTGCTGAAAATCTTCAACTACTTATGGCTGAACCTGATGCAACTAAACACATGCTAGATCAAGTTCTTGGGCACCAGTTTCTCTTTGAATTGGTCATCGCAATGAATTTTTTTGCTAGGAAAGAAGTATAAAGCTTTGTAGTTACAGCAATCAAACCTGTTTAGAGTTTGCAAGTACCTCTTTTTTTTGACAATACTATATAGTCTTTGCTTATGTAGTGCAACTTTTGTTGTTGTCCATACCACCATATGTAATTATGTGTGCCTAAAATATCAAATGAATTGAATACAAAGTCTCTTTTGATATGACAATGTTGTCTAATGCACATGTTTTTTAATATGATTATTACTTCATTGGTATTCTTGCTAATTTAACTCACTTAACTTAAACGTATTATTTTAACTTTCTCATTATCTAATACAAAATAATATTGCATTGGTCTATTCCTCGGCAACCACTACCATGGAAAACCAAGCTGAAAGTATGAAAGCACAATGGTCTCATCGTAAGCATCTAAAATGATTATGGTACCATGCAAATAAGGATTCTATTAATAGACGAAGTAGAGAAAACCATCAAAGTAACCTTGCAAGATCCTCCACACCCCCACCTTGTCTTTCCAATTACCCTCCCCTGGTGCAACCCCCACCACCTCAAATGCAATCTACATTTCACCCTTGTTCTCCCTCCCAAAACCTCCATCCTCCACTATTTCCTCCAAACTATTACATCACAAGAAATTATTTCCGCTCAAAGTTGGACAACCTATCAAACATATCAACATGCCAAGCATGCATGGAACGATATCCAGGAATGAGGATTAGGCTATTAAATGGTAGTAGTGCTTGTTCATGATGCATTTCTAAAAAAAATGGCAATCACTTCTCATAGTGGAACAACATGGACCCTGGAGAGCAGCCCACTTGTTTACAACGCCTATCTCAGATTGAAGAAATGCTTATATCAAGAGTTAGCCCTGTTCTCCAAGTTACTTATGCAAGAGGGGGACAACTAAAATATAGTGGCCACACTTTTTTTTTTCCTCAGGATATTACAGTAATTTCCAATTACTTGCCACGCCATATACATGACTTGGATATACTCATAGTCAATAAGAAAAATATTGACTCCCAACATTACAATTTCTATGCTTGCAGAGCACATGTTCATGAGGCTTTGCAATTTAAAATATGTTATGACCCCTACTACAAATATGTTCAATTAGATGAGACCTCTCGCTTATCCTTGCCTATTTCCTCCACTGACATCTTTGAGCTTCTAAATGCAACAGTCTCAACTTCAGACCCACTTGATTTTAGCTTCATGGAGATAAATAATATAACTAAAGAATGATTGAAAGAGAATGTGGAAGCAACATCTTCATTTGTCGCACACCTACCCCCTGCACATACTGAAGTGCAAGAATTGTGAGCCCTATTGCAGTTAGTCGAGGGACGACCAACTCCTACTATTGATTGGCCACCAATTTCTCTTACACCTCTCAATGAATACACCACTGAAGGCTTGTTTGTTATGGCATTTCTGACATTATTTCCAAAAGGTAGAGCTGGATTCAATTAACAAAGTATGAAAGAGGTCAAGCTACATGAATATGCTCTCCATCTTCTTTGATACCATGATAATAGATTCGGCCAACACCCATGATTTAGATACTTCATACTTAATATTCTTATGTGTCACTCTAGCCAGGCCACAGCTTCCGTGTTTGTTCAAAAACACTTCGAAAGTAGACTACCAAAAATAATATTTGACTTGTGCCAAAGACTCAAGGACCTCCCCGATGAACGTCTTGCAGACCAGGTTATGTGGTTCAACTCAAACATTTGTGGTACCTGCCCCTTGTGGACTCTTCGCAGGGGGGAGCTATCAGACATGGTTATTCAAGTTGGTTGTCAAACTATATTATTCACCCTTAGTACAACAGATACTAAATGGCCATATTTACACAATGCCACGCCATCAACCACACCTACAAATCCTTCAGTAGCTGCTCGATGGAGGATCCAAAATATAGTGCAAAACCCACACCTCTGTGCACTTTACATGCATCACCGATTTACTGCATTTTGTGAGGAAGTTTTGGAAAAGATTCTTTGCACAAATGACTACTGGTAAAGGTAAATTTACTCCACAATCTTTTATATTTATGTCTTTCATTCATCATTTCCTTAATAATTTTTTTTGTGTCTAGGTATGAATGACAACATCATGGCTCTGCACATGTCCATGATTTCCTTTGGCTCAAAGATGCACCCGATATTGCTAGATTGCAATGGAATAATCTTCGATTAGTACAACAAGCAATCAAATACATTGACAACTATGTCTCTGCTTGGAACCCACATCCCAACCAAAGGTCACTTGCAACAGTTCCAAGGTCCTCCTTAAACAACCCTTGCCTAATGGATAAAAGAATGATTATGTTTTCCACCGCTTCAGATGACTACAATGAATTGCTCAATTGTGTTCAGCGCCATACATGTTGTAACTTGCAAACATGCTTATGGAGAAAATGAGGTACCGTTGAATGCCACTATAAAGCCCCTTGGACCATGCAAAATAATTCAACACTCTCAAATGAGAGTGGGAAGCCAAAGCACACCCCTGCTCTTAATGATGACTAAGTTAATCTTTACAACCCCACTATCCTCTCAATTTGGTGCGCAAATGTAGATTGCCAACCCCTTCTCTCAATAGATGCAGTGCTCAAGTATATCACAAAATATGCAACTAAAGCAGAAACCAAATCTGAAACATACCATGCAATGCTTTTTTGTATTTCAACAACTTTTGATCCTCACAAGCCAGCACCAATAGATTTTAGGAAAATTCTTGTTGACAACCTTATGGATCACGATATTAGTGCTCAAGAGAGTTGCCACCTTCTCTTAAAACTACCGCTCTTCTTGTGTAGCCAAAAATTTGTTTCTTTAAATGTCAACCAAGAAAACTATCAACGCATTCCACTCTCAGGTGCATGTACATCACTGCACACAAACTACATTGATGCAAACATGGCTCGTCCTATTGGTCTGGAGGCAATGCCAATTATAGAGGTGACTCAAAAATGGAGCTTTAGAACAACACGTAAATTGAACCAATGGAAATAGTGCTCCTCTAAAGTAGTTGTTCGAGTCTCCCCTCGCTTCACAATCCCTCCCTCTAAAGACAACCCAAGATTCCATGACTTCTACTAGAGTGAATTGGTTCTCTATAAACCTTTTCGTAACATTGCAATTGAACTTGGTTCCACACCAGCTCAAATTTTGGCACAGTGGGATAGGATGGCATGCACTTACCATCCATGGCATGCTCGACGTAGTCAACCAAATAGAACCTCTAATACAGAACTTAACTCTCCATCAGACAATGTAGAACCCCTAGATCAATGCAACCAATCTGAGTGGTAAGTCTTGTCAAGTGTTCACCCTTGTCATCCACTCCAATTGGGTGTGCTCGACATGCTAGGAAACCATGAATTAGACTTTAACCATGACTAGAATACTCATTCCATAAATCTAATAGAGCTCAATGTAGCATCCAACTTCGTAGACTCAAACTGCATAAAATATCAAGTCCTCATTCCACCATTTGTAAATACCCTGCAGAACTTTTCATTAGAACAAAATAAAACACTGGATTTAGTGTTGTCACACCTATCCTCCATTTCTTACCAGCCACCACTCAAAATTATAGTTCAAGGAACTGCAGGAATAGGGAAATCACACCTAATTAAACAACTTAGGTATGCACTTGATTCTTCCGCTCCAACCAGGCAATAATCACTACTACTTCTCACACTAACAGGTGTTGCAACATTCAACATTGGAGCATCAACTATTCATTCAACACTAGGCATCTCCATCAAAGAGTTTTCTCCCTTGTAGGGCCAAACACTAGCAAGCTTCCAAGAGAGATTGCACTTTGTTCGATACATTTTAATAGACGAAATGAGTTTCGTCGGTCCTAGATTACTTGAGTGAATCGACTATCGCTTACGCGAAGCTTTCCCAACAAACAACCAAAGCCCTTTCGGAGGCCGCTCAATACTATTTTTTGGAGACCTCAGCCAGCTACCACTGGTCAAAGACATTCCTATGTACTCTTCTACTTCCTATGGGGGCACACTATGGCGTAGCTTCCAAATTGTTGTTACACTAAACCAAATATTTCATCAAGCGGGAGAGGATCCCACTCAACTTCTATTCCGTGATCTCTTATGCAATTTAAAAAAGGCTGACCCTACTATTACAGATTGGCAACTATTAATGTCAAGGTCAAGCTCAACACTATCACCTCCTGAACAAACTGCTTTCGTATCATCGATACATCTTTATGCAACCAATGAAAAGGTTTCACTCCATAATAAACATATGTTGTTGTCTCTAGCTCAGCCTATTGCCATTGCCATTGTTGAGCAAATAGGGAGCTCTTTCACCTCAAATCCAGATGATGACCAACTCCAACCTAAGATTCTACTTTTTGTCAACCAAAAGGTTATGTTATCTTGTAATCTTTGGACGAATTCTGGCCTTGTTAATGGAGCTCTTGGTATAGTACAAAAACTAATCTACAAGGAGACTGATAAACCACCACAACTCCCTTTCTTTGTTGTTGTTTGATTCCAGAATTGCATTGGGCCTGCCTGGGATACAAACAATCCAAAAGATGTCCCTATTACCCCCATTAGTCATGGTGGTCAATAGAAAATCGCACATAAAATGGCATGGGCATTAACCATCCACAAATCACAAGGGCTTACACTTGAGATGGCCACCATTGACATCGGCAACATTGATCAAAAAGGCTTGACATTCACAGAAATTTCCAGAGTCACTCATCTTTCCAGCCATCGAATCCACCCACCATTCACTTTCGAAAGATACACAAGCATGCAACAAAGCCCATATGTGGCACATAGGATCCATGAGGAAGCTCGACTATCTTAACTATTAGCATCAACCATTTGAAATGCCCTACTTCAATTCAGGTAACCAATAAGCACAAGTATGTTCACTTTAAACACAGTTTGAAGAGATTTCTTCTTTAACAACTACTCAAGTGATAATATTTTTTTATTAAGCAAAGAAAAACATTAGACAATTTTGATAGAGTCGAAGACCAGCAAATACATAGAGCATTTGGTGAGGAATAGACAAGCACAACTTCTTAACTACAAAAGTAGCTACACTTTTCTCTCCATTTTTTTAATAATTTTGTATTAAGCAAAACAAAACATTATAGAAGAATGATAGAGTCAAAGACCGGCTGATACATTGAGCAGCTGGTAAGGAATAGTCATGCACAACTGCTTAACTACAAAAGTATCAATGATAAAATTGTGTGACATTTATTTTTCCAAAATTTAGGACAATAATTTTTTGTCTCCTTCGTATTATGTGTATATTTGTATTGTCAGATTTCATCAGCATAGAGATAGGTAATGGGAGAAATCCAACTATATAGCTCTCAAGAGAACATGCCATGTACAACTTGCCCAAATTAATATATTTTTTGTTCCAGTTCTCGTATATTTTCTTGCTCATCTAATTATCATTCAGTGTTTCTGATATATTGTTAATATTGCTGACACTAAATAATATTTAGTGATAAATGGTGCTTGCTGAGATTTGGAAATTTTGTCTATAATTACTATTCCAAGTGTGGTTTTATATGTTACATTTTTTATTAACTATACGCCAGTTTATTAGTTTATTTTACTCAAATATTTTAAATTTCTGTTTCTTTAGAAATCTTACAATTTGCATACTGTTGACTGATTTGAAGATGAAATATGACGGAAAATGTAGAATCATGATAAGAGATGGAGCCTCTGTTTAGCTTTGCGCCCGAGCTTCTTCAAGGCCCTAACGATATGGAGAAACACCTAAATAACCCCACGCACAATTATATTTTGGACAACATGGCCATGGATTCTACTCCTGTTGATATCAAAGAGTATCCCAACTATTATGTCTTCATAATCGACATGCCAGGCCTTCAAAGTGACAACATCAAGGTATTTCCAGTTTAAACCACTATAAACCTCAATTTCCTGTCCATCTCGGGGATGAAAAAATGTCAAATCACTCACCACTAAGACTAACTAAGTGATTGTTCATGTTTGAAAACAAATAAGTTCAAGTATAGGATGAGAATGTGTTGACAATCATTGGAGAGTGAAAGAAGGAGGAGGACGATCATGTCAAATTAATCCGTATGGAGTGTAGGGTCGGCAAATTTACAAGAAAATTTATCCTTCTTGAGTACTGCAATATGGA
This sequence comes from Sequoiadendron giganteum, assembly GCA_007115665.2. Lineage (NCBI taxonomy): Eukaryota > Viridiplantae > Streptophyta > Pinopsida > Cupressales > Cupressaceae > Sequoiadendron > Sequoiadendron giganteum. Next base: position 161,760,103 of record CM021102.1, on the reverse strand, counting down.
GGCCATTTCAGCTAGATGTCAAGATGGAGTGTTCAATGTAAACGTTCCAAAGCTTCCTCCTGCAAAGCCCAACAAACACAAGACAATTGAAGTTTATGTTGCTTAGTTGCTCACCTTTCCACACTATCATTTCATGTTTCCAATATGTACAACATTCACAAATCTAAATACAAAGATTGTGTTTAAAACATAAAACTTACTGAATGTAGTGTTTTAGTCTAAAATTTCACCACCATATTTCCTCCATACGAACATAGATATTTAACATTTTTAGTACCATAATTTTCAAAATATTAGAGCCTATGTCCGAAACTTCAAAAGTTCAATTTTTCATCGATATGCATTTTTGGGTATAAAATGCCTAAATACACCTATGCACAACAATTTGTCCTTCATATTTCAATGTTATGATGACTTGTTTTCCTCGTTTATGTCACAAGCTTAAAAATCATTTGGTTATACTATAATATTCAATTGCATTCATTCTTGTACTGCGTATTATAAATCACATATAAAACACTTCATTTTCAACATTGTAAATATATCCTTGTCTACGTTTTGATATCACATATTTTTATTCTCATTTATTTTTCTTTACTACTTCCATTTCATTTTAAAAATGTGTTGTTTTCCTAAGTTACATCTAATTTGCTCTATTACTTAAAGTTTTTGTTATTATATGAGGGACATGAGCCTCGAAAATTGTAGAATGCTATTTTTTTTGCATGTGTTTAGGCAAGCAATTCCATGTCGTGGTTATGAAGAATTGGTTGACAGTTTTGTGGAACTGAGTGGACTTTTACCTCTATCTCTTCAAATATTTAGTGGGCGTGTTCATGATAATGTTGCCAAAAAGGATTGGCACTTCTATTTGAATGAAATAACAAGAAGTTCAATCCATGCATAAAAACCTTACTTCCAATTAACATTGATATGCTACATGGAGATGACATAAATATCTTTATTAGCTCTAGTTTTTCAATATATCTGTGGTTGTTTCAATATTTAAGCTATTTGTATGACACTTCTCCTAAAAACATTATTTGATATTTGTGTATACCAAATGCAGCTCAAGCTGTAATTGAAATGACAACAAGGAATATGGCCATAGAAGGCTACAAAAGATGGGCATGTCAATGTGTAACTTTAATAACTTATACAATGTTTTGACAATAAAATTAAAGAAATTCTGAACTGCTATAGGTGTAGGACAACATGTAAATAAGCCTTATAAGGCTGGAAACAACCTGCACAGTGATCAAATAGGAATAATAATGCAGATTCAAGGTGCCTATAGTGTGTTTGAAACAAGGACAACAAGATATGAGCTTTAGAAAGCTTGGAAGGATGATGACCAAATGCTTTGCACTGTCTAATAGACTGTCCAAAACAAAGGATAGCAAATAAACTAAGATTTAGGGACCTTAGAAGGTCTATCCAGTAATGATGAACAGGTGAAAGATTGTTTGGTCACTTCTTGCTTCTTTCTGGCTTTCCATGGATTTTTTTGGTAATAGTTTAGGTTTTCTTTACTCCCATTAAAATCATGGGTTTATGTTTTAATTAGGCTAGCGGTCCAATTACAGTGGGCAGGGGGAGATAAACATCTAATCTTATATTGATTCAATAAAGTTCAATGTATTGTTAGATATTTTTCCTTCCATTTAAGTGACGGGCTTATGCCTTAAGTTTCATCAAGGTTAGGGTTAATAGTATTGGTGTGAGGGTTCTTTGATCTTTCTTAGGAAGATTTACTGACAGGATTTAAGAGGAAAGTGGTGATTAAGCCTCATTTAGTATTTTACAGATTCCTCATGGAGCTGGTCAAGGTTAGGGTTCTTTGATCTTTCTTAGGAAGATTTACTGACAGGTTTTAAGAGGAAAGTGGCGATTATGCCTCATTTAGTATTTTACAGATTCCTTATGTAGACGAGCTCCATGTTATGTATCAATTTGGGATGTTCAAGTGAAGAATTGTTTGGGTTTTCCCAATTTTAACTATTCTCTGGTACCTATACAAACCTTAGAATGAACATCAATTTCTTAACGGCATTGGGCATTGAACAGTGGGTTTGTTTTGAAATGTAAAGCGAACTAGGCTGAGGCATTCTTGTATGGTACACTTGATGCAGCAAGTAGTCTTTCCGAAAGGAGTCTTTCAATAAGCACGTGCATTGTATGTTCTATTTGATGTGGCAAATCATCTACCTGAGATAATTTAAACAGATATGGGAATGGACATTTCTTGAATGGTATGTTTGAAGTAGCAAATTATCCATTTGTAGTGAATTATTTAATTATGTTCCCCAAAAAAAAAAAAATCTGTTTCCACTCTCTCAACATTCAGAGATAAAATATTTTACTGTTTCCATTCTTTCGAGAAAAACAAACTCTCTTTATCATTTACTTTACTCATTTTTCCTTTACTGCTGTAAATCAGGTTTCCCAATTTTTAATAAACAAGATTAACACAAGAATCACAATATTGTCTTTACCCATTGCACCCCAAGGTGCGATTGCTAGTTAATATATCATTCATGAATCATATTTAAGATATATCCTTGATTTCCGAGAATACAAGTTGAATATTACGCAGTCTAGATAGATGGGACAGAATAGATTACATTAATCCCTGTCACCACGGATCAGGAAATATGAAAAATTATGTAACAGTGTCCAGAGTTTCCATGGCGGAAATTCTTAATTTTGTGGGTTGGAACCACAATAACTCTATGCAGCCTTGCTTTATCTTTTGCAGCAATTAGGATCTTTAATGTTGCCCACACAGCTAGTACACGATGCCAACAGCTCCACAATTTCAAGCAGAGTACCAATTGATTTATTGTCGTTCGTGCCTGCATTTGTATTCATTTTCTGCTTGAGGATAGATCGAGCAGAGACAGCGAGCGAAAACATAACGTTGAGCACAAGCAGCGCTACCATCATTTTAAGAAGCATTGATCTCGCCATACTAACTTCCATAACGAATCTTAGGCAACGAAAAGTGTTCGAATTACAAGTGAAGAAGGAAAAGCCAGGTGAATATCTTGCGTGATACAGAGCGAAGATAGAGAACGGTGGTGGAAAAGCTAGGTGAATATCTTGCGTGATACAGAGCAAAGATCGTGAATGATATGGATAAAGAAAGTATATCTTATTTATAGAGACCGACAACGGTGTGCAAGCGTTTGAATGGGTCAATATTCAAATTCACTCAAGAAGGGTGATATTCAAAGTAAAACAATGGCGCGTTCAAGATGCAGCAATTCACGAGGCGGCAAAGGGACTTTCGCGGTCATCAAATGTCATTTTATTTTAATAAGTGTAGCACAAGAATGGCAGATTTTTTTTTGGACCAAACATTAAAAGTAGAATTTCTTCTAGATTGTATTCTTGTTTTGACCTTTTCAAATTTAGAGCTCATGCTATTCAACAATTAATTTTTATTCTACTTTGTTTGAGTTTAAAAACTTATTCAAAGATGGCTTCATCTAAACATAATAGACATAAAAAATAAATCTTTCTAAGTTCAAGTTTCTCCTTGACAATAACACAAGAATTATGAGAATTTGATTCATAAATCCTTTGGTGAAGCTGATCTTGAATGTGATTGACCAATGAATGAGTGTCTTCCATGAAAAAATGGTATTATGACAAGTAAACTAGTAGAAAAGATTCAATCTTAAAAGAAAAACCTTAGAACGTCATCATAAGAAGTACCATAAACTGATAGAACCTCCAATTGGACATCTTAAAATATCCACCCGTAGAGTAATTTTTCATGATTTTTTTTTAATGTGCCCAAGAATGGGCTAGTCATGGCTCTAGTGTTTTCCTTAGGCATTTTCCCTAAGTTTATTCCTTTGGATTTGGGATGCACTTTCCATTGTTTAGCTTCGGTTTCTTGTTCTTTCATTCATTGTTCTTTAGGTTGCATCTTCATGTCTCTTCTACTTAAAATCTCCACCCCTGGGGTGCTTTGTCTTCTAACATTTTTTATGTGTGCAATGATGAGATAGTTATGAGATGCACTTTTAATTCTTTACCTTTAGGGACTTGTTCATTCAATCATTGTTTTGTACGTTGCATCTTTGTGTCTCTTGTACCATTTATTAATGGGCCTCATCAATTTTCCTCTTTACGTCAATAAGTCATAATTTATGGTTGTTCCTTAACTTGATGATGGTGTGCAATTGGTCTTAGTAATCTTTGTTGAGTTATTAGTTCACTAAGTTTTTAAATTTTTCTTCTATACCTTTGTTATTATGGCATCTATGTTCTTTTTCAGCTCTCTACATAGGTATTGTTAGACCCATTATGCTTCATGTATCAATTTCACATCTCTTCGACTTCCAATTGTATGATAATGATGTATTTCATCTCCATTGTATGTCCTCTTCATATTAGCAAGAGCATTCTTTATCTTAGCATCAAAGCGCCTATATGCTACAGTTGATACCACTAACATGGGGCTTGTCAACAACCTTTTAGCCTTTATTTTCATGTATTTCATCCCTTTCCAAAGTGTAATATTCTCTTTTTATTATCCTACCTCATGTTTGCATCAAGTTGTGAAATTTTCTTTTTTATTTCACCTCTTTCATTTGAGTTGTCTCTAAATATTTTTTGTGTGTCACTTTAATTTTTTTTACATTGAGGTGACCCTCTTCTAAATTGCATTGTGATATTTTGTTTGTAGTTGCAAGTCCCTTCTTTATGACAACGATCATCTATTGATGTGTGATGATCTTCAATGAAATATACACATTGATTCAACATTTGCTTCTCCTATGTAATCTATGTCACTTACCTATAATAATATTGGTCTAGGAATGTGACTAAGCTCTCCATCTCCTCAATTATCAATATGTTTAGTGAAAAATTGCTACCAATCATAGCTTATATGTGGTATTCCCTCCAAAACATCATGTAGAATCTTTGTAATAATATGTGCTATCTATAATGTTAACTCGCCACTTAATAGAATGTGATATGGTAATAATTCTTTCTTTAAAGAAAACTAAAAAACTCCTAAAGAAGTTTTGAGCAAGTTAAACAATTCTAGAAAATAAACTATTATTTCAATACTTTTGAGCATGTGAAGCTATCCACCATTATTAGAATGGGAGAAATGAATAGGCTACCCCAGCTCTCCATTGTTAATAGATTTACTTCAAATGCTAGAATTCACTAAATAATTTTTCTAAGGTTGTGTCAAGTTAAAATTAGTCCTTGTGTAATTTTCTAGGTGTATTTTACTTACTGCAACTTCCCTAGTCCTAAAATTTCATATAAAAAAAAAGGAAATTATATGTACAATAAGCTATATCCAATTTAATTGCTCCATTATGTAGTGTAAAAATATGCCACCCTTGAAAGTTTCAATATAGGTTTTCCTCCCCACTATGTGCTTGGACCTATTATGCATTAATTGCCCATTTTTATAAACTTTATTGGAAAATCAAACATGGGATTTCAATCTTGTCTTTAATATTTTTCCCCTAGCACTTTTGATTCCTAAAATGCAGGAATATAGTCTATTGTGCACTACACTCTAGACCATTTATGTTGGCCCCAAATTTGAATATGTTAGTGTCATTAATTTATTATTTTAATTTCAAATTTTAAATATCCACTAACAATATTTGATTATTAAAAAAATAGAAATATTACATATAAATACATAGTATTTTCACCATTTGAATAAGCAAGCAATTTTGGAGAATAAATTAATATTCCTAAAAGCATTCATGTGCAGTCAAAAGCAAAATTATCATGATTATTGCATAAGCATTATATTATGTCTTATATAAGTTTTTCATATATTTTGCATGCATTTTGATTATGTTTACTTACACTTGTCGGTCATCAAATCAAATCAAATCAAGAAAAAATTGATCCTTGAAGGTGATGAGTGTAACTTCAATCCATCAAGGAGATCATATTTGAGTGGTGAGTTACAACAAAATTTCAATTCATTACCTATTTGTCAATTATCCTTGAAAGCAAGTCGAGTGAGCGAGAATAGCTTCCTACACTAATCTAAGCATGGGAGAGTTACAAAATTTTGTTTTAGCACCTTTAAAAATAACAACAAGAGAAAGAAACATAGAATAATGGAAATAGAACATGTACACAAATGTAATAACAACAAATATACATGGGGAAAACCATTTTGGGTAAAAAACGCCACCCTCGAAAAGCATAATACTTTCTATATTACTTCAAATAATGAATACAAGATATCACCAAGTACAAAAATTCATTAACAAGTGCTTCAAGTTTCAAAAAGCATCTAGAAGGTGAGGGGCATCCACATCCTCATGACACAATATTCAAAACCTTAGACATATATTTGGAGACATGTACAAAATTCCCTTACACCCTTTATAAGTGTTAAAAATGCAAATTTTATTCTTCCAAGCTTGGGCACCTACAATATGCTAAAAATATCTTATGAAAGATGCCTTACAACTATCACATAATATGTCATAAATCTTCCATACAATCTATCATAATTGACTAAAAGTAGTCAATTCTCTTACATCTTGTCATAACCCATCTTAGGCACCAACTTTATCCATGAATTCAAAGATGCCTTATGACATGCCATAAAATCTATCATATGACATATATTCCAAAGTGGGATGCCTATGTCCACTTGGGATGATGTTGTGTCATCCAGTCACCTCCAACGGGGATGCCACCTAATGGAACCCCAAAAAAAGTTTCTTGGTTCTATTATGTAAATTGTTAAAGGGTTGGTTTGGTCCTTTGTGTTTGATGTTGGGTCAATGTTGCCATCATCATGACAGGATTTTATATTTGTAAAAATTTCAAATATTATCCTAAAAGAAAACACTTGGTCATTTAAATTTTACATTGACATGTCTTTCCAGTTCTCGATCACTTAAGTTGTCACTTATGCCATCAAAATTGTTGATTTCCCAGCCCCCTATCTTAGGTTGACAAGTACCTCATGTATTTCCTGCTATTAAAACTCAAAGGCTTAATCTAAAGAAATTTTTAAAATCCTTAGCCTTCGTTATGGGTCATTTGATCAATTGAATCAATCCTGACCATTTCTCGTATGCCCATGCTCATTTATCATTTCTTATTTTATGCAGACGAGCTCGCAGGCTTCAACCATGTGTAAGGTATAATGGTGGGCCCAGTCCTTTTGGTAAGGATGATTGATGTATTTCAAAGAGGATTGAGAGCTGATGGATTGATGACGTGGTCATATCCATGCCACTTCACATGAGCCCATCTTGTCTCATTTTTCCTTATTTTAATGGCACGGGTTAGCGGGCGATGGCCACGTAGTAATTTCTAAAGGTAAATTTGTTCCTTCACAAGGTGGTACAGGTTGTTCAAGGAGTGATCAATGATATGTGGTGCAATACACATTCTCACTTGGGCCTTTCCTCGTGCCCCCATTCATCTATGGTTCTCTATTGGGATAGTCTTACGAGCTAGCGGGTGATGCGACACCTATCTGTTTGTGATGACTGATTAGCTTTAATGATGGAATTTTGTTATGAAGGGATTGATTTCAATGGTCGATGATTGCTGACATGGCTAAATCTTAGCCACTCCCCGCCATCCTGTGTTGACCCCAACTATGTCTTGTAACTTTTAACGAGCAAGCAGGCATTCACCATGTGGACTTTCTAAATGGGATTGATGGGTTTCTAATGAGGATGGAATGCTTCTAAATTTGGCCAAAGGAATATTATTTATAAACAACACTATTTTTGTTCTTCAAAGCGCATGCTTGAGATCTCGGTCTTCAATTCTATGAGCCTTTGATATGTGTGAAATGGGTAGTAATAAAGCATGGCAATGTATGAACCGATATTCTGAGATCGGATCTAGATCAATCCCTGTAGTTTTTGACAAGCAGAAACACAAGTGAAATATTTCCCATAGGCGAGCGAGTATTTCTGGCAAGATGACTTTTATTGATGCTAAGTACTGAGTGGAATTTTATCTATTCAATGCTTTTCTATTTAAAAGGGGCATTAAAGCACAAGTAAAACTAAATTATGAATGGTTATATGTTAATCTACCTATTGATGCATTTTTAAATCATGATCAACGATCAAGATTAATGGAGATCAAGGTAGAATTTTGTCAGCTCGCACACATAATCTTTCTTTGAAGAATTAATGGTTGGCACACTTACATGACATGTTATAAGGAGGATTGATTTTCATACTCTTCATTTAGAAATTGCATTGAGTTTGAGTCAGAAAAAAATATTGGCTGGTGTTTTTTGAGAAGATGAATAAGTTTGAGGAGTCTATTAGGCCAATTCAGAGGTCTAGAAGAGTAAAATTTCTTGAGTGTGAAAAGAGTACTCAAGTGGAGGAAAATGATATGCAAGGAGCTCCTGATACACCAAAGGATAGAAAAGGATGCAAATTTTTTATGAAGTATGGTGTTAGGAGAAGTTAGCGCCTAAGGAACTGAACAATTTCAGAAAAATTAGCTAAGTTCAAAGGCAAGGAGTTGGTGGGATATGAAAAGAAGACAGAGAAAAGGTGAAAGTATCGTAAGGTTTATCTAGAGAGGTACATTTATTCCAGTGAGCTATCTGGAGCCCTTTAGACAATGAGGGTGACACTAATTCAAAGGGTGATTATTATCCCCTCTCCAGTACCATCTAATGATTTTGTTGAGGCGGTGGTGATGATTCCTCAAGTTCCACCATGAGCAGGGTGTGGGCTAGTATCCTCTAAGGTTAATGACTCAGAGTGATGACTATGTCCCATTTTTGTTTTCGATGACACCATGGCCCCTTTTTCAGGATTGTCCTATTCAACATTCATGTGGTTTCTTGTTTCCAGTGCTGATGTGGAATTATTTTGGGTTAGTGTATAGGGGTATGTGCAAGATCATCATGGAAAGGTCCTTAAGTGGAAATAAAAAGACAAAAAATCAGAGTTAGACAACTTGACGTAAATATTTGAATAAGTTATCTATATTATTTCCAAAAAATGTAAAAATAGAATCTGTAGAAAATTGAATGTAGTTTCTACACTACTAGACCTTTATTTAAAAAAAAAAATCTATCTGGTAAAAATTTGAAATTTCAATGCAATAGTATTTAAATTTCAGGGTAAAAATAAGTAGTCCCGATGTGATGCATATTTTTTTATAATTTATTTCCAAGCAAATAATTAATTATGAATTTTTTATTAGAACTTTTAAAAAATATAAAATCCCCTCTGTCTAACCACCTTAACATGGTAAAAAATTCATGAAATTCAATTTTTTTTTTTTGTAATCCTATAGTATGCAAATCATAGAATGTGACGCATGTTTCAGATTCAAGAAATATGATACCATTTGAAAATTATAGATGTTTTTCAATCAGCCTATCAATCAGGACTTTATTCGTAATTCTAATAGAAAATGAATAATAATTATTTATTAAATTCAAAGTAAAGAATAATTTATATTTTCAAAAAGCTAAGAATATCCTCTAAAAACTCTTTTCGTTTCATCAATTTTGGGTAAAAAAAAAGTCGTCAGCCACATGGGCCATCATATGGCTTACATATCGCCACTTTTTGGCCTAGCATGATCCTACACATACCCATAGGAGAGGTGTCGAGCTTCCTAGCATTGGGATATATGCATATTTTTATTGGTGCTGCTAGTGGGGAATCTTCTTTGATCGACAGAAATGAGGAGTTGGCTTGTCTACATGCAGGTCATTTGGATGTTGGTCTTTTACTCTTCCATGATGGCATGTAACCGCCTGGGATGCCTTCAAATTTGGTGCAGATGATCTCAAAATGAAATGAAATGTAAATTTAATGGAGCCTGATGCTTATCACTCGCTTATTCTATGAAAGGGATTTCTAGGCTCATTACATGGGTCAAAATTTTGAGTTTCAATAGGGTTTTGGGTGAATTATTATCTTAGAAAAGGGCATCTTAAAGGATAGGGGTAAATAGGCTAGAAAATGGTCTTTGGGAATAATGTCATGTATGTAACAGTCTTAAATTAGTTTTATACAAACTACTGATGTAGAAGCGAATATTTATCTAGAATCAAACACTCTCCTATGTATATCTCATACAAGTCATGAATGAAAATGCTAGTGGTGTTGTCATTTGTCTTCAAATATTTATGTTTTAATGTGTTATCTTATTCTCAGCTTTAACTCAAGGTGCTGACTAAAATGATTGAAGAGGGTATAAGCATTGCACAAAATTGCTTAGGATTGCTAAGTAGTGAATGTTTCTTTTGGGCATTTTTGAGTTTTCATACCCTGCAAAGTAGTATGAGGTTAGTTCATCTACTTTCAGAACTTGGTAGTTTGCATATTAAAAATTGTTACATATTTGACTCTGTTGCTCCAATTATTTAGGCATTGGTTGATTTATCACTAAAATCTGGAATGTCCTAAGGATGACTTTCCACTACCCAAGATTGATATGATAGTGGACATGATGATCAGACACGATTTGCTATCACTGATGGATGGCTTCTCAGGGTGCAACTAGATTATGATAGAAATGGAAGACTAGAATAAGACAACGTATACATGTCCATGGGGCACCTACTATTGGATCGTGATGCCATTTGGGCTAAAGAATGCGGGAGCGACATATCAAAGCACTATGACACTAATTTTTCATGACATGATTCACAAAACTATGGAATATTATGTGGATGATATATTGGCCAAGTCAAGGGGAAGACAAGATCATATAGAAGCTCTAAGTGACATATTTGATAGATTGGAAAAATATAAGGTTTGTCTTAATCCGAAGAAATGCATCTTTGGGGTGCAATCAAGAAAACTCCTAGGATATATAGTATCAATGAGAGGAATATAATTGGATACCACCAAAGTTAAGGTGATACTCGACATGGAAGCACCCAAAACACTAAAACAACCTAGAGGCCTACAAGGCAGACTCCAATCCATCTACAGATTCATAACACAACTGGTAGACAAACAGATTCCATATTCAAATCTACTCCACAAGGGAGTAACATACAAGTGGGATGACAAGTGTGATCAAGCATTCAATAAAATCAAAGAATATCTACTTATGCCACCAGTGTTAATGCCACCTATTCGATGAAAACCAGTGATTCTATACATTTCATCAACCATGGTAGCTCTCAATGCTTTACTGGCTTAGTAGGATGAAAATGGAAGAGAAAGAGAAAATAATATATCAACGGGATAATGGTATGGCATGAGCTCAAGTACACACAAGTAGAAAAAGCTTTCCTAGTAGTTGTGTTTGCAACCCAAAAGTTCAAACACTACATGTTGGCTCATCAAATCAAGCTAATTGCAAAGATAGATCCACTAAAATACCTGGTCTCTAAGGCCATTCTCACAAGATGAACAACCAAGTGGGTCATGATATTGAAAGAAAATTACAAATAATATGTAGAGTGCAAGGGCATCAAAGGACAAGCGATTGCAGACCAACTGGAAGAATCTCCAATTTATGCCAACAACCCACTTATCTCAGAATTTCTAGACGAGTCAATTTTCAACATAAGTATAACCGATCACTAGAAACTCTACTTTGATGGCTCATACACACAACATGGATGAAGAGTCGGTGTTTTCTTCATCACCCCACAGGGGGATTGTATACCTAGATCCTACAAGTTGGCATTCCCCTGCACTAACAACATTGCAGAGTATGGGGCTTTAACCATAGGTCTCAAGATTATAGCACAGTGGTGGGTCATGGCACTAAAGGTTTATTGGGATTCACAACTTATTATCAACCAAGTCAATGGTGAGTACCAAACTAAGGATGATAAGTTGACAGCATACAAGAAGTTAATAGAGAGCCTCAAAGAATCATTCATTGATATCACCTTTGAGTAGATACCAAGGGCTAACAACAAATAAAATGACACCATGGCAACAATTGGATCCTTACTGGATATCCCTCACAATGTCCCAAAACATGAATTCTTGGTAGAGTAGATTCTTGTACGTGCATTCGTGGTACCGAAGTCTGAATTTGTGTATGAAATCATTTGTCTCGGTGATCCCTGGTATCACGAAATCTACGCCTATTTGAGAATAGGAGTCCTCCCAATTCACATAAGCCCAAACCTAAAATGGTCCTTTGTCAAAAGGTCCTTACATTTTGTCATCCTAGGAGAAACCCTTTATTGTAGGAGCATTGAAGGAACCCTATTGTGTTGCTTAAATCCTTAGGAATCCCTGACTACTCTGACTGAGGTCCACAATGGCATTTTAGGTTCGCACTTAAGTGGTATAACTTTGGCTAAGAAACTACTAAGGACTAGGTACTACTGGCCAACAATGTAAAGAGAGGCACATGACTTTATCAAAAAGTGTTTACAGTGCCAATAGCTTGGAGACCTTATTCATGCACTAGCTCAAGAGTTGCATCCTATTGTTACACCTTGGCCCTTTTCACAATGGGGGCTCGATCTCATTGACAAAATCACACCCACCTCATCTAATGGTCTCAAGTTCATCATCACTGCTATGGAGTACTTTACAAAGTGGGTCGAAAAAATTCCCATGACCTATATAATCGGAAAGAAGATATCCAAGTTCATCCTGAACTACCTAATTTTCCTATATGGTGTCCCTCAATCCATTATCTCTGATAATGGGACACCTTTCAAGAATCAAGATGCACATGACCTTTGCCACAAATTCAATATCCAACATCGCTTTTCCACTCTGTACTATCCACAAGGAAATGGCCAAATAGAAGCCACTAATAAAACTATCTTGAAAATCCTTAAGAAAGCAATCAATGGATCTAGTCATGATTGGCATCTATAGATAAATATCACCTTATGGGCCTACTGCACCAGCATCCACGTGCCAACAAATGCCACCCCATTCTCCCTAGTCTATGGATCAAAAGCCATCCTCCCAATCGAAATCGAGCACCCGTCATTAAGGATATCACTATAGAACCTCATTACAGATTAGGAATATCGAGTTTCAAGGTTAAATGAGCTAGAGTTATTAGATGAATGATGTATGGATTCCCTAAACCATCTACAGGTCTATTAGAACTGCCTAAAGTGCAGCTACAACAAGAAGATTGGGAGACACACCTTCCAAGTTGGTGAACTTGTGCTAAAAGAAAATCAGAAGAACGTGCCAAATCTAGAAAGAAAGGGAAAATTTTAGCCCAACTGGTTGGGATTTTTCTTCATGATAGCAAGCTATAAATCAAGGGCATATCAATTGTCAACACCAGAAGGGGAGCCTATGCAAGAACCCATGAACAACTATCATCTCAAAAAGTTTTATGCTTAAAATTTTGCAAGGTATCAAACCAAAAAATACAAAAAAATAAAAAAATGTCTTGAAAAAATGGTCACCCTGATGAAAACCTAGTAAACAGGTGTCTTGGTGACTGCAAAAAAAATTAAAAAAATCAGAAAAAGGATTGAAAACAGTAAAGAAAAAAATCATCCTCTAGTGAAAACCACTTCGATGGCATTTTGGACAAGTACCTTAGTGAAAACCTGGCAAACACGTGCCAAGCGTAAATAAAACATCCTCCATCCATTAGGATCTTCATGACTCACTTATCCATTACATTCCAATTATCCTTCCACCATCTGTTCACATGTGTACCATAGCTTGATGTGGTGCTTGTATCATGTTCCACCATAGTACTACTTGGCATATTCCCAAGGTCAGCTTGTCCTGCTTGTATCAAAGTAGTCTATCACATCATGCTGGGGGCATGTTCCTATACCTATATTAGATTGGATTCATGTATATTCTTGTGATCTTCCTTAAACATAAAAAAATCAAAAACATTCAAAAAATTGAAAAGTCAAAAAAATTTAGAAAACCAAAAATCCAAAAACATCCAAATCATTGAAAATCTAAAACATGTTGAAAAACTCAGAAAAATTCAAAAACATGTCGATCGAACTACATCATCTTTGAGCTTGAACATAGGAAAGGTTGATCTTTGATCATCCCCTAAAACATTTTAGGTCAGTCCTTTAGGTGTCTATCATAATGGCAATCTATTTTCCCATCCATCCTTTCATCAGTCAAGTATGTCACCAGTCGAACTATGTGGTCTCTACATGTATAACGTAGGCAACTCTAATCTATGGATTAGCTCCCGAGGCCCCTAGGATAGGTCTTTAAGTTAGTCTCTTGGTCGTAAATTTGAAAATACCAAAAAATATTGTAAAACATCTCAAAATTCAAAAAACACCCTCGAAACATTTTCAAAACATCCAAATATTTGAAAAAACCAAAAATGGTGCACCCATCTCATCTTGCTTTCACTTGCAGTAATCATCACTCATAATAAATCAATCATCATATTCATCATTTGGTAAGTTAGTCAGAAGCAAGTCTAGTAGGTTCAAAAGTGAACACCTAAGTGTCAAAGTCTCAAGTCTAGGTTAGTAAGTCGGAAAGTTGATCAACTTAGAGTATCAATAGCTTATCATCCAATCAATCTCATCAAAACCTTGATCGCAACATGTCCTATAAAGGCTACCTTCCTATGATAGACATCAACATCAGGTATCACCTTAGTTTAGCTTTGGCTAGTAGTACAAACAACATTAGCTTGTGTGTTTACTTTATCTTGGTCTTTTTGACTTATCTTATTGCGCTCATTCCAAGGACCTCTCTATGATGCCCAAAAAAAAAAGGTTTAGAGAGAAAGGAATGGGGAAATGATCATTATCTTTTTGTCTGCTATGCTTGTTGGATGTTCTTGTAATATAACTTGGTGCATACTTTCTTTGTTGGGTCCTATCTAGCAAGGTTTTCGTATGTCAAGTGTGAACAAGAGCACTCCTATCTGATTGTTGAGTCAAACTCCATCACACTAGGCGCAACACCATCCTGGTTCTTTATACCTTGATGTATCACACCTATGTGTGTTAGAAAACATAAAGAAGGGTATGCTCTTTAATTCTCCCATCCCTGGATAAGAAATAAATCATCATCATTCATCATCATATCCAATAAAGTCTCGATGACTAATGGACTTGTTGGACTTCTGCATCTTCTTGGATTTTGGGGTTGATCCCTCTCATTCTTCTATCCTCTTTCATGCTAATAATGCATCCATCCTACATCTACACTTTCATCTTGCATAATCACATCATCTCATCATAGGACAAAATCATCCATCTCATCATAGGACAAAATCATCCATCTCATCCATCTCACATACATTGCATAATCATTTAAGATGTTTAAAGTAATATAGATTTGTGATTCTAAGCATCTTAAAAACATCTCATTTGCATCATCATCTAAGTTGTTTAGGATAATATAGATTTTTTATTCTAAGCATCTTAATAGCATATCCTTTACATCATCATTATCATATAGATCTATTGTTCATAGCCATCTATACATCCATTTTGAACCTCTTTGTCGCAAGATCGACCTCAAATCAGATCTTTTCGCTCGATCTCTTGAGGGGGCAATGTACTAACGTACTTATTTCCATTGGGGCATCCGAAAAAATCAGAATTTTTTTTAATTTTGATGTTGGTGGCATCACTCTTTGAACCAATGCAAAAAGTACATTGTTTCAAAGAGGGGAAAAATGTAGATATGCAAAACTAAGATCATGCATTAATCATATTCTCCTTAATTAAATAAATCATTTTTATTTGATTATCTCCTAAAGTTTCTTCTTTTAATTAAATCAAAGGTATTTAATTAAATGGTCAATATCCATTATTTCCTCTCAATTTGATTTATTTTAATCCAAAATTCTAAGTCAAAATGTCACAATCGACTAATCCTCTCTTAATTTAACTAAATCAGGATTAATGTTAATCTTAATGCAAGTCACATCCTCTAGCTTTTTCCACTTGCACAAATAAATCATTTAATTGATTTATTAAATCTACTAATTTCCCTCACATGACATCTTTAGGGAATATTCCTCCAATTTGAATTTCCCTCTCAAATGGCTTGTCCCTTCCAACGTAGCATTAACTCCCCTCTTACATGTCCCCCACTTGGCATTTAAGACCCTTTTTTCTCCCTCCAACAAGTCAAATTTGAAATTTGAAAAGGCCACCTAATGTAATTTACTGGCACATTGACCAAAACTTGTACAACCTTGGCCCATTCACATGGTGACAAGTGGCTACTTCCTATTGGTTGAGGATTAGTCCCACATTCTTCAACTTTCCCTCTTCTCTCTTCAATCTCACCTATAAATTCAAGGGCTTTTCTCCTTCATTGGCATCTACAATTTTTTGCATTCTTACTATAGGAAACTTGAGTTAATCTTATCTCTTTGTCTATCATCATTTAAGCTTATCTAGGAGTGGGAAAGGGCTAATTTCCACACAACAAAGTGGGACCAATCCAATATGGGATACGTATGCTTTAGTTATATTGTCATTATTTTCATTTTGAAGCATGATGTATTATCTCATATGGATGTTGAATATTTTCCTTTTTTTGAAATACTAATCATGCTAATGGTGTGTGTTAGAATTTTAGCCATTTGCATATTTTGATGTCCATAGGTAGACAAGTATTTTAAAGAACTCATTAAAAGAAAAAATTACATTTTGTAATCATAAAGACACTCTCAAAGTTGAGCCAATGGTGTAGAGGAGAGGGATGTGATTTTGAGAACCAATAGGATTGTTTTGCAATATTATGTCTGAGAATGGATTGGTGTCCTAAATCACAAATGAGTGTGTATTTATTAACTAATACAAAAATTAACCATAATATCATAGTAATGAAACATCTATTTGGTGTAATGATCCTCTCCCTATGATATAATTGTATAGTCAATATGGTAGGTAGGGGAAAGAAAGATTGCATGTTAGCTTGTTGTTGATGGTATCCTTGCATCCACTGGTATCATATCAAAAGAATTAAAATGCATATAGACCATCATTATTTAGCACAGATTCACAATCATGTTAATCAAATTTTGAAATAATTCCAATAAGTTCAATGTGGGTCACATATAGCCCCTCACTGATAGGGAAAAGGCCATCCATGAGAACAAATACACTATTGGACGTTACTTGAGGAAAATATACTATTGGGGGGGGGGGGCGCTTTCAATAGCACCAATATGCAGATAGTAATGTGAATAGAAATAACTAGAATATGTAAATGGAAATGATTTATGCAGATTAGTGAATGGCCACACCATTATTTCTACAACAAGACTATGGATTAGTCTTCTGTAATCTATTGGCGTAGATATTTAAGAGTTATAACTGAAGTGATAAATGTAATATCATAAAAGAAATGATACAGTATAAAATAGTAACACCCCTAGTTAGAAGTGATATCCCATTCCCACAATATGCAAGAAGCTACATATTAGTGATAGCTTGTTAATAAACAAAATTCTCATTAAGACAATAGTTTGCTGCATGAAATATGATGAATGTGTAAGACAAGCTTCGATCTGCCCTCCTTCTAGCACCATTTTGTGGACATGAAAATCTGCATATGGTTCGCACAATGACAAAACAACATAAACAAAAATTCCTATCCCTATGAGATAATACTTCATGATTCAAATGCAACCAAACAACAAAATTAAACAAAGCATGTAAACCATGAAATAAACCTATCCCATATTGGATTGGTGAAACTTAGTGGTGTAGGAAGCTGCCCTTTCCCAATCCTTGATAAGCAAGTTTGCCAAATGATGAGCAAGATTAGTTCTCAAAATCAGAGAGTAACTTTGCCATGAAAATGTGTTGTTGCTAAGCAAATGGTGTTGTGATGAGCAAGATTGATTCTCAAGTGAAGAGAATAACCTTGCAATGAGAATGATTTGTTGCTAAGTAAATGGTGTTGTGATGAGCAAGATTGATTCTCAAATGAAGAGAGTAACCTTGCAATGAGTAAGTGTGTTGTGTTGTAATGCTTTGCATTTTATAGATTCAAGATTAGGAAGAGTGATAGATTTGGATGAATGTGGGATCATTCATGAGCCAATGACAAGATGCCACTTGTCAAAGTGTGAGAGGGTGAGGAATGTGCAAGTCTTGGCCAATGTGCCAATTTCAAATTTGAATTTGAATGACTTGACATGTTTTGGGGGGATGAAAGGTGCAATAAATGCCATGTTGACTTGTGCAAATAGCATTTAAAACCTTGTTGGAAGGGACAAGTCCCTTTTGGGGGGAAGATTCAAATTGGAAGAATATTCCATTTTGATGCCATTTTGAATGTAATTAGAGGAAATAATAAATCAAATAAATGATTTATTGGTGCAAGTGGGTGGGTTAGTTAGGAGTTTGGATTTGACTCTAGTTGAGTCAAAAGCTAGAGAATGATAATCATGATTAGAAGTTAATTAATGTAGATTAATTAACTTGGATGATATTAGGAGGTGACATTGGATTAAATCAGTTTGATTTATTAAATCAAATGAGAAGAACATAAGGATTAAATAATTTGATTTATTTAATGAACCTTAGGAAATTAATCAATAAATTGTTTTAATTGATTAATAGAAGAAATGAATGTTAATTTGTATGATGCATGATTGTTATTTTTGCATGTCTATATTTTGCCCCTCTTTGAACCAATGTACTCATTGCATTGGTTCAAAGAATGATGCCACTGACATCGAAATTAAAAATTCAGATATGTTCGGATGCCCCAACGAAATTAAGTACGTTAGTACATTGCCCCCTCGAGAGATCGAGCGAAAAGATACAATTTTAGGTGGATCTCGTGACAAAGAGGTTCAAAATGGATGTATGGATGGTTAGACTATATGATAATGGAAATGAGATGTTTGGAAGATGCTTAGAATAACAAATTTATATTATCCTAAACAACTTAAATGATTATGAAAATGAGATGTTTATGATTATGCAATGCATGTGAGATGAATGTGATGGATGATGTTGTCCTATGATGATATGACGTGATTATGTAGAATGAGAATGCAGATGCAAGATGGATGCAAGATGGATGCATTGTTAGCGTGAAATAGGATAGAAGAATGAGAGGGATCAACCCTTGAATCCAAGAAGAGGCAGAAGTTCAACAAACCAACTTTATTAGAAATGATGAATGATGATGATGTATTGCTTATCCAAGGATGGGAAAAGAGCATACCTTTCTTTATGTTTGATAACACACATAGGTGTGATGCATCAAGGTATTAAGAACCAGGATGGCATGGCGCCTAGTGTGATGGACTTGGACTCGTCAAACAGATAGGAGTACTCTTGTTCACACTTGACAAACATAACCTTATTCAGAATGCAGTTTAGATATCATAAACATCTCAGACCAAAACATAAAAAGGCAAGCCTTCTTATGTGGTCAACAAGATACCTAAAACATCCTTCCTACAAACAAAACAAATTATGCATGATGAAGTTATTTTACAAGAATATCCAACAGGCACAACAGATAAAAAGATAATGATCGTTGCCTCATTCCTTTCTCTCTAAACCTGTTTTGTTTAGGCATCATCGAGAGGTCCTTGGAATGAGCGCAAAATAAGATAAGTCAAAAAGACCAAAATAAAGTAAATAAACAAGCTAATGTTCTTCGTATCGCTAGCCAAGACTAATTACTGTGGGGTACCTGATGCTTATGTCCATCGCAGGAAAGCTTCATCCTAGGACATGTAGTGATCAGGGTTTTGGTGGGACTGATTTGGGTGATAAGCTATTGATACTCTGAGTTGACCAACTTGCTGACTTATTGACTTAGGCTTGAGACTTTGACGATTAGGGAGTTCACTTTGGAACCTACTAAGCTTGCTTCTGACTGACTCACCAAAGGGTGAAAATGATGATGATTTATTATGAGTGATGACAATCACGGGTGTAAGCGAGATGAAATGGGTGCACCATTTTGGGTTTTTTCAAATGTTTTGAGGCTGTTTTTGGAATTTTTGAGATGTTTTACAAATGTTTTTGGTATTTTCAAGATTTATGAACATTTTTGGATTTTGTGTCTTAGGGACCAATCAAAGATGGCCTTGCCTACGTTTAAGCTCAGAGATGACGTAGTTCGGACGACAAACCTGACTCAATGAAAAGATAGATGGGCAAACGGATTGCCAATGCGACGGATGCATAACTAGATGGGCAAACAGATGCCAATGCGATGGATGCATAAAGAATGACCTAAATGTAAAAAAGATAAGCAAATGAATTCCATTGTGATGGACGCCTAAAGGATGGGCAAACGGATGCCAATGTGACACACGCATAAAGAATGACTTAAATGTAAAAAAGATAAGCAAACGAATGCCATTGCAATGGACGCCTAAAGGAGGGGCAAACGGATGCCAATGTGATGGATGCATAAAGAATGACCTAAATGTCTTGGGGGATGATCAAAGATCAACCTTTCCTATGTTCAAGCTCAGAGACGACGTAGTTCGACAAGGTGACAAACTTGACCAGACTTGATGAAATTTTTGAAGATTTTCTGATATTTGACATGTTTTTGGATTTTTTGCATGATTTGGATGTTTTTGGATTTTTGATGAGTTTTTCTGAATTTTTTTGAATTTTTGATGAGTTTTTTTCAATTTTTTTGGATTTTCGCATGATTTTGACAATTTGGATATGATATGTGATGATATCAATGCTCTGTTTTGGGGATTTTGTTGAAAACCAAGCTTAATGTTGATCAATCAGATTGATGGATTGATAGTTTAACTAAGTGTGTTAAGTCAAACAAAAGTGATAATTCACTCGTAATTTCTAGGAAGTTGTGTTATCCCAGAGTAAACTCGTACAAAAAGGATAATTTGGCTAGGTGTGTTAAGCCAAACAAGGTGATTATGGATTTGATAATTTGGCTAAGTGTGTTAAGCCAAACAGAGTGATGATAATGAACTTGTAAACCCAAGGAAGTTGTGTTATCCTAGAGTAAACTCATGCACAAGATGATAGTTTGGCGAAGTGTGTTAAGTCAAACAAGGTGATAATTGATTGGATTTGATTGATCAAGATTGATGAAGCTTGATTTAGAACAAAATTGCTTTGATGATTTGATGTGATGTTGATGCACAAGTTAGATGCAACTGATATGAATTGTTGGGATTGATGTTTGATGAAAGATAAAGCTTGAGGAGGAACGCCTTCCTGTCAAAATATGCCATGGGTTAGCGACTTGGGATTCATGTTCACAAATGATTTGACCAAGTTGATTTCACGTTTTCCAATGTTCGGATCACTTCATAAGTTGGATGATATACATCAAGATTTATTCTCGAAGCAAGATGCAAATATCTGCCCCCAGTGTCTAGCAATGTTTGAACGACCATGGGTAGATTCTTGGACGAATGGATATGAATTATCTTGAGATAGGATAAGGGTGTTCGAACAAAGGAATGCTCACTCGGATAATTCTTCAAGGCTCAGATAATGTTGGGTAGGATGGGATCAATGAAAATGACCCATGTCAAGATGTCTACCATAAGCAACTGTAAAGTGTGCTCCAAAATTTAATCAAAATCAAGGTAACTTGGACCTTGGATGCAGATTGATAAAAATGGGTTGGATAAACGGATTTATGGATGAACGAATGATATGGCTAGAATGCTAGCTTTATTATGGATGTGATAAGATGCTTTCTCTTGAACTGGCGCACGTAGATGCTTGATTCTACATATGACACCTATTTGCCAGGTTTTCATCATGGTACTTGTCCAAAGCGCCACCAAAATGGTTTTCACTAGACGACGATTTTTTTCTTTACTGTTTTCAATCTTTTTTTTTAATTTTTTTGGATTTTTTGTATTTTTTGTATTTTTTTGTTGTCACCAAGACGCCTGTTTGCCAGGTTTTCATCAAGGTAACCATTTTTTCAGGACATTTTTTTGATTGTTTTTGTATTTTCTGAGAGATTTTAAGCTGACGCTGAACCACCTGGTGGTGCTGATGTAGATGCTTCTATCATAACATGCCATCGGTATCCTATTTGAAGAAGTTGCTTTGCCAAGATACATGCACTTGAATGCAACTTTTGAGATCCCTAATCTATTATGCTGATACCGGAGTTAACTCTTTCTTTGTGCGCACATCGCGATAGAGTGCCTTCTGAATCCTTATGATGAAGGGTCATTGCCAACACATGGTTAATGAAAGAATTGGATATCATGCATGGAGGCGTGGATGGAGTGTGTTTAGGAATAAAAGATGGATTGGTTGATAGTTTGGAACCTTTGACTCTCCAAACTTGGGAAGATGAGCAATAATGGGTGGATATGGAAGTGTGCATGGAATTAGGACCAACTGCTCGATACACTTTGTACGTTGCTTGAGAAGCCTGATTTTTCCTTTGTGGAAATCTTTGATGGATACTTTTCCCTTTTTTATTTTGCCCCATAGTTTCTTTGACTAATGGAGTTTTATAGGGATAATTTTTCTTTGTACTCTTTGGTATCCATATGTACTTGATTTGTCCTTCATGCTTCTTCCTTTGATTCGAATCTTTCTTTTGACATTGGTCCCAATTTGTGGATGGGGTGATGGGTGGATGAAGATTCATGATATGGTAGGTTGTAGTATTGGCATTGGTTTCATCATAAGGATTCTTCGTGCTCCCCATGTTGACATTTGCTTGAGACGAAGTTGCCCCCAATTTTGTGGAAATATTACTGATATGTTGAGATCCCTTGATTGTTGAGTAACCAAGGCCTTGATGCTTAGGATTTTCAATAATCTACACTGGTTCTAGGATACCTTGTTCATGAAGACCTAATCCTTTGCCTTGATAATTCATCTGCTGAAAAAATTTCTCTGCAATAGGATATGATTTACCTTGGAAATAAGGTGTTTCTATTTCTCTGCTCTGTGGCGGATCTTCAAAGGTTATAGCTCTTTTATTGATAAGATGATTTTCCCTTACAAAGGTGAGTGATCCAAGTTTATAAGTGATAGGATCTTCCATATGTGGGATGAATTTCTAATTGATATCTTTGGTTTGATCTTGTGGGATATCAGATTGTAATGCTCCTTCAAGAGGTGTTGATGCTTCAATGTCCACACAAAAGTATTCCTCATGACTCACTTCATAGGTTGTTTCTGATTCATGACTTATGTACAAGCCTTCTTCATGATCCATTTATGATATGTCTCTGCATTTCTCTACATCTTGACCATGTATACAAATTTTAAGAGTAGGAGACTCTTGTTCCTCAGTAATGGTTTCAAGAGTATGAGACTCTTGTTTTGAATGAAGATCATCTGCGTGTCCATCCAAAGAAAGCGTCTTATTGGTAGATGGAGGAGTATGTCCTATGTTGATATGATCATCATTTGCGGCATCTTGTATAGATAAAAGAGTGCCCATTAGATCATTGTAGTATCTCGAAGATACAAATTCTTGATTTTGACTAATTCTAGAATTGCTTTCACCATGCTTTTGATCAAGTTCTTGACATGGGTCAATTTCAAAGGATGGGTTGTCTACAAGGGGTTCTTGGACATTGTCCTTAGGCATGGTAAGTGGATTAATATCCATTTGTTCTTTGAATGGATTTGGATCAAGTGTAGTGTCAAAGATTCTTTCACTATTCTCAATCGTAAGGTCAAAGGATGTCAATATGCCTTGGGAGGGACCATTGCTAGGCCTTGATGGAATATTTTGATCATGCTTTGGAATACATTCTTGAGATATTTCTTCTAACTCATAAGGCGATGTAGAAAATTTTTCGATATGATCACTGGTCGATGGATTGTAGATTATGTCAATGGGATCAAATAATTGTAGCACATCTTGAAATAGATCACTAAAAAGTGGCTCTTGATGAATGTTGAGTTGATCACTAGATGGGGTAGAAGCATCTTCAAGATCTTGAACATTGTTTTCAACAATTGTGGAAGAGAGATTACCAATGTCTTCAACCATATGATCAAGTGATGTTGATATTTCTTGAATTTGATCATTGTTGGGCATCGTTGGTGAGTTTTGATTATTGAAAAGTAGCTCTTGGTGTATGTTGATTTGATCATTGGTCAAGGTTGAAACATCTTCAAAGTGTTTATTGATATATTGATCTTGATTTTTGATTTCAACAATTGTGGTGGGAATCTGTTGCAAGCTTTGTTGGGCGAGTAATGCCTATGTTTGCTACTAAGCCAACAATGCTTTTTGTTGGTCATGTTTTTTTTGTGCCAACAAAGCTTTTTGTTGGGCTCTTTGTTGTGATACTTCTTCTTGGATTGCTTTCAATAGTGCGTAGAATTTTGCTTGCGCTTGCACTTGTTGGGCTACTTGAGCTGCTTGTGCTTGCTAAGCAATTAGTTGTGTAGCTTGTTGGGCTTGGAGTGCCTTTTTACAGGAAGCTTCTTGTGCAGCTTGCAACATGATGGAGAATGAATTGGTCGTGATGTGCTTTGGCGGTGGTGGCGGTGGTGGTGGAATGGGAACGGTGTTGATTGTTGGGGTTGCTTGGATGGTTTCCATCTATTATTGCGATATCGATGGCAAAATGGGATGATTTGGTATGATTTTTTGATTTGGCATGCTAGATTGAAATTGAACATTGTTGTGGTCTAGAATCATATTTCCTTGATTTAGGTAACTTTGATTTTGCATGGTGTTACCTTGACTTGAATCAACATATGGAGTTGCCAATATATTGCTAGGATTTTGAACAACATTAGGGGGATTTGCAAACATGTCAACCCCAAAGTTTACCAAGTGTGGATTTGAAATGGTCATGTTTGGTAAAGTTGCACTTGGTATGTATGGATTTGGTGGGATGATGTTGTTTGGAAAACTCATGCATTGAGTGTTTGGTTGATAGATTTTCAGATTTGGACTTGGATTTAAATTTATCATTGGGAAAGGTGTTCCAAACTTCAAATTGGGTATGCTCATATTGATGTTTGTATGAGATAATGATCCCATGTATGCATTGTACAACCTTTGAAAATCAAATGGTATTTCATGGCTTGGATAGTTTAGTTGATTTGCGTTACTCATGATGGATGGATCAAATTTATATTCCATGCTCCTCTTGTATTGAGATCGAGTTTGAACCATAAAATGAAGATCAATTTTCAAGAATGTAAGAGATGAACCTCTAATTCTTTAAATCGGTCTAAACCTTAAGTTCAAAGAAGTGAAGAACTAGGATAATTGAAGGATCAAAGTGATGATGAGGATGAGATAATGAAAAATGAGTGATACGGATGAATGGAACTTTTAAAGAAACTTTGAAGGAAATGCTAAAACTTTTAGGACTTTGATTTAATTGATTCGTGATTGGATTGATGGTTTGACTAGGTGTGTTAAGTCAAACATAATATGATAAATGTAATCGTAAAGCTCTAGGAAGTTGTGTTATCCATAGAGTGAACTCCTACAAGATGGTAGTTTGACTAAGTGTGTCAAGTCAAATGAGGTGATGATTTGATAATTTGGCTAGGTGTGTTAAGCCAAACAAGATGAACTCGTAAACCCTAGGAAGTTGTATTATCCAAGAGAGAACTCGTGTATAAGATGATGGTTTGACTAGTTGTGTTAAGTCAAACAAAGTGGTTTTGATTTCGCCTAAAAGTTTAGCATAACAAATGTTTACAAAGTTTCCAAGAGCTATTGGTGAAGTGATTTTTGACTGATTTAATGGTTGAGAGATGGGTGAAAGTGATTGAATTTGATCCTAGACTTTACCTAGAATAACACTTCTGCTTACAAGACCTTGATGTTGAAGGACACACTATATTTCCTATGAGAGGAAAGTAAACCTTTCAAACAATTCAGGATCTCAAGACCCTCCTCACTAGCTTTCACATTAAGCTTTTTGAACTTCAGTTTTGGGATTTTGATCATGTTAGAAAACACATGTGTAATCAAATTTGTCTTTTATCTTGTCTTAGTGAATCCTTTTTACCAAAATCACTTGCTTGATTATGTTTTCAAACTGAATGTCTAATGTCCTGCTTTCTTCTTCATCCCACAAGGTCCATTATGTGGAAATCAAGGAAATTAGGGCAAAAGTCTCCTATGTTTATCCTTAGTGAAAACAAATGACGATAGAATTCAGCACTTAGAAACCTCTAAGGATATGATCCCTAGGGAAAGCAAGAGTGCTTAATTCGTCAAAGGATATTTGTTTCCTCCAAGGTGTTTGAAATTTGAGGCTCATGTGAATGTTCGTTTTTCAATGTTTTGAATCCAAGCAAAGTGTTTTTGATTCCAAGCACTTTTTACAACCCTAGGATGATGAGGCAATATCTTGTTGGGTTCCCACTTGGATAAATCCAGCTGCGCATATCTTGTGCGAATGGCTAAATGCTTGACCACACTGGCTCCCCTCCACGACACTCACTTATTTGGGTCAGCCAAGCATTAGTACCCATGAATCTCCCATGGCATACTTTCCATTTCCACAACAAGACCGCATGTTACGTGGGGCGGCTTCAAAGGACATGACCTTTCGCACCAACAAGATAGACAAGGTTTTGGCCTTTTTCTAAACAAATGGTTCTAATTCGGGCATTCCATTCGTGGGGGATTATCCAACATCGGCGAGAGCCCATTGCTGTCCATCTCATCAGAATAATCCTCATGATATTGGCCTTTGTTCCAATATCCACACTTATATACCGGTTGGAAGTCGCTTGGCTTTAGCGTGTTCCCGGTTGGGTCGTTCCCTTGGGTGAGTACTTTTTCCCACAAGGTAGGCCCTCTAAGTTAACAATAGCGAGCTAACATATCCCGTCGTTCACACAACCTTTGTTGAAAAACAAAGCGGAGAACCTCCACAATATATCGTGCTCACACTCGCATGTTTTGTTCAATTTTAGATCCCAAATCGAAGTGTGGAGGCAATATTTTTGACAACTTAATATCATGAAAAAAAATTTTGATTCTCAAGATCATCGTGAGGCACGAGAGAAATGCATACGTCTTTTTGATGATATTACTTTGTGAAAAAGATTGCAAAATATGACAAACAGTTGTTCATTTTAAGTCCAAAAAGCAGTGATGAATTCGTTTTAAGCACCAAAATCCAAGTGTGAATGTTGCCTTGTTCAGTTTTAGACCAACATCCAAATTCTAGTGTGTTTCTAAGGTTCAATTTTAACCAATTTGAAAAAATCAAGTCAATGGTTAGTTTTAAACCCAAAAGTTGAAGTCAGTTGGTTCAAAACAGAAAATGAAAGTAGAAATTGGATGCTCTAAGCATTTAAAAATGCTTTGTGAATTTCAAGTTTGAATGCCCAAGGCCCATTTTCACTTCAAAAATTCTCAAAGATTGTTTCCTTCGCTTCAGTTTTGCAAGTTCTTTGTGCAAACAAAATCCATTTTCCTATAGGATAAAAGGAAAAATACATGAGAATCAATCGTTAAGAGATATCTCAGGAAATAAATATCCAAAGAAAATTAATTCTAGCAAATGTGCAGTGAATGGAAATTAAAAATAATCTTTCATCATGCTTTCCACCAAGATAGGATTTTAAGATTTAATTTATGCAAATGAATTTGAAACATTTGTAAGTCCTTCTAAGAGTATAGAACATTGAGCAAAGCGAGACAATAGTCAAAAATTGTCACATGTGAAATATTCCCCTATAGCCTAACACCCTTGGATTCAAGATCTTCTTGATTACACCTCATGGAAAGTCCCCTTGCTTAACTATGAAATCTGTTAGGGTACCTTGGGAATGGAAAGAAACTGATTTCTTCAGAGCTACACCTGCTTGTTAGGTAACAAAATCGAGATCCCATCACACATTGCAAAAATAAATTCACACATCAAGATACTGAGTTATCCCCCCTTTTAAGCAACATACGTGTGTGGGATAAATGCACAATAATATAGTGAACCTGCAGCAGAAATGAATTCATGTCTAAGCATTTAGTAAACAATCCTATCTCAAAAATGCTACTGCGAACATAAATTATCCCTTTTTGATTAGCAAATGCATCTATCTTATAAGATATGTGAGCGAGAGGAGATGATGCACGGGAAAATAATTTAAAATTTTGAAAGCAAATGACTGTTTTGACAGACACCTATTGCCTTTATCATGCTAGACTACCTAGTGTGCATAGCAGACAAACCATTTAAGGCAAGCAGCCTGTGATGGTAAGAGCAGTTTGAGTTCATGTTTGCCTGTCAGTGCTCTCAATGACTTTTATAGATTAAATATTCATGAATAACCTTACTGAAATTGGTGTACTAAGATGTGATGCAACTATGCCAACAATCAAGACCTCTCACGTATGAACACAATCTGATGAATGGACAGATCTGAGATGGTAATAATTGTAGACAGTTGTGAGAATGAGATTCAACTGTAAATAGCTTTTGACCAACAACCACAACTAGTAAATCCCTATGAGCATGATATGCGATGGAGGAAATTGGGTGATTGGAGTCATGTGAACCCAACTTGCATCTAAAAGAAGTGATATAAAGTGAGTAAAGTAGAATTTTTTGTACTATAAGAAAACGGTGATTTTTAATGAAAATAACAATAGACTTAACCTACCACTCGCCGCACCTATCAACAGTAAACGAGGAAATCAAAGCATCACTATTTAATATGAAAGAAAATATCATTATCAATTAGAGAAATGAATGAATGAACACCGCTTACACGAGACCATGCTAAAGATGGCATTGCGAGCCCTTTTACTTCTGCATTAGCATATACAGTGATGGAAAGGGACAAAACAGCGATGACCATACAACATTTGATTGATGCAAAAATAGTGAGTTTCCTTTCAAACACTTCAGCAGATATCACCATGAAGGCTAAATGTACGCAAAATGGAAGTGTAGCAAAGGCACATGAACTGTTGAAAAAGTGCATAAGGCATAGACAAAGCACGTGAATTGTTGACAGAGCACAAGAACTGTTTGCCTTTTCAAACACTACAGTCGCCACTATGAGTCGATCTACCTTTAATCAGAAAAAGTATACCAGTGAAATGACTATAAGAATGAATGCAAATTTATCTACCTAAATTTCTTTACCTTGAAGTGATCATTGAAGGCACAAGGCTATGGTGTATTTTATCAATATTTGTGTCAATCCTTGTGAACAAAAAACTAGTAAATTTGGAAATAATAGTCTTATTTAACACAGATTCACAATCATGTTAATCAAATTTTGAAATAATTCCAATAAGTTCAACGTGGGTCACATACAACCCCTCACTGATAGGGAAAAGGCCATACATGAGAACAAATACACTGTTGGACGTTACTTGAGGAAAATATACTATTGGGGGGGGGTCGCTTTCAATAACACCAATATGCATATAGTAATGTGAATAGCAATGACTAGAATATGTAAATGGCAATTATTTATGCAGATTAGTGAATGGCCACACCGTTATTTCTACAACAAGACTATGGATTAGTCTTCTGTAATCTATTGGCGTAGATATTTAAGAGTTATAACTGAAATGATAAATGTAATATCATAAAAGAAATGATACAGTATAAAACAATAACACCCCCAGTTAGAAGTGATCTCCCATTCCCACAAAATGCAAGAAGCTGCATATTAGTGATAGCTTGTTAATAAACAAAATTCTCATTAAGACAATAGTTTGCTGCATGAAATATGATGAATGTGTAAGACAAGCTTCAATCTGCCCTCCTTCTAGCGCCATTTTGTGGACATGAAAATCTGCAAATGGTTAGCACAATGACAAAACAACATAAACAGAAATTCCTATCCCTATGAGATAATACTTCATGATTCAAATGCAACCAAACAACAAAATTAAACAAAGCATGTAAACCATGAAATAAACCTATCCCATATTGGATTGGTGCAACTTAGTTGTGTAGGAAGCTGCCCTTTCCCAATCCTTGATAAGCAAGATGCCAAATGATGAGCAAGATTAGTTCTCAAAGTGGAGAGTAACCTTGCCATGAGAATGTGTTGTTGCTAAGCAAATGGTGTTGTGATGAGCAAGATTGATTCTCAAGTGAAGAGAATAACCTTGCAATGAGAATGAGTTGCTAAGCAAATGGTGTTGTGATGAGCAAGATTGATTCTCAAATGAAGAGAGTAACCTTGCAATGAGTAAGTGTGTTGTGTTGTTGAATGCTTTGCATTTTATAGATTCAAGATTAGGAAGAGTGATAGATTTGGATGAATGTGGGATCATTCATGAGCCAATGACAAGATGCCACTTGTCAAAGTGTGAGAGGGTGAGGAATGTGCAAGTCTTGGCCAATGTGCCAATTTGAAATTCAAATTTGGATGAAATGACATGTTTAGGGGGGATGAAAGGTGCAATAAATGCCATGTTTGACTTGTGCAAATAGCATTTAAAACCTTGTTGGAAGGGACAAGTCCCTTTTGGGGGGAAGATTCAAATTGGAAGAATATTCCATTTTGATTCCATTTTGAATGTAATTAGAGGAAATAATAAATCAAATAAATGATTTATTGGTGCAAGTGGGTGGGTTAGTTAGGAGTTTGGATTTGACTCTAGTTGAGTCAAAAGCTAGAGAATGATAATCATGATTAGAAGTTAATTAATGTAGATTAATTAACTTGGATGATATTAGGAGGTGACATTTGATTAAATCAGTTTGATTTATTAAATCAAATGAGAAGAACATAAGGATTAAATAATTTGATTTATTTAATGAACCTTAGGAAATTAATCAATAAATTGTTTTAATTGATTAATAGAAGAAATGAATGTTAATTTGTATGATGCATGATTGTTATTTTTGCATGTCTATAGTTTTTATGATAGTTCATTCAGTATTTGACATAATATCTTGGTGTCTTTATGTATCTTCTCTATCTTTAATAGTGTTAAAGTTCTTGAATTTATGGTTTCATTTTCTACATACAAATTCTTGTTGCACATTACGTTATAATTCAAAATAATTTCTTGCACTCTCTATATAAATATCATTGGTCGTGACTAAAAGGTGGTTTTTTAATAGCTCCAAAATATATTTTTTGTAACTAATATTGGTGAAGTTTAGTAGCCTATTGTGAAGAGTATTATATCACATATCAACGCAAAATATTATATTATATATATTTCTTGTGTATGTGATTCATTAAAGGTTGAGGTTTCATGTTGTAAGCCCTTGAGACAAGATAGTCAATTCAATTATTTAAGATACCTTCTCCTATAGAATTTGTGAAATTTTATATGAACTTGGATATTCTAAAATTTTCAATTTTAAATTATCAACCATCTCTTTTGATGCTAAAATATCTTTTCTACCATTTTTTAACATGAATCTATAGCACTAATATTTCTTCTTGTATATATTTCTAAAGAGACTTCTCCTTTGTACTAGATCTTTATCAATGCCATCATTTTTTTTTTAAGCTCTAGTTGCTCTATCACTTTCTTCTTTAATAATTCATAGCTTCTATAAGGCATTCGAATATTTAAAACTCTCATCCACATGCCTTATAAACACATTTGAGGAAAATTATGAATAATTAATTGTGATGATTAAATCAATTACATGGTAAATTGTGATGATTGCATCAATTACAGGGTAAATTGGGATGATTGGAAATGTCATTTTACTGTAACTAAAGAGTTGTTCTAAAATTTTAAGGTGGAATTCATTACATTGTTGGTGTGTAAAAATAAAAATAAATTCATAAGGAAATATTTAAAAAGCGACAATGTGTTTTCCAACACTACAATAATGTGAGCATCCTTCATAAAGAAGCAATTGGCACACACACCTTCCTCAACTTCTCAATAGGAAGAATCTCTTCAATCAATACATTATATATTTCATTTGATTTCTTCATTATAAGGTCTTTCAACACCATATTTATGTTTCTCTTTTGATTAATCCATCATCATCATTGCATAAATCCATTAGGTTAAACCTTAAACCCTAAGCCTAACATCCATCATCATTGTATTAATCCATTAGGTTCATTTTAGGCTAATATAAAATTTATTAATCTAATAATTTTCATCCATCATAGTCCTTTCATTATCCATGCATATTTCCATCTTAATCATTAAATATCTCCCAACCCACTAACGTTCGATCTCCCCATGCTTATATTCCTATCCACCATCCATAAATCTATCCTATGTAACCTTGTCCAATAATTCCATAATCCCTTGTCATTGGTACCTATCTATAGGCTACTCCTATAAGAATTTTAATTTCATCTATCTTATTATTCCATCACTCCTTCAAATCCAAAATTCTGATAAAATCATAATCCATGCAATCTACAAGAAATCATCTAATAAAATATTACATAAAGGCTCCATTTTATATGGTCTCTCAGATGCTTGATTGAATATTATGAATGGTATGTGGATTTTTCTTTAAACCAACATATTCTTGGTATAGTTGGATGATTTTTAATAGAAACATGGTAGCACATACCTATTAGAAAATGTTTCTATGATAAGGAAGGGTAAAGGGTTCTATTTGCAGACTCTTATTTTGAGGGATGATGCAATTCAAGGATCAAAAGGTATAGTATCACTTTCACATGGTATTGAAGTAGTGGTTTTAAATCCCGAAGGACATCCATTGGAATTATATTTTAAGTTATATCTTGTAGTATTTTTAATTAGGTACGTGTTAAGAGAATTATGCTTATAAATAGATTGTTGAACCTAAGATAGTTTGAAAAGGAATACCTTAAATATGCCATAAAATTTGATTTAATTTACAAGGGAATTTATAAATATATCATTGAGCTTGAGTTATTTTTCATTGTAATATATAGATAAGATGCCTGCATGAAGAGTGAGTAGAGTCCAAAATGCAGTTAATATTGCTAAAAGGATAGAATAAATGTTTGAGATGATAAGAAATGTGTGGATTGGTTGGATGTATAAAATAATATGGAAAGAGAGATGGGAAAAGAGGGAAAAGGGGAGGGAAAGGAAGGTTAAGAGGGATAGTGAGAGATGAGAGATACAGAGAAGTATTTTCAATTATATTTATTCCATGGAATTATTAAGTTCAAGAATATTTGACTTCATTTGTCAAATCCAATTATAGCATCATCTCTCACTTTATTTTCTTGCAAAAATTTATATGCAATATAAAACCTCTTGAATTTATCCACTTTTGTATTTCCATTTTACCATTGCACATATTGCACAAACAGGTCTTACTCAAGGGTGGAGAGCTCATGGAGTATTTACAAGTGGGGAATACATAAATATAATCAAGTCCCTAAGTAAATACTAAATTTATCACTCTACTCAATGATCACTACGGATGGAGAGAGGTGTAGATAGAGAGAGGTAAGGTGCAAGGAATAAAGATAGATGTAGGTAAAGCTAGATACAAAGGTAGGGTGGGAGAGGTAGAAAGAGAGATATCTAGTGTGTGTGGGAGAGAGGGAGAGGGAGAGGTAGAGAGAGGGATTCTTATTGAATACAACCCATGCATATATCATAAATGTTACTATATGGTTTTTCATATTGTTTATATCAAATGTTCTTAATATTTTTTTGTATGATTAATATTATAATTCTACCCTCTTGGTTGTAACATATTTGTGGTAATTTATCAAAATTAAAAGATTAAATGATATCTCCAATATTTGAAATTTACATAAAATTAGAGGTTTATTTTGTGAGTTTGGATGGAGTGGTATGGATCTTCATATCTTTATTTGACACAAAATAAAATCAATCGAATAAAAAAATTGAAAATATATTTCATATTTGGCAACCCAGGGAGCACATGTAGATAGGTAAGATATGAGGACCAACAAGAGAGTCGGTTGGGTGGAGACAACATCCCTCCCTCTCTTCCTCACATATACACATAACCTCTCTCCACCTACCCCACCCTCCCTTCCTAACTTTTTCTATACCTACCTCTCCTACCCTACATTTGTTTATCCCTCCCTCCCTCTCTCCTTAATTTTGGGTCCTTTTATCCCTCCCACCCTACCACTCCCTATCTCTCTCACACACACCCTCATCTCTTTACCTACACCTATCTCTTTCCCTCTCTCTCTCTCTCCTTCTCTCTCTCTATATCCACTCACCCTCTCCCTCTCTACCTACCTTTCCCTTAATCCATCCCACCCACCTCTCTTTCTACCTCCATCTCCCTCCTTCTCAACTTTACCCATCTATTTGAACAAAATCAATATCATCTAGAGAGGGATAGTAATTAAATTAATTTTTTGATGAATTTTCCAAATATCTATATTAATCAAGATAAAATTACAAATTCACAAAAAAGGGGTGGGTGGTAAGAAGGCACACCCCAAATGTCACATGGGACCAGCCCAGAGAAACCAAAATAACGTATGGGCCCAGACCAAAAAGTTCAAAAGATCACATGGGCCTAGCCTAGAGGTTAAATAACAAAAAGAAAATTAGGCAGACAAGGCAGTGCTAGTAGATCCTGGGGGGTCCTGGTCATCTAGATGTTTTCCCCATACATCAGTGGGGTTTGAGTTTATTAATATGGCTAGTAATTAAATTAATTTGAATATCATTTTTGTTCAAT
The DNA here is from genome assembly GCA_007115665.2 of Sequoiadendron giganteum. Taxonomy (NCBI): domain Eukaryota; kingdom Viridiplantae; phylum Streptophyta; class Pinopsida; order Cupressales; family Cupressaceae; genus Sequoiadendron; species Sequoiadendron giganteum. The sequence goes on along the minus strand of CM021102.1, from coordinate 161,725,660 downwards.
AATCTTTGAGTTCATTTTTTCATCTCCACTTGTAGAACCATCTCTTACTTTATTTTAATGCACAATTTCATATATAGTACAAAATATGTAGTACAAAACCTCTTGACTTTATCCACTTTTGTATTGCCATTTTCCAATTGCACATACAACACTTTCATCCACTTTTGTGTGTGTTTATGAGGGAGAGGGGGGGAGAAGGAGGGAAATAGGAGGTGGTAGGTGGGAGAGATAGAGGGAGGGTGAGAAAGAGGGAAGGAGAGAGATAATAATTTATAGGGTGGGAGGGACAAAATAATCCAAAATGGTCTTTGTGGGAGGGGGAGATGTGATGGTGGATTGTGAAGAAAGGACACAAGGCATTTATCATGGTGAGATTTTTATGCATGTGATATGATGGACAACATGGATAACCCATTGACCATAATGCATATTTAATCATGTTGGTGATTTGTTGTAGGTAAATTATTTTCAAGAAATCCATGCTAATGGATTCTTATGGTTGTGTTATAATTTAAAGAGTGGTGTAGATCCCAAGCTTCCTATTTTCAGGGATGGATGATTTGGTAAACTATTTGAATGTCATAAACTATTTTTCCAAGACCTATATTTGAAATTATTTATGACTAGATCATAATAGAGGGAGGGGGAGAGCGAGGGGGAGAGAGAGAGAGAGGGAAGGAGGTAGATAGGAAGTTGTAGGGTGGGAAGGATAGGAGGGAAAGAAATATGGAAGGAGAGAGATAGAGATTGGTATAGAGAGTGGTAGGGTGGGAGGGATAAAGGGAAGGAGGGAGATAAGGAGTGGTAACGTGGGAGGGATAGGTATAGAGAGATTTAGGGAGGTAGGAAAGGAGGGGTAGGTTAAGATAGGTTGTGTGTGTGTGTGAGGGAGGGAAAGGGGGAAGGATGGAGATAAGAAGTGGTAGGGTGGGAGGGATAGAGGGAGCGAGATAAAGAGGGAAGGAGGGAGATATGAATTGGTAGGGTGGGAGGGATAGAAGGACCCAAAATGGACTTAGTAGGAGGGAGAGATGTGATGGTGTATTTTGGGAAATAGGCACCCAAAATGGAGTTCAAGAGACCAATATTTTATAGAAAATAATTAGTAGGGATTTTATAGGGTATCCTTCATAGTACACACTTCACACTATACATGTTGCTTCATATAATAAATTTCTCAATGTCAACAAGAAACATTTTCTCATTATGCAGAAGAAGACCAAAGTGTGTGTTTCTTAATAAAAGAAATTGCTTCATATAATCATTAGGGATTTCATAGGGTATCCTTCATAGAAGGTAGTAGAATGTATGAAATGAAAAAGGAATCTACTCTAAAAGAACTTGAAAAGAAGAATAACAAAGTGAATGAGATAAATAATGTATTGACTATAAAGATTATTCCTACTCTTGAGAGGTTGAGGAAGGAGCATGTGCACTATGTGCAATGGGAAAATGGAAATGTAGAACTAGAGGCAACAAGTACTAGAATGTATGAAATGAAAAAGGAATCTTCTCTAAAAACACTTGAAAACAAACAAACCAAAGTGAATGAGATAGATAATGTATTGACTGAAGTTATTATTCTTTCTCTTGAGAAGTTACAAAAGGTGAATGTGCAGTATGGAGAATCAAAATATGGAATTGTAGAATTTGAGCAACAAGTACTAGAATGTATGAAATGAAAAAGGAATCTTCTCTAAAAACACTTGATAAGAAGCAACCAAAGTGAATGAGATAGATAATGTATTGATTGAAGATATTGTTGTTCTCTTGAGAAGTTGAGGAAGGAGCGTATGCAGTATGTGCAAGGGGAAAATGATAATGCAAAATTGGATTAAATCAAGAGTTTTGTATTATATATGATTTTTTGCAAGCAAAGAAAGTGAGAGATGATGCTATAATTAGAAATGAACAAATGAACTCAAATATTCTTGAAATTAAGAATTCCATGGAACAAATACAATTGGAAATAGATGATAAGGAAAAGGAAAAATTAGATCTAAGTGTAGGGTATGTGCAAGATCATCATGAAAAAAATAGGCCCTTAAGTGGCAATAAAATGACAGAAAATCAGAGTTAGACAACTTGATGTAAAAATTTGAATAAGTTATCCATATTATTTCCAAAAAATATAAAAATTGAATTTTTAGAAAATTGAAAGTTGTTTCTAAACTACTAGACCTTTATTTAAAAAAAAAAATCTATTTCGTGAAAATTTGAAATTTCAATGCAGTAGTATTTAAATTTCAGGGTAAAAATAAGAAGTAGGTGTCTGTCTGACCACCCTAACCACAATAAAATGATAATATTTTTTTATAAACTTTTAGATATAAGTAGAGGACTCATGTCCTGATGTGATGCATATTTTTTTATATTTTTTTATTACAACTTTTAAAAACTATAAAATCTCGTCTGTCTAACCACCTTAACTTGGTCAAAAATTCATGATTTTTTCTTTTTAAATTTTAATCCTATAGTATGCAAATTATAGAATGTGACACATGTTTTGAAATCAAAAAATGTGATACCGTCTGAAAGTTATAGATGTTTTTCAATCAGCCTATCAATCAAGACTTTATTTGTAATTCTAATAGAAAATGAATAATAATTATTTATTAAATTAAAAGTAAAGCATAATTTATATTGGTGGAAAGCTGAGAATCGCCTCTAATAAATCCTTTTCGCTTCATCAATTTTGGGTGAAAAAAAAGTCGTTAGCCACATGGGCCATCATATGGCTTACATATCACCACTTTTTGGCCCATCATGATCCTGGCCATACCTTGTAGAAAAAGAGAATCAGTTGGGTGGAGACATCAAATTCTTATCTAGACAGGTAGACAAGTCTTGTAAGGAACTTGTTAAAAAAAAATCTGCATTTTCCAATTATAAGGAAATAATTGCATTATCTACCTCTCTCTCTCTAGGTCTTGTAGAAAGAGAGGTGGGATGGGATGGATTAAGGGAAAGGTAGGTAGGGAGGGAGAGGGAGGGAGAGGGAAAGAGAGAGGTGTAGGAAGAGAGGTAAGGGTGTGTGTGAGGGAAAGAGGGAATGAGGGAGATACCCAAAATAGACTTAGTAGGACGAGGAGATGTGGTGGTGGATTATGGGACATAGGCACCCAAATTGGATTTATAGCTTCAAGGAGGGATAGGGATAATGTTTTTGGATAGGGACATCATTAGAAAGTAAGATGTCTAGAAATAACTAAAAAGGGATAGTGTGTTTTCCAACATGGGAAATAACTAACAGGGGACAATGTGCTTTCGAATAGGGGAAATAACTAAGAGGGGATAGTGTGTTTTGCAACACTGGAAAAAAATAATAGGGGAGAGTGTGTTTTCCAATAGTGGAAATAACTAACAAGGGATAGTGTCTTTTCCAAAAAGGAATAGTGTGTTTTCCAACATTGGAAAAAACTAACAGGGGATAGTGTGTTTTCCAACAGAGAACAAAAAAATGCTCAGATTATTTGTGGTGTTGGAAAACACACTATCCCTTGTGAATTATTTCCTAAACAGGGGACAGTGTGTTTTCCAATGCTGTAAATTCATAAAGAAATAATTGACAAGGGACAATGTGTTTTCCAATATTGTAAATATTATGAGCATTTTCTTGTTCCTTGTTGGAAAACACAATGTCCCCTATTGGAAAACACACTATCTAAGGGAGAGAGAGGAAATGAGGGAGATATGGAGAAGTAGGTAGAGAGAGGTAAGGCTTGACCAGTAAAATTGACCTAAGGGGAGACTAACCAACTGGGTTGTTACATGTAGAGGTTTTTACAATATTATATGGGTAGAGAGAGTGACGGGAGATAGGGAAAGTAGAGAGAGAAGAGGATATAGAAGTAGATAGATGGGGGAAGTTTGTAAGGATGAAGAGGTAGGTAGAAAGAGAATTGGGTGGGATGGATTGAGGGAAAGGTAGGTCAAGAGGGAGAGGGTGAGTGCAAATAGAGAGAGGGAGCGAGGGAGAGAGGGAGGAAGGGATAGAGAGTGAGAGGGAAAGAGGGAGGGAGAGACGTGTAGGTACAAAGAGGTAAGGTGCAAGGAATAAAGAGAGATGTAGGTAAATCTAGATACAAAGGTAGGGTGGGAGAGGTATAAAGAGAGAGATCTTGTGTATAAGAGAGAGACGGGGGAGGGAGAGGTAGATAACTAATTTTCAAATCTATCTATCCCTCCATCTATTATGATCTAGTGATAATTAATTTTCAAATCTTTCTCTCCCTCCCTCGCTCACTGACTAGTACCTTATGTTATTTCTACAATTGTGAAATATAATATGGACTTGGATATTCTAATATTTTCAATTTTAAATTATCAACCATCTCTTTTGGTGATAAAATATATTTACTACCATTTTTTGAATTTATAACACTTATATTTAGTCTTGTCTATATTCCTAAAGAGACTTCTCCTATGTACTAGTTCTTTCTCAATACCATCATTGTTTAAAGAAACTATAGTTCCTCTATCACTTTATTCCTTAATAATTCATAGCTTTTATAAGGCATTTGAATATTTAAAGCTCTCATCCACAAGGGATAGTGTGTTTTCCAACAAGGGAAAGTGTGTTTTCCAATAGGGAACAAAAAAATTATCACATTATTTGTAGTGTTGGAAAACACACTATCCCTTGTCAATTATTTCCTTATGAATTTTCAGTGTTGGAAAATACATTGTCCCCTATGTAGGAAATATGGCAATGTAGAACTGGAGAAACAAGCACTAAAATGTATGAAATGAAAAAGGAATCTGCTCTAAAACACTTGATAAGAAGCAATCAAAGTGAATGAGATAGATAATGTATTGATTGAAGAGATTGTTGTTGATCTTGAGAAGTTGAGGAAGGAGCATATGTTGTATGCGCAATGGAAAATGTCAATACAAAAGTGGATTAAATCAAGGGTTTTGTATTATATATGAATTTGTGCAAGTAAAGAAAGTGAGAGATGATGTTATAATTATAAATGAACAAATGAACTCAAATATTCTTGAACTTAAGAATTTCATGGAACAAATACATTTGGAAATAGATGATAAGGAAAAGGAAAAGGAAAACTTAGATCTAAGTGTAGAAAAAGAGAATTAGTTGGGTGGAGACATGAAATTCTTATCTAAAAGGGTAGACAAGTCTTGTGAGGAACTTGTCAAAAAAATCTGCATTCTCTAATCATAAGGAAATAACTAATTTATTCAAGCTAGTCTTTCAAACAACACATCACATCTATATGAAAGATATTGTCATAAGATAGGTTATATGCCCATATGTTTAAGGAAAGTATATTTGTTGTCTTATGAATCCAAATTTATTTACTAGGTTGTTTTACAAGTTCATCCTCCATGAAGCCTTACACACTTGGTCCTCAATCTCATGAGTTCAAACTAATGTTTGAAATTTAATATTATTGAAACTTTTCTCCAATTTTTGTCTACAATATATGCATCTTCTATTCTAGCTATATCAAATGTCAAAATGATAATTCATGTTTATTCGATCCTTTTGGTACTGTGTTTATTTTACTGGTGTAGAGAGAAGACTAATAAATAGAAAGTGAGTAGCATGACTAGAGATAATACTTCATAAAGTGGTCTATATGACTAGAGGAGAGGTTATATATTTCAAATTTCGAAGCTTATGGTTATGATTATGAATCTTTTTTTCAAAGCCTTTTATTTAGCTATATAAATTTTATGTGGATTTTGGATGTCTTAGCAGGTTGGCACTCCAATTTGGATAGAGGGAGAAAAATTTACACTTGAAAGTGTTCACAATATAAACAAAGCCTTGCCTGCTATTTGAGAGGAAAATGAGAACTTTGTAAATGCATAAAATATCTCATTGTAGAGAATGGATCACTGTCATTTAGAGTTTTTTTCTTTCTATTTGAGCACCATATTCCTCATTTCTATGACCTTGAATTGTATAAAATCTTTTGGGATGACAACCCTTTCATGTATCATAGATTATTACATCTAATCTATGTAAAGTTGTTGTTATCAATAGATAAACTTTTCATGTATGAAATTTTATCCTCTTAGAGAATAGGTTGAATGTGTTAGGGAGGGATGAAGGGAGGGGTAGGTGAAGAGAGGTTTTATGTGTGTTTGAGGGAGAGAGAGGGGGAAGGATTGAGATAGGTCATGGTAGGGTGGGAGGGATAGAGAGAGGGAGAGAAAGAGGGAAGGAGGGAGAGAGGGAGGGAGTGGAGGGATATAGGGAGTGGTAGGGGAGGGATATAGATATTTAGGGAGGGAGGGGTATGTGGAGAGAGGTTGTGTGTGTATGAGAGAGAGAGAGGGAGGGAGAGATAGGGGGAAGGAGTGAGATAGGTTGTGGTAGGGTGGGAGGGATAGAGAGAGGGATAGAAAAAGGGAAGGAGAGAGAGAGGGAGGGAGAGGAGGGATATAGGGAGTGGTAGGTTGGGAGGGATAGGTATATAGATAGTTAGGGAGGGAGGGGTAGGTGGAGAGAGGTTGTGCGTGTGTAAGAGAGAGAGGGAGGGAGATAGGGAATGGTAGGGTGGAGGGATAGAGGGAGGGATAGGAGGGAAGGAGGGAGATAGGGAGTGGTAGGGTGGAGGGATAGAGGGAGGGATAGGAGGGAAGGAGGGAGATACAAAGTGGTGAAAAATTTGGTTGTATATGATAAGGAAAATGCAAAATTATATAAAGGGAGAGATAGTAAATAAGGGAGACATGGAGAGGTAGGTAGAGAGAGGTAAGGTTGAAGGAATAGAGGGAGAGGTAGGTAGAGAGAGTGAGGAAAGGATACAACATGATTTTTTCCTCATCTCCATTGATCTTACTTGTTAACACCCCCTACTATTCATTGTCATGATCTTCTAACCTTTTTTTCATATCTTTTACTTAAATCTTTAGATCAGTTGCTCCCTCATCAATCCTTAGGATATAGACATCCCTTTCCTGGATAGAGTTTTCAATGTCCTGAATACATTTATGTAGCTTTGTAGCCACCTTTTTCCTAGCTTTGAGAGTGTCTTTACAATTAGATAATGTACATGTTTATTTTATCAAGATTTTTACAAGACTTGTCTACCTTTTTAAATAAGACTTTCATGTCTTCACCCAACTAACTCTCTTCTTTTGCACTTAGATCTGATTTTTCCTTTTCCTTGTCATCTATTTAAAATTGTATTTGTTCCATGGAATTCTTAAGTTCAAGAATATTTGAGTTCATTTGTTCAATTCCAGTTATAGCATCATCTCTCATATTCTTTACTTCTACAAATTCATATGCAATGAAAAACCTCCTGACTTTATCCACTTCTACGTTGCCATTTTCCCATTGCACATACTTCACATGCACCTTCCTCAACTTCTCAAGAGTGGGAAGAATATCTCCAGTAAATACACTATCTATCTCATTCAATTTGGTATGCTTGTTGAGATTCCTTTTCCATTTCAACTTCTCAAGAGAAGGGAGAATCTCTTAAGTTAATCCATTATGTGCTATCATTCTTCCAAACCATTTTTCACCACCCCCTTCCATTATTCTAGCCCAAAAATGTTATCCCTATCCCTATCCAAAAATATTATCCCTATTCCTCCTTGACACTATAAATCCAATTTTGGTGCCTATGTCCCATAATCCACTATCACATCTCCCCCTCCTACTAAGTCTAATATATTATTTTTTTCTCTTTCCATACCATTTCCCATCTATGATTATTACTATATAGCTTTTTATCATGTTTATATCAAATCTTCCTAATATTTTTTTGATGGATTAAAATTCTAGTCCTACCCTATTAGTTGTAACATATTTATGGTTATTTATCAAAACTAAAAGATCTAATTATATCTCTAATATTTGAAATTTACATAAATTTATAAGTTTATGCCATGATTTTGGATGGAGTGATAGGGATCTTCATATCTTTATTTCACACAAGGAGCACATGTAGATAGGTAAGATATGAGGACCAATGAGAGTACCTTCAACCATGATGAGTACATATATAGTAGTTATTTATATCAATCCAATAAATTTATTTGAGTTTATTTATTTTTATATTGCAATGTTGCACTCATCTTCACCATGAGCTCCTTATGTACTTTCTCTTGCACTAAAACTAATAAAATTGACCTGGTTGCTCTATCACTTTCTTCTTTAATATTTAATAGCTTCTATTTGATCTTGATGTTCTCTAAAATTATTTCTTATAGGAAGTGGTAGGGTGGGAGACCTATGTATAGAGAGAGTGAGAGAGGGAAGGAGGGGGGTAGGTATAATGGGAGGGATAGGTGGAGAGAGGTTGTTTGGGAAGGATTGAGAGAGAGAGGGAAGGGTGGCGATATGGAGAGGTAGGTAGAGAGAGGTAAGGTAAAAATAATAGATGTAGGTGGAGATACAAATCTATGTAGTGTGGGAGAGGTAGAGAAAGGTAGTGTGTGAGAGAGAGACAAAGGAGGGGAGGGAGAGGTAGAGAGATATGGGTAGGTAGAGTGAGGTATATGTGGGGTGGGATGGATGGAGGGAGTGAGAGATAAAGGGAGGGGTAGGTGGAAAGAGAGAGGGGAGAAAGAGGGATAAAGGGAGGAGAGAAAGGTTAGGAGGGATGCTGAGAGATGAGATATACAAAGAAGTATAGAGGTATGAGGGGGAAGGGAGAGGTCTAGAGAGGTGGCATGGAAGGGATAAAGGGGGAGAAGAAATGAGAGATATATGGGGAGGTAGGAAGAGAGAGGTAAGGCTGAAGCAATAGAGGGAGAGGTAGGTAGAGAGAGTTAGGGGAATAACATGTACCGGAAGCTTGTACCTAGGTTCCAATTACCTCCCTCTTTCTTTCTCTCCCGCTATCCTACTTAATATCCCCTGTTAGTAGGTAGAGAGAGTGAGGGAGAGAAAGAGGGAAGTAACTAGGATAGTAGGTGATGATCTTGGAGTGGGGAATAACATGCACTAGAACCTTGTACCTAGCCTTTAATTTTTAGGGGAGATGAGAATTTGATGAAAGAATTGGTTGCATTAATGAGATATGATTCCATATGAAAATCCCCTCCATTTTTATCCTTTACAAATTATTTATTAAGAGTTACAAAAAAAATATTTCAATATAGTTTGGAAGAACTTATTTCTCTAAATTAATGTGTAACTAGAGGACCTTATCTCCAATAAAATGGGTGTAATACTTTCCACAAAAAAATTTGCACATTAATCCAAGATGTCTTTAAAATATCTAGAAAAGATGTTAATTGAGTAATATTTCAATGTACTATGCTAAGGAACATCCACCTCATCTCTAGATATCACCATACAAGTGAAGCTTTCCTTTTATTCCATTAGATCAAAATAATATGGTTGAATAGGTACAAGAATAATTTCCATCAAAAATATAGCTTTGGATTCAAGATTATTTGGGTAATGAGATGGGAGATATGTAATTATTAGGATGGAAAGATGCATGGATAATGAAAGGACTATGACAAATGAAAGATTATTAGATTAATAAATTTATATTGGCCTAAAATGAACCTAATGGATTAATGCAATGGTGATGGATGTTAGGTTTAGGGTTTAAGGTTTAACCTAATGGATTAATGTGATGATGATGAAAAATAAATCCAAAGAGAGAAAAAAAGATGGTGTTGAAAGGCCTTATAATGAAGAAATTAAAGAAAGAGTAAGTAGTAGTTCATAATGAAATTAAAGAATAGGTGAATATTATATAGATGGAGGATGATATGGTAGCTAAGGGGATGACTTAAGGGGTCCTAAGAGGATGACTTAAGGGGAGTTAAAATAATTACTTTAGGGGATGCAAGAGGATGGATTTAGGGTAGTTAACACAATGACTTAAGGGGTCTTAAGAGGATGGATTAAGGGGAGTTAAAAGAGCGACTTAAGGGGATGCAAGAGGATGAATTTAGGGTAGCTAAGAAAATGGATTAACGGATCCTAAGAGGATGTCTTAAGGGGAGATACAAGATCCTTGAATCAAATTATGTGTCATACAAGAAAATTAGTTCTATAAATAGGAGATGGTTTAAAAGGGTACATAATTTCATATAAGGGGTATAGAATCTTTGGATTGTAAACAATAAGGGTCTTTGTATGCATTAAAGTAGTCACCATGTATGTTGTATCAAAAATTTGATCCATATGCATTAGAATTGGGTTTTCCAAGGAATCAAGCTGAGTTATCGTAGTTTTACATATTGATGATATCTTAATCATTAGGAATAATGAAGTGTTGATTTGAGAACTCAAGGTTTAGTTGGATTATTGGTTTGAGAGGAAAGATGTAGGGGCTATAAGATTCATCCTTGGTATATAAATACATAGAAATATAAATAATAAAAAATTATGGTTAAACTAGAGGAAGTATATTGAAACTATGGTTAGTCACTCCTCAAATCTATTTGATTATTTTTATATATGGATCCAAAAATACAATGCCTCGTACTCTCCGTTGTTTAAATTTGAACATGTAAAATGAAATGATGGACAACCGAGATCGTTTTTTCTAACATGTAACTATTTTCTATAGGTACTAGAATGTATGAAATGAAAAAGGATTTTTCTCTAAAAACACTTCAAAAGATGCAAACCAAAGTGAATGAGATAAATAATGTATTGGTTGCAGGCTTCATAAACCATCTACTCATTTAACCCACCATGTTTTCCAGCATGCAATTATATCTTGCATTTATTTTTCAAACATATGAAGAAATTGAAACACAATTTTTACTCTAAATAAGACTTGTTATAAATTTTGAAGGTGAATTTCATTACATTCCTACTATGTAAATAACATTTTTTTTCATTACATTCTTACTCTTTTGTAAAATTGCAACCCACGTACTATTGTAAAACACTCTACATGTAAATACCCTATTGGTTAGTTATCCCTCAGCTCAATTTCATTAGTTTTGTGTATTCCCCACCTATAAATCCTCCCGACCTCTTTGCCCTTGAGCTTTGAACAAGCGCAATGAACTAACTGATAACTAACATTGTGTTTTCCAACCTCCAATTATATTTTGCATTTATTTTTCGGTCATATGAAGAAAATGAAACACAATTTTCACTCTAACTAATAGTTGTGGTAAATTTCATTACATTATTATTGTGTAAATAAAAACACTTTTTTATTACATTCATAATGTTATGTAAAACAAAAAGTTGGAAAACACCAAATTGGAAAACACCAAGCTGGAAAACACTAGGTGTTATGAAACTTTCAACCCACATAATATTTTAAAATTGTAAACACACAACAACCCAATTGGTTAGTTTTATGTATCCCTAAAATGTAACTCCTTCTCGTGCTCTCCACCATTTAGCTTTGAACATCCAAAATGAAGTAACAAAAAACCCACGAATAAACTGAAACATGATTTTACTGTAACTAAATATTTTTATAAATTGAGAAAGTGCCTTACATTACATTCTTACTGTTTAAATAAAAAATGCTTTAATTACATCCATATGTTATGAAAGAGAATAGTATGAAAAAAAACGAGACCATTCAAATCACAAGAAGTAGTAAAAACTACCTACTACATAACACTTGTTAACATGTAAAATATCTAAGTTATTGTATTTGTTGATTTGCACATTTGCACATAAAATATGTCTCCCCCAAACTGTAACAAATAGAAAAGCTTTGTGAATGGATAAAGCTCACTATTTGTATCAATCTCTTTCACGGGCATTCACTGAACGCCATACAAATTGGCAATGGCTATAGAGGCAATATAATGCACCACATGTCAGTACGTTGTCGGAGATGGAGGATTTCCTCGATTATCTCGTCTTAAATTTCGTGTAAATAATTCCATCCTTATTCTTATTTTTTGCCTTGGGTTTTGTATAAAATTTATTTAAAAAATAAGATTATATTTTATTTTATTTTTTATTAAATATATATTATATTTATTATTATTAATTTTAATTTCAATATTTAATCATAATTTTAAATTTATAAAAATAATTTAATATAAAATACATAAAATATTAAGTATTAAAAATATTTAAATTTAAAAAAAATATTTCTATTAAATTAATTTAAATATTTAAATTTTCATATCTTTAATATATATTAATACTGAAAGGTTTTGATAAAAATAAGTTTAAAATTTAATATTTTATATTTAGTATAAAAAATATTTAAATCTAAAAAAAATTTTTTTTTAAAAAATTTAACTAACTCATTTTAAAGATTTATTATAATATAACATATTTAGTAATAAAAATTTAAAATTTAAAGATTTAGCTAAGTATTAAAGATTTACCTAACTCATTTTAAATTTCAGTAAATTTATAAATTTAAACTTTTATCTCAGTTTAAAATTTAAAGATTTATGTAAGTTTAAAATGAGTTGGGTAAATCTTTAATACTTAGATAAATCTTTCAATTTTTTTTTTTTTTTAAATTTAAATATTTTTTATACTAAATACTAATAATAAATTTTAAACATATTTTTATCAAAAAATTTAGTATTAATATATATTGTAAATATGAAAATTTTAATATTAAATTTTAAACTTATTTTTATCAAAAATTTTAGTATTAATTTATGTTAAAGATATGAAAATTTTAATATTTAAATTAATTTAATAAAAATAATTTTTTTGTACTAAATATTTTATGTACTTTACATTAAAATAAAATTTTAAATTTTTATTAATTCTATTAATACTTAAAGTATTTTTATAATTTTAAAATTATGTTTAAATATTAAAATTTAATAATAATTATAATAAATATAATATATATTTAATACAAAATTAAATAAAATATAATCTTATTTTTAAAAAATAATTTCATTTAAATTTTATACAAAACGGAAGGAAAAAAAATAAGAATGAGGACAGAGTCGTTTGCAAAAATCGAGGAACATCTCTGCAAGCTACTGACGTCCACGGATGTAGGAGGATTAAAACTATTGCAAGTTGTTGAAATAACGTTCCCCTCTCTTTTAAAAAGTGTCTCGTCTGTTTATCTCCGTTAACTTTGGCTTGCTTCAGTAACATCTGCGTTGGGCCGCACATTATGTCATGCCATAATGTTATGCATGTTTCTATGTATGTTTCTAGGTATGCTTTTATGCATTTTTGTATGTGCATAGGTGCATTTTGTATAGGAGTTAGCCAGCTCCTTACTTATTACGCCGAAGGCATCCCTACACTCAAGATTTGTAATCCATTTTTACGTCGAACGATGCAGATGGACTGATAGTCCATCGCTCACCATGTAATGAATCTCCGTTGTTCATCATTTTTGAACAGTTTTTTGGTCGTTTACGTACCTTTTTCTTCCTTGCTGGTAATGACCTTTGGCCTCTCCACTTGCCTACGCAACATAGCAGTTATTGCAAAATTTATTATGGACGGTGAAGTAGGCGGTGAACGGCATTAGGTGGTGCTAGGTTTCTTGTGCGTTCTTTCAAAGTCTTCATAGTTTTTCTCATGGACATCTTTGACAACTCGACACAATTTGTGTAGAAACTTGAGGTAAGTGGCTTGCCCCATTTTATCACCTACAAGAACCACCCCTGCGCCCCCATACTCTAAAAATCCACGGTATACCTTTAACCAGAAAGGGTGGAGATGATTGAAATTCTGCCCGTCGTTGATATTTCGTTCACCGCTTTTTGCTGTTTTTGACGCCTTAACGCTTTTCACGTACTTTTTCATAAATTCTTGTGGGTAATGTGGTGACTGCGTAGGTGGTCTACTCCTCCTGCTCCGCCCTCGGTAGTATGCACCGTTTGAGCTAACATATTGACGGTGCTCTCTAGGGTTTCTCAACTCTCTCCCGACTTTGAGGGGAAAGTGAAGATGAGGGACTGGATTTACAGGTCGAACAAGATGACTGGTGCAGATGAGCTTGCTAGAGCAATAGGCTCCGACAATTCAAAGATGACCTCCTCCATAGCAGGCACCCAACATAAAAGCTTCTGAGAACTTATTATGTCTTCGCTTCGTAGGAGGCTTTTAATCCCCTCTGGTTCTATCGTGCCCGCCTCGCTGCTGCCCCCACCGCCCAGGGTCTGTATGGGCTTGTCCTATGCCATTTATTGTTGCTTGCTTGGTTGCTTCGTAAATTTGGTTCGATGGGGAAATATTGAATTGGTCTTGCTTGATTGGTTGGGTATTGACATGATATGGACCTCTCGTGGTATAAAACAATATACCCAGATATAAATAATTCCTTGAAACTACAAATTATTGCCATGTTTCTCCATGCAAAGTATATATATACATGGGGGTTGTGATGGTTTTGAATAGAGGTTTGTACGCTTTGTTGTCTAGATTTTACGTGTGAGTAGGTAATAAAAAATGAACCAGTCACTTTTCCTGAATTTCAATTTGTAATATATCAGTACACAGTTTGGATTTTCCAAGGCTTTATAATGGAATTGTCATCCCAACAGTCGGATTGACAGGGTTTCAGGGTTTCATCTTTATCTCTTACAATTCGTGAGAGTCTTGAGGTTTTTCTAAACTATGAACTTCCAAGATATCAGCTGGACATGAGCTATGGCTTCCAATCCTTACAGTCAACTTAAAGCTACTTTTTCAATGGGTTTCAATTTTTTGGCATAAGAAATGCACGAAGAATTTTGTTCATAACATGGAGATGCCCGAGAAGACTTTCAGTGCTTCCACTTCGTTTATTCTTTCTTAATTTGGGCTTTTGATGATAAAAGTAGCAAAATAAGCATTTGCACTACTTTTCTTTCAAGTTTTTTATATTTTTGTATTAAGCAAAACAAAACATTAGAGAAGACTGATAGAGTCAAAGACCAGCAGCTACATAGAGTAGCTAGTGAGGAATAGACAAACACAACTGCTTAATTGCAAAATTACCAGTGACCATCATTGATAAAAGTGTTGTGTTTCTTTCCAGTTAATTAGACATTTGGTAGTATTTTGGTTTTATGATAAACCAATTTAGGTCATTATTGGTTTAATTGGTCAAAAGGATACTGTGCAAATTTGGGAATTGTTTGAGATTTCTTTAACCATGAGATTCCTTTACAGAATCGAGACCCACTTCTTAAATAAATTATACTGTGCAAGAAAATGAGGTTTTCAATTTGGGAATTATTTGAGATTTCTTTAACCATGAGATTCCTTTACAGAACCGGGACCCACTTCTTAAATAAATTATAGTGATCTGTTTGGTGCCTTTTGGAAATTCAAAGAGCTGCCATATGTTTTGTAAGGACTGTAATTTGTGAACCCAGTCAGTATCCTTACTACCCTTACTACAACATTAATGGCTCTCCTCCTCTTGTTAATACTTTCGGATCCTGCACTTTTCTCTGCCTCTTGTTCTCCTTGCCCTTTCTTTACAAGTTTTTCCCTTTTTTCTGATTTCGCTTTACCTTTGGATAAGTGAAAGGTCAATACCAGCGAGGAAGAGTTTAAAGGAGTGGAAACCAATAGTGGTGGAAAGCAAGAAAATTATTATGGATGGTGAAGCAAGCGGCGGTGAACAACATTAGTTAAAGGGGAAGAGAAAGGGAAAGGGGAAGGGGGAAGAGTTTTCTTTTAAAATATTAGTAAGTTCATATGCTTCTTCATAACCTATGCATGTGAACAGTATATTTCATACCCTACCATGCCATTGTGCTCTAGGTCACAACCTAGATTAAAAGTGCCACTCAAATTAGTATGATCCCCCTGTCCCCGATGGAAGCTACCCGTACTGCTTATTCCTTTCCATTGATGTAAAAGCAAAATCAATTCAAGTGCCACAATAACCTGATATTAAGAAACTTATATTTGAGTAAACATATTCAAGCAACGCATCTGAAGTTAGCAGTTAGCAAAATATATTCTCTCTCCAAAAATCCATTAAACACAATGTATTAAGCAACTTATATCTGGGTACACATATTCAGGCAATGCACCTGAAGTTAGCAGGTAGCAAAATATGTTCTCCGTGTCTCTCCATGTGCTTCTTGCAAGAAGGTTATCAGATATCCATAAAGCACAAAGATAGGCCAGTAGTTCATAATATCATCACTTTTGTGTCAACCAATCATTTTATCGCTTAACCATAAGGTATATGTTTATTGCATATCTGATTCTACAATTTTCATGGGTGTAGGTTTAAGAAAACTATTTTGGTAGGCCATCTATTCACTTTGTAGTACATAACAAGACATAAGAAATGGACATTGAATTATTCTCCATTAATGTTAATTTTTGTGCTAAATTTTGTTGATCCATGTATTATTAGACTAGGTAAATATCAAATTCGTAGATCATTTAGAAGTATAAGCTAGATGAGGACATAACGTTTGTCCCCTATCACAACCATGAGGACAATAAAATGACATAAGGTGTCTGTGTCATCGCCCCATTTTTTATCCCCTATCTACCTTCGCAAACAAAATGAATGTAAGAAAAACACGTTAGGGTAGCGACCTGTGGAAGCATATCAATGGCTATTTTGTGTCTGTATATAAGCATATCGATTGATATTTGTTTGGGAATTTTTCCTGAGTCAAAACGATCAGTTGCATGTAGAAGAAGATATAAAGGTCCATTCTGTGATGAATATTTTGACTGCACACATTGCCATAATGAGGCCAAAGTATGTCTCCATTTCTTTAGTCTATTTGGTCATGATCTTTAATTTGTTTCGCTTTATTCTCCAGTATTAGATGAAGATCTATATGTATCAATTTCTAAGCCTCGAGCATATATGTGTTGGCTTTGTGTGCCTAAAAAGAATTCTATGGAGGCTGATGCACTTGATAGACATGATATTCCTTGTCATGATGTGAAAAATGTATATTATCTCTCTCCTTTTCCTGTAAGATATTATTTGTTACTGTGATTTTGGCATGCTGGATATTTTTTTGTATTTATTAAAGGATCTTGCTCATTTTAACATTATATTATTGAGTAGAAGTAAGACTTTAAAGATTTCTATGTTGCAATTTTTAGTGCTCTTTGCGCACTACAATTCTAATATTTATTTATTCTATTTTGGTAGGGCATCTGTTCACTTTGTAGTACAGAATAAGATGTAAGAAATGGACATTGAATTATTCTCCATTAATGTTATTTTTTTGTGCTAAATTTTGTGAATGTAATCCTAAATCTTGGCGAAGTGTTTAATTCATGCTGACAACATCTTATTGGTTTTGTTATGATACATAGGGAGAATTAGAAAAAAAACATAAATTCTAATTAATGTCTCTTCGATTCTAGCTTCAAAAATGAAAGGACATTCAAGGTCTTCAAAATTATACCCAATTTCTCTTCACTTTATGGGTGTAATGTTTTTTCTTGCATTGACACTTTCTTCAAAGGTTGTGTCTCGTCAGTTGCTAGATTGTAATCTGGAAGATTCTCAATGGCTGTGAACAAAAAAATCATTCACACAACCATATTCATATCCTGATTTTCAATTAATTTAAGTTGGAGGAAGGAGATGTCAACTTGGAACAAGCTAAAACCAAGTTATCCCAAGGAGATTTTACTGGTGCTATTGAAATTTTACAAAAAATTATTTTTTAAGCTCTACAAATGCTTTTTTTTTTTTTCTAGATTTTAATTACTTTTGATACTTTAATTTCCATGGAAGTTCATAGGGAGCAATAAAGATTACACCATTCATGGCACACAAGCTTATATTATCCAAAGTGTCAGCTAGAAACATTTTTTTTTTGTAGAAGGCCACCAATTATTGTGGTTGCCAAAACCAATTTGTACAAGAATTTGTTAAGTTTTTTTATTTCCAGATAAAATATTTAAAATTGCATCTTCATGCATTTCCTTTTATATACAATTATTTTGCATTCAATTCAATATCAATTTCCAAAATACATTAAGTTATATATTTTTTCAATTCTCACTACTATACCACATTTATCCCTCTTATACCTTCCACATATCTTTGGTGTACCTATTGCGCGATTACTATTGAAACGAATAGAAAACAAGATTACTTGTCAGATCATATTTTCAAAAAGGTGGAATGGACTGAATAAAAAAGCGGAGCAACTGTCGGTGTTGTGCGATTTTTCTCATGGGCATCATTGATAGCTCAACACTTGAATGCTAATAAGTAACCCCTAAAACCCTGATATTTTCATATTTCATCTACTATGAATAGATTGAAGCAACAGATGTATGAAGATTGGTTTTGGTTCGCGTTATTTACAAAAATTTCTACTGCGGTAATCGTTGCAAGCTCTGCCAACAATTTTATTTTAATTTTGGTAATTGTTTTCTAGAAATGTTTTGTTTTATTTCTACATTGAAACAAAGTTTTATGTTTTTCTCCTTATGTTCTCCTGATTTCAAATTTGGTGAAGAACAAATTTTCTTTGATTATTTATATTTTTGAGCCTGAACCCTTGTTTTATCTACAATACATGGGGCGACCACTATACACAGTTTCAATCTAATTAAGGGCACGATTCACCTCAATACATATGTGCTGGTATGACGTGAGTATCAAAAAGGGCCCACACTTAGCAAATCAAGTGTACGGGGCAGAAACCCACGTGCCTCTAACATATGAAAAACCAATAAACCCTAATTATTTTAACCAAAAAATATAGTAAACCTTAATTCTTTGAACCAATAACTTAGGCCGTGAGAGACAGTCGTCGGAGAAATTTTGACTTGCACGAATAGGGGTGGTACCATCACTGCGAGTATTTTATGGCTCATATGGGCACAAATTTTACTATCACCACAGAGAAATTTTCATAGGATAATTATTTGTCATTGTTAGAGAGAGTTTTCACAGGATAATCCTTGTTACAGTCAGGAAAATGAACAGACGCAGTAATTAATTATCTACCAAGCATCCTTACAAGAACCACCCCTCGTCTCATTAACAAAGATCCCCCATACTTTAAATGTTAAAACCTACATGTTCTCTGGCCGTAATTTTCATTTTAATAAGCATACTCTAAAAACCTATCCAAATCTTATTTTCAGGCTGCAGCTCGCCAAATTGGAGAAGTGAAAGGCCAATACCAGCGAGGAAGATTTTGGAGGAGTGGAAACCAATAGCTCAGCAGGAAAGCAGAAAAAAATGGCTACAACACAACACAATATGTACAAAATCTTGAGGTAAGTTTAAGTGATTAGGCTTTAGCTGTGTTGTGCCATACTCTGTATTGCTCGATGTTAATAACATTTTGGTTTTGGCATTGATTTTAATTTTAAAACATCAGTAATTATTGGTTTGGTTTTTCCTTCTTAGGCGAAGAATTTACAGTCTGAGAAAGTCAGAGATATGATTATTGTGATGTATTTTAAGATAATTTTAACATTAATATAAATATTTTATTCTCTTTAAAAGAGTTAGTAGAGCCTTTCACATGGGCTGCCTGGTTCATTTTTCACACACGTTAGAATTGTTCAGTTTCTTGCTTGCGAACATCTGCATGGACTCTTTCTACTAATGCGATGAAAATTACATTTTACCAATGGAATATTTCTATTAATGCGATGAAATTGCACTACAGAATTGAGTCAAGGGAAAGAGGATATACAATGGACACAAAAACAGAGTTGAATGAGGTTGCACATAATAAAAAAATTAGAGACTATTTTTTCAACAAATTTGCATGTTTAACATTTTCCTTCTATTGAAATGGATCTGTATCTATAAATGAAATAGTAATGTTTATCTAAAAATAAAATAGAATTCATTCCAAAGTTTTAAAATATTCTAAGAATACATTTCTTGATTGTCTCATCTACGTTAATTCCCCAATTAAACAATTATAATTACCAAAAATGTCGTTGCAATATGGAGTTATGGTTTTTTTTCAGTCCACTTTAATTGCAATTTACAAAGTTAGCATTTAAATAGGAATAAACAACAACCTTTCCCGAACAGCTAACATGCAATTTTTCAATAATATTTGGAAAATACTACATTTTGAGTTTAGATACATAAAATTTTTGGGTTTAGTTTTTTCCTGTTTATTATTTGAAAATCTTTTCTACCTGTTTTTTCCATGATGATTTTTTCAGTTGACATCCACAAGACAATTAAAAAAAAATTAACACAATATTATCTACTATGTCTTCGGCATACCCATTGCACACGAATGTGCGATTGCTAGTTATAGCAACACTTTCTTAATGTTTTAGACACATAACTTCTGTGACACCGTAGCAAAAGTCTATTGAAATATTTAATATACCATTCATGGATCATATTTAAGATGTGATTAAACTGAACTTACATATCCTTGATTTCCGAGAACACAAGTTGAATATTACGCAGTCCAGATAGATGGGACGGGATAGATTACATTAATCCCTGTTACCACGGATCAGGAAATATGAAAATTATGTAACAGTGTCCGGAGTTTCCATGGCGGAAAAGCTTAATTACGTGGGTTGGAACCACAATAACTCTATGCAGCCTTGCTTTATCTTTTGCAGCATTTAGGATCTTTAATGTTGCCTCTACAGCTAGTACACGATGCTAACAGCTCCACAATTTCAAGCAGATTATCAATTGATTTATTGTCCGTCGTGCCTGCATTTGTATTCACTTTTTGCTTGAGGATAGATCGAGCACAGACAGCGAGCGAAAACATAACGTTGAGCACGAGCAGTACTGACATAATTTTCAGAAGCATTGATCTCGCCATACTAACTGCCAGAAAGAATCTTAAGCAAAGAAACGTGTCCGGCTTAGAAGTGAAGAAGGAAAAGACAGGTGAATATCTTGCGTGATACAGAGAAAAGATCGAGAATAGCGATTGGAAAGCTGGGTGAATATCTTGCGTGATACAGAGCAAAGATCGCGAATGATATGGATAAAGAAAGTATATCGTATTTATAGAGACTGACGACGGCGTGCAAGCGTTTGAATGGGTCAATATTCAAATTGGCTGAAGAAGGGTGATATTCAAAGTAAAACACTGGCGCGTTCAAGATGCAGCAACTCACGAGGCGGCAAATGGACTTTCGCGGTCTTCAAATGTGATTTTATTTTAAGAAGTGTAGCACAAGAATGGCAGATTTTTCTTGGACCAAACATTAAAAGTAGAATTTCTTGTAGATTGTATTCTTGTTCTGACCTTTTCCATTTTAGAACTCATGGTATTCAACAATTATTTTTATTCTACTTTGCTTAAGTTTAAAAAATTATTCAAAGATGGCTTCATGTAAAAATAACAGACATAAAATAAGAAAATCCTTCCGGTTCAAGTTCCTCTACAATACCATTAGAATTGTGAGAATTTGGTTCATAAATCCTTTGGTGAAGCTGATCTTGAATGTGCTTGACCAATGAATAAGTGTCTTCCATGACAAAATGGTATTGTGACAAATAAACTAGTATAAAGGATTCAGTCTTAAAAGAAAAACCTTTGAACGTCATCATAAGAAGTACCATAAATTGATAGAACCTCTGATTGGACATCTTAAAATATCCACCTTTAGAGTACTTTTTCATGAATTTTTTTTAATGTGTTCAAGGATGAGCTAGTCATGGCTCTAGTGTTTTCCGTAGGCATTTTCCCTAAGTTTATTCCTTTGGATTTGGGATGCACTTTCCATTGTTTCGCTTCGGTTTCTTGTTTTTCAGTCATTGTTCTTTAGGTTGCATCTTCATGTCTCTTCTACTTAAAATCTCCACCCTTGGGGTGCTTTGTCTTGTAACATTTTTTATGTGTGCAATGATGAGCTAGTTATGGCTCTTATCTTTTCCTTGGGAATTTTTCCCTAAGTGCATTCCTTTGGAGTTGAGATGCACTTTTAATTCTTTACCTTTAGTGACTTGTTCATTCAATAATTGTTTTGTAGGTTGCATCTTTGTGTCTCTTGTGCCATTTATTAATGGGCCTCATCACTTTTCCTCTTTACGTCAATAAGTCACACTTTATGGTTGTTCCTTAACTTGATGATGGTGTGCAATTGGTCTTAGTAATCTTTGTTGAGTTATTAGTTCACTAAAATTTTGAATTTTTCTTGTGTACCTTTGTTATTATGGCATCTATGTTCTTTGTCTACTCTCTAGGTAGGTATTGTTAGACCCATTATGCTCCATGTATCATTTTCACATCTCTTCAACTTCCAATTGTATGATAATGATGTATTTCATCTCCATTGTATGTCGTCTTCATATTAGCAAGAGCATTCCTTATCTTAGCATCAAAGCGCCTAAATGCTATAGTTGATACCACTAACATGGGGCTTGTCAACAACCTTTTACCCTTTATTTGCATGTATTTCATCCCTTTCCAAAATGTAATATTCTCATTTTATTATCCTACCCCATGTTTGCATCAAGTTGTGAAATTTTCTTTTTTGTTTCACCTCTTTCATTTGAGTTGTCTCTAAATATTTGTTGTGTGTCACTTTAATTTTTTTTACATTGAGGTGGCCCTCTTCTAAATTGCATTTGATATTTTCTTTGTAGTTGCAGGTCCCTTCTTTATGACAACGATCATCTATTGATGTGTGATGAGCTTCAACAAAATATACACATTGCTTCAACATGTGCTTCTCCTATGTAATCTATGTCACTTACCTATAATAAGATTGGTCTAGGAATGTGACTAAGCTCTCCATCTCCTCAATTATCAATATTTTTAGTGAAAAATTGCTACCAATCATAGGTTATATGTGGTATTCTCTCAAAAACATCATGTAGGTTCTTTGTAGTAATATGTGCTACATAATATTAACTCACCACTTAATAGAATGTGATATGGTAATAATTATTTCTGTAAAGAAAACTAAAAAAATCCTAAAGAATTTTTTATCAAGTTAAACAATTCTAGAAAATGAACTATTATTTCAATAATTTTGAGCATGTGAAGCTATCCACCATTACTAGAATGGGAGAAATGAATAGGCTACCCTATCTCTCCATTGTCAATAGATTTACTTCAAATGCTAGGATTCACTATGTAATTTTTCTAAGGTTGTGTCAAGTTAAAATTATTGCTTGTGTAATTTTAGAGGTGTGTTTCACTTGGTGCAACTTTCCTAGTCCTAAAATTTGATATAACAAGGAGGAAATTATATGTACAATAAGGTATATTAAATTTAATTGCTCCATTATGTACTATAAAAATTTGCCACCCTTTGAAAGTTTCACTATAGGGTTTCCTCCCCACTATGTGCTTGGACCTATTATGCATTAATTACCCATTTTTATAAACTTTATTGCAAAATCAAACATGGGATTTCAATATTTTCATTTAATGCTTTTCCCCTAACACTTTTGATTCCTAAAATGTAGGAATATAGTCTAGGGTGCACTACGCTCTAGACCATTTATGTTGGCCCCAAATTTGAATATGTTAGTGTCATTAATTTATTATTTTAATTACCAATTTCAAATATCCGCTAACGATATTTGATTATTAGGAAATTAGAATTATTACATATAAATACATAGTATTTTCACCATTTGAATAAGCAAGCAATTTTGGAAAATAAATTAATATTCCTAAAAGCATTCATGGGCAGTCAAAAGAAAAATTATCATGATTATTGCATAGTTTCACCATTCAAGGATTATGTTATGTCTTATATAATTTTTCAATATCTTTTACATGCATTTTGTTTATGTTTACTTACACTTGTAGGTCATCAAATCAAGAAACAATTGATCCTTGAAGGTGATGAGTGTAATTTGAATCCATCAAGGAGATCATATTGGAGTGGTGAGTTACAAAAAAATTTAAATTCATTACTTATTTGTCAATTATCCTTGAAAGGAAGTTGGGTGAGCGAGAATAGCTTCCTACACTAATCTAAGCATGGGAGAGTTACAAAATTTTGTTTTAGCACCTTTAGAAATTACAACAAGAGAAAGAAATAGAAAATAATGGAAATATAACAAGTACACAAATGCAATAACAACAGATATACATGGGGAAAACCATTTCGGGTAAAAAATCCCACCCTCCAAAAGCACAATACTTTCTCTATTACTTCAAATAATGAATACAAGATATCACCAGGTACAAAACTTCATTAACAAGTGCTTCAAGCTTCAAAAAGCATCTAGAAGGTGAGGGGCATCCAAATCCTCATGGCACAATATTCAAAACCTTAGACATATATTTGGACACATGTACAAAATTCACTTACACCCTTTATAAGTTTTAAACATGCAAATTTTCTTCTTTCAAGCTTGGGCAACTAGAATATGCTAAAAATATCTTATGAAAGATGCCTTACAACTATCATAGAATATGTCATAAATTTTCCATACAATCTATCATAGGATTTGAAAGAGAATCTATCATAATTGAATAAAAATAGTCGATTCTCTTACATCTTGTCATAACCCATCTTAGGCGCCAACTTTATCCATGAATTCAAAGATGCCTTATGACATGCCATAAAATCTATCATATGTCATTTATTCCAAAGTGGGATGCCTATGTCCACTTGGGATGATGTTGTTTCATCCAATCACCTCTAATGAGGATGCCACCTAATGGAACCGCAAAAAACATTTCTTGGTTCTATCATGTAAATTGTGAAAGGTCTGGTTTGGTCCTTTGTGTTTGATATTTGGTCAATGATCCCATCATCATGACAAGGTTTAATATTTTTAAAAATTTCAAATATTAGCCTAAAATAAAACCCTTGGTCGTTTTACTTTTACATTGACCTGTCTTTCCAGTTCCCGGTCACTTAAGTTGTCACTTGTGCCATAAAAATTGTTGATTTATCGGTCCCTTGTCTTAGGTTGAGAAGTATCACATGTCCTTCCTGGTATTGAAAGTCAAAGGCTTAATCTAAAGAATTTTTAAAAATCCTAAGGCTTCGTTATGGGTCGTTTGATCAATTGAATGAATCTTGACCATTTCTCGTATGCCTGTGCTCATTTATCATTTCTCATTTTATGCATATGGGTTGGTGGGCTTCAACCATGTGCAAGGTATAATGGTGGGCCCAATGCTTTTGGTAAGGATGACTGGCGTATTTAAAAGAGGATCAACAACTGATGAACTGATGATGTGGGCATATCTGTGCCACTCCCTGCGAGCCTGTCTTGTTTCATTTTGCATTATTTTAATGGCACGAGTTAGCAGGTGATGACCACATAGTAATTTATAAATGTAAATTTTCTCCTTCATAGGGTGATATAGGTTGTTGGAGGAGTGATCAATTATATGTGGTGCAATACACATTCTCATTTGGGCCTATCCCTGTGCCCCCGTTCATCTGCAGTTGTATGAAGGGATAGTCTTACGAGCTAGTGGGTAATGCGACACCTATCTATTCATGATGACCGATTGGCTTTGGTGATGTAATTTTGTTATGAAGGGATTGATTTCAATGGTCAATGACTGGTGACATGGTTGAATCTTAGCTACTCCCCACCATCCCGTGTGGGCCCCAACTGTGTCTTGTATCTTTTAACGAGCAAGCGAGCGTTCGCCATGTGGACTTTCTAAATGGGATTGATAGGTTTCTACTGAATATGGAATGCTTCTAAATTTGGCCAAAGGGATATTATTTATAAAATACGCTATTTTTGTTCTTTAAAGTGGATGCTTGAGATCTCGTTCATCAATTTTGTCAGCCTTTGATAAGTGTGAAGTGTGTGGTAATAAAGCATGGCAGTGTATGAACCGATATTTTGAGATCAGATCTGGATCAATCCCTGTGGTTTTTGACAAGGAGAAACACAAGTGAAATATTTTCTACAGGTGAGTAGGTATTTTTGGCAAGATGACTTTTATTGATGCTAAGTACTGAGTGGATGTTTATCTACTCAATGCTTTTCTATTTAAAAGGGGCATTAAAGCACAAGTAAAAATAAATTATGAATGGTTATATGGTAATCTACCTATTGATGCATTTTCAAATCATGATGAATGATCAAATTTAATGGAGATCAAGGTAGAATTTTTTCACCCCATGCACACAAGCTTTCTTTGAAGAATTAATGGTTGGCACACTTACATGGATTGTTATAAGGAGGATTAATTTCTATACTCTTCATTCAAAAATTGCATTAAGTTTGATTCAGAAAACAAAATTGGCTAGTGTTTTCTGAGAAGATGAATAAGTCTAAGGAGTCTATTAGGCTAGTTTGGAGATCTAGAAGACTAAGCTTGCTCGAGTCTGAAAAGAGTATTCGGGTGGAGGAAGATAATATGCCGGGAGCTCTTGATACACTAAAGCATAGAAGAGGACGCAAAAAGTCTATGAAGTATGCTGTTAGGAGTAGTTACTGCCTAAGGAACCGAACGGTTTTAGAAAAATTAGCTAAGTTCAAAGGCAAGGAGTTGGTGGGATATGAAAAGAAGACAAAGAAAAGGTGCAAGTATCTTAAGGTTTATCTAGGGAGGCTCAGATATTCCAGTGAGCTCTCTAACAACCCTTTAGACAATGAGGGTGACACTAATTCAATGGGTGATTATTATCCCCTCTCTGGTACCATCTAATGATTTCAATGAGGTGGTGGTGATGGTTCCTCAAGTTCCACCATGAGCAGGGTGTGGGTTAGTATCCTCTAAGGCTAATGACGTAGAGTGATGACTGTGTCCAAATTTTGTTTTCGATGACACCATGGCCCCTTTGTCATGATTTTCCTATTCAACATTCATGTGATTTCTTGTTTCTAGTGTTGATGTGGAAATATTTTGGGTTCATGTATAGGAGAGGTGTCGAGCTTCCTAGTGCTAGGATATATGCATATTTTTGTTGGGGCTGCTAGTGGGGAATCTTCTTTGATTGGCAGAAATGAGGAGTTGGCTTGTCTACATGTAGGTCATGTGGATGTTGGTCTTTTACTCTTCCATGATGGCATGTAATCGACCTGGGATGCCTTCAAATTTAGTGCAGATGATCTCAAAATGAAATGAAATGTAAATGTAATTGAGCCTGATGCTTGCCGCTCCCTTGTTCTATAAAAAGGGATTTCTAGGCTCATTACATGGGTCAAAATTTTGAGTTTCAATAGGGTTTTGGGTGAATGCTTATCTCAAAAAAGGGAATCTTAAATAGGATAGGGGTAAATAGGCTAGAAAATGGTCTTGGGGAATGATATCATGTATGTAATAGACTTAAATTAGTTTTATAAAAACTACTGATGTAGAAGCGAATATTTGTCTAGAAAGAAACACTCTCCTATGTATATCTCATACAAGTCATGAATGAAAATGCTAACGGTGTTGTCATTGGTCTTCAAATAGTTATGTTTGAATGTGTTATCCTGTTCTCGACTTTAACTCAAGGTGTTGACTAAAGTGATTGAAGAGGGTATAAGCATTGCACGAAATCACTTAGGATTGCTAAGCAGTGAATGTTTCTTTTGGGCATTTTTGAGGTTTCATAGCATGCAAAGCAATATGAGGTTAGTTCATCTACTTCTGGAACTTGGTATTTATTATATTACAGATTATTACATATTTGACTCCATTGCTCCAATTATTTAGGCACTGGCTGATTTATCACTAAAATTTGGTATGAAAAATGAGAACATAGCACACCTAGCCTTGAAGATGAAATAAGAATAACACTCTTTTAAAATCCCTAGTAAATGAATTATGCATGGAATGGAAATATTCTGATTCATAGAAAATAAATAATCATTCACTTGAAGGACATGCCAAGTCTTCAGTGGGATGGATTTATTTTCACTCAACTATGAATCTATCTGTTATTAATTTAATATATCTCATGTTGATGTAATTTGAGATTACCCTCCCTATTTTAACATATCCAAAAGTGGAGTAAGGATAAAAAAATCCTAAGCTCATTGTGTTAGCCACAAACCTTACAATTTTTTCATTATAAGAAGTGGAAACTCTTTAGAGAATTGTCAGGTTCTACTGGAAAAATCACCAATAGAAATGGTGACTCTGCTTGGGATAGCTTTGAATTCTCTAGTTGCAGACTGTGAATCATAGAGTCAAGATCTTGGTGAATCTGAACAACTTGTTCAGATATTAATATTTCAAACCTAGAAGTGAGTTTGTTGTAGCAGAAGCTCAAAGAATTTGTACGACTTTGTTGTGGAGGAAGACCCAAAAATAAATTCATACTTAAAGGAACTTCATAATGCTTGAAGTTCAGTCCTCTGTAAAGAGAGGTGGTGAATCTGTCTCAAGAACATGATGAAAATGTGAAGAATATTTCAAATATACAAAGATTTATAGTCAGGAAGAAGAATCTAAAGTAGCTGCAACATATCTAGGTATTCTCCATATTTTTGTTTTCAAAAAAGGCATAAATCTATATATGAAAATCATATTTAAAAAGTATTGAAAATTTTGAGTCCCTATTAAGTGAGAATAAGCAATAAAGAAAAGGGAATAGGTGTAAAATGGCTTACATAATTCTATGTTATTATTGTGGAACTGGTATTACGAAGTGAAGTATGTAGTATTTTTGAAGAAACTCATTTAGATGGTGTTGAGAAAGTTGAGATAAATTGATGCATTATGAATTCTTAAGGTTATGTTGTAAAATAAATTCAAGCTTCCTTGTAGCTGGAAGATTAGTCTGAGAAATTTGGTAAGGGTTTATGAACATGTATTATCAACCTATGCATCCTAATATGTAGTCCTTGCCATGCAATAAAAGAAGTTTTAGCACTGGAAGACATAGAGCAATAAATTGCAATGGTATTAATGGTTACCCAAATGTTATTCCATCTGATATCAGAGATAAGCTACCTAAGTTAAATGGTACAAAGTGTGAATCACTGGGTAAGAATTTACAAGAATTCAATAATTTAATGGATGATTTTGAGATAGACCATGAGGATGTAATCATGAGGTTGTCTGTCCAGTCTTTAAAAGGGTATTCAAGAGATTGGTTCTTTGATTTACCAGCATGCTCTATCAAATCTTGGGAAGAGTTCAAAGTAGTATTCATAGAGAAATTTGGTGAAAGGTTCAGTGCTAGTTCTTTGCTCAATAAGTTTATGAGCATTGAAAAAAAGGATGATGAGCTGGTTCTAGCATTCAACCTAAGATTTACTAAAACATTGAGGGATATTCCTGATTCCATGAGATTAAATGAAGTATGTTTGGTTATTTATTTACGGTCTTTTGATAGAAAGATGAGATATCTATTGAGAGACAAAGATCCTAAGACTTTGCATCAGATGAGATAGCTATGATTATTGAAAATAACAAAAAATATGGAATACCCAGGAATTTGTTGTCTACAAATGTTTGATGCCCTGAGACACCAAATGTTGATGAGAGGTCTAAGATAGAAATTGAAAATAAAGGTCAAAACACTTACACCACTAATATTTTAGATTACACATCACCCCATAATGCTAAGCCCAAAGAGATCCAAATGCATTGCCAAGAAGTTGTATGCAGTTGTGATCATATGAACTCTTTTCAAGACCTCTTTTGCATAAGGAAACATAAAGGAGAATCATCATATGATCTCTATTGAAGATTTATGGATACTCTAGCTACAATTCTTGAATGTCATAGACCTCAAAATTCAGTCTACATTGATTTATTTTATGAATCTTATGAACCAGGTTTGAGTTCTTTACCGAAGGAGTTGAAGCCTATTAGGCTTGACCAAGTGTGTGAGTAATTTCCTCTATTTTAAAAAAATAGAGATGACCATCAATGAGCTATCATATTCTCAACCCATCATGATAATGATTCTGCTGCCCTATATGAGTCAAGAAATGAGATGTCACATGAAGAAGAATAGAGAAGATCAGAGGTTGAAAATGTTTGCCACAGTGAAATTGATAAAATGAGTAATTTTTATTTTTTTGAAGATTCCAATACTGATAATCTTATGGATGGCATAAGATTGAGCATTCAGTCTGAAAAGTCTAAGCATATTTGCAATATTGATGAGTCTTCTTGTTGTAGTAGTGATGATGATTTTGAGTATGTTCAATTCTCTATTGATTGTGATTTCCCTCAAGAGGAGGTGATAAAATCATTTATTATACATAAGAAATATGTTCATAATGATGAGACTCTGAGTATTAGGATGCTACCAGTTTCGGTTGATAGTGCTATGGAGTTAGAAAAGTCTTTTGACTATGTTATCTCATATCATGTGGATATGACAGAAATTTTAGATATATGTATTGAACAATCAGAGGATGAAATGAAAGATAGTATTTGTTACTACGAGTTTAGGGCTAATTGTGATTATGCTAATAAGGAGGACATTGATTACAATAATTCTAAATGTGAGGATGATTTGATGGATTTGGACCTTTCTGCTGAGGAGATTGAGTCTCTTATGTCAAATATAAATATAATAAAAAATCAATTGTTTGATAAGCCTCTAGATCTATCAATTGATAAAAATGGTGATTCTTATTGGTACAGGTAAAATCCACTCTTTGATGATAATTTTGATTATGAATCTCACACATGGTTAGAAAGTGGTCTTCAAAAAACAAAGGAGCACATTGATAAAATCCTTTAGGGAATTTACTATGACTATCTTACATTTGAAACAATTGTTGCAGGAAGAATTGAATATCATGCAGCCAATTACTTGGAGAAATTTGAATATTTTTAGTTTCCAGTTAAGTTGGAAGGTATTTTTATGAAGCATGAAAATGAAATGAATAGCAGAAAATGTTATTTGCAACATGAACCTTTTTCATATGATGAATATAACACATATGTGTCATGTAGTGGGTATGTGCAGGATCATCATGGAAAAAATAGGCCCTTAAGTGGCAATAAAAAGACAGAAAATCAGAGTTAGACAAATTGAGTAAAAATTTGAATAAGTTATCTATATTATTTCTAAAAAATGTAAAATTAGAATTTGTAGAAAATTGAATATAGGTTCTAAACTAAAAGACCTTTATTTAGAAAAAAAAAAACTATTTGGTGAAAATTTGAAATTTCAATACAGTAGTATTTAAATTTCAGGGTAGAAATAAGAAGTAGGTGTTTGTCTGACCACCCTAACCACAATAAAATGATAATATTTTTTAATAAGATTTTAGATATAAGTAGAGGACTCATGTCCTGATGTGATGCATATTTTTATATAACTGTTTTCTAGGTAAATAATTAATTACGATTTTTTTATTACAACTTTTAAAAAATATAAAATCTTGTTTGTCTAACCACCTTAACTTCGTAAAAAATTCATGATTTTTTTTTTTTAATCCTATATTATGCAAAGCATAGAATGTGACTCATGTTTCGGATTCAAACAATGTGATACCATTTGAAAGTTATAGATTTTTTTTAATCAACCTATCAATTAGGACTTTATTCGTAATTCTAATAGAAAATGAATAATAATTATTTATTTTATTCAAAGTAAAGCATAATTTATACAGGTGGAAAGCTGAGAATCTCCTCTAAAAACCCTTTTCATTTCATCAATTTTGGGTAAAAAAAAAGTTGTCAGCCACATGGGCCATCATATGGCTTACATATCGCCACTTTTTGGCCCATCATGATCCTGCACATACCCTAGTGATGAAATATTGTATTTAACAACTGATTATACAATAAAGAATGACAAAGATTATAATGGTAGTTGTATACTTGTGAAGGTTCTGATAGATGTTAGTAACAGTTTTTGTAATCATTAGGTTTCAGTGGTGAAATTTTTTTACTTATAAGAGGAAGCTTGTACTTGTTACAATGGCATGGCAGAGGTACATATGGATTGAAGAAAATTTGTTCCTTCTATAGGTTGATTTTTGATAGGGGTAGGAATGGGCCTCAAGTTTTAGTGGCCTGGTGCCACTAATAGGGAGATGAAGCCTGGATTATATTGAATGATGTAATGTAACACTTTGCATCTCACAAGAACTTTTCTGGTAGAATGGAGATTGGGTCTCTTGTTTCTGGCCTTTTGGGCCTCTATATATTTTGTAAATAGTTTGTTTCTTTTTGTTTTGTTTCATGTTTGTCCTATTTTCTCCTTTTGTGTTTGGTTTGCTTCACCCTTTGATTCTAGGATCTCACCATGCCTACGAGAGGCATGTGTCCCCAACAGGAGCATTGATGGAATCCCAATAAAAAAATTCTTGGTTCTTTCATGAAAATTGTGAAAGGTTTGGTTTGGTGCTTTGTGTTTGATGTTGAATCAATGTTCCCATCATCGTGACAGGGTTTAATATTTGTAAAAATTTCAAATCTTAGCCTAAAATAAAATCCTTGGTCATTTTAATTTTACATTGACCTATCTTTCTAGTTCCTAGTCACTTAACTTGTCACTTGTTCCATGAGAATCATTGATTTACTGGCCCCTTGTCTCGAGTTGATAGGTATCTCATGTCTTTCCTAGTATTAAAAGTTGAAGGCTTAATCTAAAGAAAATTTTAAAATCCTTAGCCTGTGTTATGGTTCGTTACCTTGTTTACCTAGTCATGCCCCCTTTTTATAAATAAATTTGATGTCATGTGCAGGATAAAGCTTTGTATGGGCCATTTGATCAATTGAATCGATCTTCATTGTTCCTCATATGTCCTGCTCATTTATCATTTCTTATTTTATGCATACAGGCTGGCAAGCTTTAGCCATGTGTAGGGTATAATGGTGGGGCTGGTCCTTTTGGTAAGGATGACTGGTATATTTCAAAGAGGGCCGATGACTGATGGATTGATGACCTGGTAATATTTGTGTCACTCCCCATGAGCCTATCTTGTTTCATTTTGCATTATTTTAATGGCACGGGTTAGCGGGCGTTGGCCATGTAATTTCTAAAGGTAAATTTATTCATTCATAGGGTGGTACAGGTTGCTTGAGGAGTGATCAATGGTATGTGGTGCAATATGCATTCTGATTTGGGCCTTTCTTCATTCCCCCATTCATCTGTAGTTGTATGAAGGGATAGTCTTATGAGTTAGCGGGCAATGGAACACCTATCTATTTGTGATGACCGATTGGCTTTGATGATGGAATTTTGTTCTGAAGGGATTGATTTCAATGGTCGATGACTGGTGACATGGATAAATCTTATCCACTCTTCGCCATCCCCTATGGGCTCTGGTTGTGTCATATATCTTTTAATGGGAAAGCGGGTGTTCACCATGTGGACTTTCTAAATGGGATTGACAGGTTTCAAATGAAGATAAAATGGTTCAAAATTTGGATGAAGGGATATTATTTATAAACTGCACTATTTTTGTTCTTTAAAGCACATGCTTGGGATCTCAGTCATCAATTTTGTCAGCCTTTAATACATGTGAAATGGGTGGTAATAAAGCATGGCAGTGTATGAACCGATATTCTGAGATTGGATCTAGATCAATTCCCGTGGTTTTTGACCAGGAGAAACACCTGTGAAATATTTCCCACGGGCGAGTGGGTATTTCTAGCAAGATGGATTTTATTGAGGCTAAGTACTGAGTGGATATTTATCTACTAAGTGCTTTTTTGTCTTAAAAGGGGCATTAAAGCACAAGTAAATCTAAATTCTGAAAGGTTCTATAGTAATCTACCCGTTGATGCATTTTTAAATCATGATCACGGTTAGGATTAATGGGGATCAAGGTAGAATGTTGTCAATCCATGAGCACAATATTTCTTTGAAGAATTAATGGTTGACACACTTGCATGGCTTGTTATAAGGAGGAATGATTTCCATGATTTTCATTTAGAAATTGCATAGAGTTTGAGCTAGAAAATAGAATTAGATGGTGTTTTCTGAGAAAATGAATAATTTTGAGGAGTCTATTAGGACAGTCTGTAGGTCTAGAAGACTAAGCTTGATCGAGTTTGAAAAGAGAACTTGAGTGAAGGAGTATGATATGTAGGGAGCTCCTGATACACCAAAGGATAGAAGAGGATGTAGAAATTTTATGAAGTATGGTGTTAGGAGTAGCTGCCACCTAACAAACTTACCAGTTTTAGAAGAATTGATTAAGTTCAAAGGCAAGGAGTTGGTGGGATATGAAAAGAAGACAAAGAAAAGGTGCAAGTATCATAAGCTTTATTCGGGGAGGCTCAGTTATTCCAGCAATCTCTTTGACAACACTTTAGAAAATGACGTTGACACTAATTCAGAGGGTGATTATTATCCCCTCTTTGGTACCATTTGATGATTCTAATGAGGTGGTGGTGACAGTTCTGTATAAACCTAAATTTTTACCCCTAGCACAAATTCCCTTTTACCCCCTTGTACTTTCTAAAACCTAAGGAGGAGGATTAATTCCACTTAATCCCATTGCTCACATCACACCTGGTGCCTATTTTTTGTGTCAGTTGGGGCGTTTCTGTCGGGGACACCTGTGTGGTGCGTAGACATCCACACAACGCGTTTACATACTTGGAAGATTCCTGTGGCTGGAGACTGTGAAGATGTTACAATTTCAATTGGTCGACCCGAATATGGC